>VWYH01003315.1:6790-202789 GCA_013399365.1 Pampusana beccarii | reverse complement strand
GCCTCCGTACATCCTCTGACAACTGCTAAGCAGTTACAGTTTGCATTTCCCCTTTACTGAGCAACATGAAAGCACGGAACCCAGGAGTCCTGCACATTTGTGAGAGAGGGGTGGCAATAACAGCCTGAGGTGTGGTATGGACAGAGTACAGCAGGGTTTGGGTGCCTAAGGAGACAGTAGCAGTTGCAAAGACCCTGCTTGAGATTCTCTGTTTTGTTGGTGTAGTCTTGCTATAACTGAGGAGTGATTAAAGTATCTCCAACTCACTTTTCACTAAACATATTAAGTAATGCCTTAGGACGTTCCACAGATCTGGAAATCAGCTGTTAGATGTCTATTACATAGTATTTCCAGTCTAATGGCTTTATGTAGAAGGATTGCAACATACTGAATTAGTTACTAAGGTGCGACTGTATTTAGTACCACTACATTAAAAAAAAAAATAAACCAACATTTTTTTCTTAACTTTGTTAGTCACATTATCACCTTCAGTAGGATGAGTTACAACAGTACTAGTCAAATTTGTGTGTCGCTGTAACCATTCTCTGTGTCCTTTTGGACAAGCGTTACCCTCTAGACTTTGCAGTTTCATGGAGCTTCACTAATCTGTTTCCACTGGGCATGAAGAACGACTAAATTCTTGCACTGCAAACATCCTGTACTGCTGTGTGCTGGGATTTCGCTTCTGTTAT
The DNA here is from genome assembly GCA_013399365.1 of Pampusana beccarii. Classification (NCBI taxonomy): domain Eukaryota; kingdom Metazoa; phylum Chordata; class Aves; order Columbiformes; family Columbidae; genus Pampusana; species Pampusana beccarii. The sequence goes on along the minus strand of VWYH01003315.1, from coordinate 202,097 downwards.
TTTTGTTGGTTGGTTTTATTGTTGCCTAAATATATATATACACCTTACCAGTATCTGTTCCAGTTCAATGATCAGAGCAATACCTGTACTATTTCTGTGTTTGAGCTGTGGCAAATTGTGCAAAAGGTGCCATGGGATTTGAGATGAAATAAGCTACATCTAAAATTCTCTTCTGCTAGCAAATTTAAAGACAGGTTGAACTCTCTAGACTTCAGAAATCAGTGTGTAATAAAGAGGTATAACAGGAGCTTATCTATATAAACACGCTGTTCATTTGAGGCAAAAAGCATGTTTCATTGATAGCAGAGCATAGATTTACCTAAATTGCTGAGTGTCCAATAGATTCAGACAAACTAACTTGTTTTTTCATGCGTTCACCAAGTTTTAGTTTGGTGTAAAATTTGGCTTTGACTAGCTGATTGTCCTCTTGTGATCATTCAAAATACCAAATAACTGGATAGTTATTTCTGCAAAGGCTGCTGGATCCTTGCAACCCAGCGCTATAAGAGTTCTTGTTGCCAGGTGATTAAATCTGACCCAGAAAACAGTATTATGTAAGAGTTACTGTTTTCTGCATATGTTTCTCACTGTGATCTTCTTTTCTTGGTTCTCTTGTGTAGTCGATTAAGTAGTTTTGTGTTATTTCTGGCAGTTAAACTCTTCAAGGTTTCCTAGATTAAGTTTTACCTCAAAAACCACTTAGCTTGAAAAGGCAAGTGTAGTGCTCAAAGTAGGTCCTCTGGTTATTTCTTACGTCCTACACTTTGCTTTTGCTACTGTGCTATGAATGTTAATCAGTGCTAATGAAGTTAACCTCCTTCATTATTGCTGACTATGAAACATTTACATGTACAAATACTTCTTGAGCTTATCTAGTGTATGAAACTGTAATGGCCTTTGCTCTCTGCGTACTGTACTTATATTTCCAAACACTACCTTTTTATACACAATTCAACAGCCCCTTTTTTCTCCTTGGAGTTTGCTGAAGGTGTGTGTAGGAGATGCATTGCTTCCTTCACCTTTTCCTTCTCAGAGACACTTCACTCATTTTACTCTGAGGTTACATTTTTACATTGCCAGAATTCTTGTCTTTCTTCCAAGATAACAAATAGCCGTATAAAGTCAGGCAGTATTTTTCTTTATGGGTTCTCTTTATATTCGCACAAACCAACTTCATCTAAAGCATGTAGTCCTAAGGGAAAACTAAGAAAAGAAACGGTGATATATTCAGCTTTTAGTAGACTTGCATCATTGCTTGCAATAATTTGGTACAATGAAAGCCCATATATGCAGTTAAAATTAAGGCCATTTGTGATCTCACTCATGGGTCCCTATCAGGTTATACCAAAGAGTAGCAATGTTACCACTGGGGCCTCATGGATTAGTTTTTGGCCCAATTTTGGCCCAAATATTAAAATAAGATGCGAATCTCTAGCAGGATAATTACACATTTAAACAGCCTATCAGAAAGGGTGTCCAACTTGCTATTTTTGGGCAACTTTATGGAAGATTTCTCTATAATGTTAATTTGAATTCTGTAGCCTGAATATATAGCTCAGACTTTGATCAAAGGTTTGATAGTAAGCACTGAAAACACAGCAAACTCAGATGATGTGCACCGAAGCAGCGTACTGATTTATATACATATATATAGGTAATTTCAGGCTTTGTTCAAGTTTTGATAGCATCTCAACATTTTGGCAAATTAATGTCAAAATATTTAAATGGCAGCAGCAAGTGCATCAGTACCTGTCTGGTGCATGCCTGCATGAACTGCTGGGAAAAAAAATAATATTGCATGCTATCTATACTCTATGCTGAAATCCAGGAGAGCAATTTTGTTGGTTAATGACACATCCAGCTTCTGGAGATAACAGACAAGTGTCCTTCTAGGCAGGAATCTGTTGGCCTTTGGCAGCTCTTTGTTCTGTGTACAAATATACAAGAAGGAATAGTGGTCTGATGTATTACAACAGGCTCCTGGAAACTGTTTCATTGCCCCTGTTCAGGATTGGAACTTGTGAAGAGGAGAGTGAGGAAACCACCAAGGCCCCCCGGCTTTGGGGATTTGCATGGACCTACAGAGCAGAACACACTGAACGTTCGTTCTTGGCCAATGCTGTTGGTGTGGTCTCCACTGTATGCAATGATAATTTTCATGTACTCACTGTATCGCACATTTTTTCCCAAACGTGTTCATTTGCTTTGTTACGTCCTCTATGGCTTCTGTTTCTTGATTGGTATTTTAGGAATTCCATGTTCAGGAAAACCAGGAAGGGGATACAGGAGAGAGAAGAAATTTCAAAATGAAGGAAGACCATTATAATAAGGTATAATTAGGAAGTTATTGGCCTGATCATGTCATGAAAGGGATAATTGCTGTTAAGATCAGATAGCTTATACACTGAAACAGACTTATCAAAGAGAAAAGGGGAAGTGTTTGTCTTGTGCATATGCTGTAAAGAAGGTGGTGTGAATTTAACAGCTGTGGATCTGGGGAAAACATGAATGCCATCATTTGTTGCAGCAGTGCCTTTTGCATGAACCTGCTAAGGACTTTGTGCAAGGAAATTGCTTCTATTTAAATGTCAGATATCTAACAAAATTTAAATGGAACATATGAAACACACAGCTTCTGCTTCTTTTCCTTTACTCATTTCCATACCTATAATGTACACTCTGTATGGTCCACAATGATTACTTGATAAACCTATTAAGTTATCAATGGAGTGTATTTACAGGGTGTATTCACTTTAGATGTTATCATTGTTCAATTCAAATAAAGGTGAAATGGTTTGCACAGGGTATAGCCTAGAAGCTGTTTCTCACAGAGGCTCTGATTAGTGATAATGTAGTGTGCTATAGCAAATATAGAATAGGCTAGACAGGAAAATACGCTATGAAGAGTCCAGAGAACAGGCCAAATTAGGCTGTGGTGCTGTGTTTGGGCTAGCATATAAACCTGTTTTTTTTTTTTTTTTTAAAAAAAGATATAATCAAATATAGAAAGAGAAGCTGATGCAACTTAACTGCAGCGGATTAACTGCTACTAAATTCGGGACTGTGCAGACAGGGTAATCCTGGAATAGGCTGGTTTGGTTTGGAATTAAAGGAGTTATCTGCAGGTTGTTCTTTGTTCTCCCCAGTTCTCCCCTATATTTCAATGAATTTGTCTGGGAAAAATGTTACAGCAATGTATTTTTTCCAAAGTAAATCTCTATGTTTCAGACTTACAAGTTATATTACTATGAAAATTGAATAATGGAAATATAAAAATACCATTTTGTTGACTAAACATAGCTGTAGATTCCTTCTTAGATCAGAAAAGTATAGTGTCCTGAAGAGAAAAGTCAAATACATGAAGTTATTGTCAATGATGTGTACACAACACTGTTGCTGCCAAGAGAAAGGGAGTTTTAGGTGGAAGGTGTAGAAGGAGGGCTCTTATGTGAAAAGGGAGAGAGGAGAAAAAGCTGATTTTTTCAAACAACATCTAATTGCAGCATGCTTTATTTTTACAGTCTTTAGAGGTTTGTCACTGATAGGCTGTCTTCAGCGTTGTGTACCTCTGTGTAAAAATAGAATCAACTGTCACCTTTGCCTGAGCTTCCTATTGCAAATGCTTGTGGCATGACTGAATGAATAAAAATCTTGACTTGCTATTGTATAGTTAAAATTTTTTGTATGGGCAAAGAGATAGTACACCTTACATAAAGTCAAGAATTTATTGTTAATATAGTTGAGATCTAATTGTTGGGGAGGGAAATAGCAAAACAAACCAAAATCACAACAAAACAAACCAAAAAGAATCCCAAACCAAAACAACAACAACAAGAAACCCAAACCCCAAACAAAAGACACCCAACCTCAAATTCTTCATTTTGTAGCCCTTTCCTTGGTGTCACACACATCCTTCCTCTGTTCCTCTTGGGTCTAATGTTGGTAATTTCATCCTGGTGGTGGGGTGTTGTGATGAGTCATCGGTATCTGGGGTCCTTCACTAGGAGGAATATGATGTTTATGCCATTTTTTTCTCTAGGTTTCACCTGGGATAATTTTTCTCTGCTCGCTAACATGCTTTTTCACCTTTGCTCTTTTTTCATCGGTCTGCAACTCCGTGTTATGTCTGAATTTACGGTTTTATGATGCCCATTACAAAATTCTTTGTTCTCTTTATTACCCGTAAACCCAGTTTTGTCTGGTTCCAGGTATTTCTTCAACTGACTTTAACTGACCATTGATAGGTTGCTTAAACCCAGGGAGTACCAGTGCCAAGTCTCTTGCCACTCCTCTGCACCACATCCTGTGTCTACAGTTCTGAACACCCTCCTACTGTACCAGATATCTATTTCTGTACACTACCTTGTTATGTTAGGGCTGCATATATCTCATTGTAGAGAAAACAAGGGCTTGTTACTGCTACTTGTATAATGCTATGGTTGTACCGTATGAAGAAAGTAAAATAAACTGGCAAAATTGCTGTCACCACTAAACCAGGTGAAATGAATCTGCAGGCATGTCAAGAAAAATTCAGACAGAGGAAGCTTGACAAGCCTCAGTCCTAAGGACTTACAAACTAACTATAAGGTTTATGGCCTGTAGCCAGCAATGGCAATATTGTATACAGGGATACACAGTTACAGAATGCCTGGGTTATTGCACTGAAGGCCTATAGAAAGTAGTTGTTCTTGTTCATCTCCAAGTGTATCAGCACTAGCATTTCAGTCTTGACACTGTGTATTTGCTGCTTTCCATCATTCTGGTAGTTACTTATCCTTCAGTAGAAATTAGTCATGGATGTGTTCTTGAGGCTATAAAAAATCTCAGTCTTCCCGGAAAATCTTGGTTTTAGGTTTTGACTCTCTTCATCTACTCAGAAGAAAAATTTTACTTTATTATTTATTTTAAAAATATTTTTATTTTTCATAAACTATGACCAGTGTTTTATTAGTCATACAGGAATGCAGCAAAGAGAGATGCTTTGAAGACTTTAGATCTGCTTTAGAAAAATCACAATCTGAAGAGACCTTATAGTTTATATTGTTCATTTCCCATTGAATCCTCTGGAAGACTCTTTGCTGAAGTTACCCAAGTATTTTGATACAAGCTGGTGCTTCACACCCAGTTTTGTTCTGCATGGGGACAATGAAAACTTATACTTCTTTCATTCTCACTGAAAGAAAACTATTTGGACTTTTACATAAACTTCCAGGACAGGAATAAATTTTTGTCAAGTGACAGAAACGATTTATGCAGGTCTATTTTTAGAGTTGGACTGTTCATGCTTGAATACATGTAGGAGTGGGCCTGCTGTGTCTGTACTCTGTCAATGAAGAGCCTTGGTTTAAGAATACTTACAAATATTTGTGCAAATGAACGAAGCTCCTCACCCCCCCACCCCCACCATAAATTATAAAGACAACAGTAAGCATTTGTACTGCTTGATCATTTGCTGATTTAGTTCCTAAGTGCACCTATAATGTGCTACATAGATTTTACGCACTATCCTTTGGGCAGTACTTTATCATTGCCTTTAGGAGACTATTTACGATATTGGTATCTGCTTTAACAGGACTCGGCAAGTTATACTGCATATACACATTGCATGATTGAGAGGAATTGATGTATGGAAGTAGGAATGAACTACAAAAGAAGATCTTAATCTTGTACCCCAGGTGTGTGCTGTGAGGGAGCTTTGAAACAGTTCATTACTGTGGATTCAAAGATTCAGTTCCTGCTACTCAGCTTACTTCATCAGACTCTATTAGATGGTGGAAGGGGAAAGTTAAACACCAACATGAAAGGATCTTCAAGTTGCATCTGTCACATTAAAGAGACTCTGTTAAAATAGTGGTAAAAAAGATCCATCGGGGGTTTCCTGGGTTTATCCAGAAAAGTATAGCTTTCCTCTACCTGTGGAGAGGATGATTAGCAAGGCATGTGCACGTGAAGGCAGTGGGAATTGATTAGTCCCAGGCCCTGAGTAAACAGGATTCTGCAAGATTAGATCTCGGGTTGTAACATACAGTGATAGCACCTGGTTATGTCATGAACGTGAGCAAACTCAGTTTTTAAAGCTCACTGCATGAGAATTTTCCATTTATTTTTTCCTTTATAAAGAGACCTTGGCGCACACTCACACAACACAGTTTTGCCCTTCTTGTGTCATTAGTGGTTTCTGAAGTGCAGCTGTATGTAACTGCATTTTAATCTTCAGTATTATATTTTCTCAAGACTTTTTGTGGCTAGTGCTGTTGTCTGAAGGAAACTGATTTGGCCTGCAAAATGTCTTCCTTTTCTGTAACTACTCTTCCGTATTTTAAAGGAATTTCTCCCCTTTCTGTTTTACAACTAGCTAATTGCTACAGTTTGTTGGTATTGTTTGACCGAACCAGTTTGCCCAGAACCAGTGTTTAAGTCTTCCTTTGCTATGTGTTTGCCTCTGGTCAGATTTTCTGATTCTCTCATGTTTAGGAGCAAGATCTCTTAAAGGAAAGGACTATTTCAGTATGTCTTCACTTGGCCAAAATAGAATGCAAAATATAAGTACAAGCAGGTATGGTTAAGCCACCTTGCAAGGCTGCTTTTGGCAACTTACAAAGGGTGTTAGCTTTCACAACAAGAAGGGCTAACAGTTCTTCTCTTGGCAGGGTACTACTGTTGTTTAAGTATGAAATAACTAGGAATCCACTCCTGAAATTACAGAACTACTGTTGTTTTTAAATAGTATGGAAGCAAGCTGTGAAATCTTTCCAGTAGCTTTGATGAGAATTGAACCATGTCTCCAGTATGCTGACTGGCAGAGAGGGAAGATAAAAGGTTTGAAGTGTTTGATGGATTAAAGTTTTTTAAAGTTTCTGTAGAGATTAGCTTTGTATCACAGAAGTTTTTGTTGCTGGAATCAGAAGCCTAAAACCAAGGACAAAGAAAGATACTGAATTTTTACCTGACATTTGGGGGAAATTGAAAAAACCTCGGCTCTCATGAAGTTGCTTAGAAATCATCCTGTCCTCACTCATGGGTTCTCATGGGCCATCTGAGAGCATCTTAAGCCCTGGTCAGCCTCTAAGAGCTGAACAGTCCTCAAAATTGGCTTTTCCAAGAGACCTGCCAGTCATCCGTGAGTACTGAGATAGGACTCAGAATTCAAACCAGCCTGTTTGTTCTCTTTTCCTTAAAACACTTCTATGTCCAGTGACCCATAGGCAGCATTACATGCCTCACGTCCTGGGACAGGACTCTTCTATCCTGCAGTTCCTGCAGAAAGTACTTCACCACAGATACAGCCATCAGGCAAACAATATGTTAATTTCTGAACCCAGTCCGTGACTTTGGGTTTTTCAAGAAAGTAAGGGTTTTGAAGCAGGCTCAGCCTCATTTTTCTTCTCACCATTAGCCTCTGGCTCATTTGGCTCTTGGGCTGTACCCAAGCTCCAGCTTGCTCTGCACTGTGTCTGTGGTTTCGTTCAGTCTTTGTGCCTAAAACAATAAATGGAATTCTGTCATCTAGCCAGCCTTAAAAACTGCATTTGTCTCTGTCCCTTGCACATCCAGTTAATACAAAAAAAGTGTTTTAAGATTTAGATCCCTACTTCACTGGTGCCAGAGTATATGAAATGTTAGAACTGCCTGTGGCTGAACTATCTCTTGGTGCTGGGCAAAAGCCAATTTTTTATGTCTTTTAGGTCTTTTTAAGGAAACATAACTCTGTGGCAGAAGTGATGCAAAACTCAAGCTTGACAGACGGTATTATTTAGGAGATTCTTCTCAGTTTTGCCTTGTTCCAACAGCTCTTATATATGGGGGCTTACTGGGTTTATTTAGGGAGGAAGAAAGCAAAGACTCAGAAATATCTTCTGCAGAACTTGAATCAACAGTTTACTCTCCTCATGTCTTGGCAATTTCACTAACATCACAGTTAGCAGGGCAGCAACCTGGTTACTTACTGGGAAAGGTTAAAAATTCACTCTGAATTGCTTTAGTAGGAAATATCGGTCTTGATTCTGACTGACATGGAGATTCCCTATGGTGCTATCTGCTGTATATCGTGACAAGAAAGTTGTGACTGCATATAATAATAGAAATTAAGCGATAAAACTACTAAAACATTAGAAGAGAATTATCAGTTTGAACAGCAGGAGGAAGATTTTTCTTGTGACATGGGTAGGAAGAAATGTTTGTGATTGCAGAAACTGAGGCTCAGTATAGTCATATTATGTCCAGAGATGCTTGAAGTTTGTGTAGATGTCTCCTAGCCATGGCAGAAGTGTGTCAGTCTTAAAATGAAATCTACTGCAGAGCACTCAAGATGCGTAAAGTGGTTATGGAGAAGCAGAAGCGGACTTATACGGGAGCCCTAAGATACTTTAAAGGTGAGGTAGTAAATGGGTGTTACGGGGTGTTGGAAACGGAGAGATTAAATAAGCAATCAGTCAATAACAATCTGCAAAGCACTTAACTTTGTCTGGCAGAAAGTCTGTTTGGGAAATAACATTTCTGTATTTCAGTAATGACCATCCTATTTTGGTATATATGATGTTGCTTCCAGGATAAAGCGCCTACTAGACATTTCAGTAGTGTCTAATAGACATGTAAAATGCACTGAAAGCGTATTTTGTCTGAAATTGAGCAATAACTAAATGGCAGTCCCATGTTAGACACCTATAACTGTTCACTCCTGCTTAGATTTTGGCTAACCTAGCTCATGCTAAGGTCCAATGTATACTGGGAGCAACGCCATTAGGTCAAAACAAGAGCACCAAGTAGGCAGGACAAGTGGCCAGGAAAAGCTGAAGGGCCACTCTGCAGCCATGGTCACCTGTAAATTCATGTGCCTGGAAGCCATTATCTTTTGTCTGGCATTTTCCTCAGAATCCACTAATTTATGGAAATGGTATAGATCAAACATCCAAACCTGAGTGTATTAAACATTACCTTACCCAAAAAGCTCTTGAAACAGCTGGACTGCTGAGTCTTTCATGCTTCCTGTTGTGATACAGGGGACACCTGCACTGTGACAGAGGAGGAAGGGTGAGCACTCTCACCATCAACCAGGTAATTAATTATTTTCTTTTGCTTATAGGTGCATGATATTAAGAGTTACGGATTATAAGTTTTGAAACCTTATGACTGGAATGGTGAATAAATGAATTAACATGATGGACTAATCTAGGAAGAAAGGGACTGAGCTCCTGTTTGTCGTGTTTATTATATTTTTAGTAAGCTCATAAAATAAAGTTTAAATGACAGAGAACATTTTGTTCTGTTAATTTGAGAGATCCAAATGGACCTTGACAGGCAACTGTATGATTTCGTGGAGAGATGAGAACACTGCAGCTTCAAGCTGCCAGTCAGCCAGGAACAGTCTGCTCATGGCTTTTAACTTTCCTGTTTAATAAAGATAGGGAAAAATTAAGTTCTAGGAGCACTGGTGTTTAGGGATCTATCACCCCTTCCCCCTCAACCCCTCCCCACCCCAAAAAAGAATCCTGTGTGTTGATCTGGGTTATTAACATTAGAGAGCCCTGTGGATAGGCATATTCATCAAAGGCAAGGTGCTCCGTGTGATAAGAGCATTAATCATAATGACTGCTTCTACACGGTTAAAAGAGAGAAGATTGCACTTTAGTGAAACTTGTTTACAAACCAGTAGCTGCAGTCCTGGTTGAGTACCTGGGGGATGATGTCTACCCTTTTTGTAACTCAACCTAATGTTTAGCCTAAATCCAGTCAGCACTTCCAGTAATAGGTCTCTTAAAGTACACACCAAAGTCCAATCTCTCAATTCAGCCTCCCTGAGAAAAGGATTTAAAGGCCTAACCATTCTCAAAGCCAGTGGTGAGTTATTCTCAGTCTCTCTTCCAAGCTACACGTAGATGCCTTAGTTCAATTGTAATGATTTAATTGTTTGGGGAACATATGGCATACAAAAGCTCAAAGGAAAGTGGTAAAATGTACATATGTTCCTTGTAGGTAACTGTAATAAATAATGGATCTAGGCAAAATAGCATGTGCCAGGGGACAACAGCTACTCAAAATCCTAATTATTCATATTGCCAAAACACTGGCCAGACTTGGAAGAGATAAGTTCTGTGCTACTACTCCTCTAGCTGTGTTGTTCTGCTGCATCTGTGTTTCTTTTAGGGGCAAGTTTGCTGTCCTGATTTAAGAAGACTCTGACTTGCCAATTCTGTTCTTCTGCTGGGACTTTTACAGTTTAATATGAGAGGGCTAAGAATGCCTTATATACCTCAGTATCTATGTCTTTTAATGACTGATAAGATCTTCTTTGGATATGTTGGGGCCATCTCAAAAGAAGCTGGACTCCTATATTTAGGAAGCTGAAATGAACCTTTAGTCATTATTTTTGATGATCCACTCCAAAATTTTCTCCTACAAAAAGACATTGTAATTAACACTAAAAATTACAGTTATCCTACATTCATAATACAGAAATGGAAATAATAAATTTACATAGTTCCCTGAGCTTTTGCTCTAGCAATAGGAAGGGCTTCTTACGGTAGCAGAGGCATCTCTGTTTAGGTTTACAGCAGCCACTTTGAAGAAAGCAGAGAGAAAACTGAGAGAAACAGTGGACAAAGAACAGGGGCACATCAATAAGAGAGAAGTGATAGCAGAAGTAGCTAGGGATTACCTGAGGCTGAATTGAAGTCATTGGAAAGTATTTCTGGTTAAATTATGAACATTTGGACCCTCATGGATTATAGTTTTGACACCAACTGTTTAACCTTAATTCGTTATGTTGATCACAACCAGGAAATGGCTGATATCAGTGCTAACAAAAGCTGCCGTCTGTTGGCATGTCAGTGACTGGTGGAGACCTCTCAGCCACAGAAGGGGTTTGTGCAAAAAACTATTGAGCTAAATTTGTTTGGCAATACAAGGAAGGCAGGTCCCTGGTGTTAAATTGACATATCAACTGAAAAATGACTTTTAGATTTTTGGGCAGGTCTTTATGTGGAAGAAAAGGAGAACATGTTGGGGAACATGCATGGATTAGGGCCAGTTTCTTTCATTCAGGCAAGAACTAGAAATAATTTGCCCTTGTACTTGTGCGCCATTCCATATAAGTAGCAGATTTTGGAAAATGTTGGTCAATTCTCAGTTGGAGTGGAATGCAGGTTTTGTCACTTCTAAGTTAGAGCCTCAAACAGTGATTTAAGAATTGGTTCTCTGCTTGCAAATACAGAATTTATGAATATTTTGCAGAAGAGAGAGAAGTCAGCTGTCTGGAAGCAAGTGGGGCTAACTACTGAAGCAGAAGCAGCACAAGTTTGTTACTGTGGGGTCTTGTTACTGCGTCCCAATCACCTCTGCCAACCTCCTCCTGTGTCACAGCTGCTCTGCAGTACAAAGGACCCTCAATAAAGGCTTAGCTGCTCACACAGATGCTGTGTTACCCTCCACAGTTCTCCTTCAGGTTATGATAGGGAGGAATCTCAACCCAAATGCTTCTTCGTTAGTATGTCAAGCTATGTAATCCACTAACACTTGAAGACTGTTTAGATGGACTACTCATCCTGCCTTCTCAATCAAACTTGAAAGAAAATGTTTGTAATTACTTGCTATGCCTTGGGAAAGAAAAGCAAATATTTACCAAACATAAATACTGTGGATGCTTCAAAAGAACGTTTTAAAAACAGGTATTAAAATCCCTGCCAGTGTTTCAGTGGGGATGGTCTGCTCACTGTGGATGTGTCCACTTTGAGAAGGTGTGATGTGGCTCTGGTGGCTGAATAAAAAAAAGCTGTACTGTAAGGAAAACATATGAAAGCTTTTCAAGATGAGAGACATGGGTGGAGCACGTGTTGTCTGAAGAGATTTGTAAAGCATAGGAAATGTAAACTCAAAGTGTGTAATTGGTTCAGGAGTTCAGAAGATGCTGTGGTTACTCTTGTGGCTTTTTCTTTCTTAAGAGGTGGAGAGAAAGGGATTTAGCTAGCTCTCACCCTGTCTGAAGTTATCCTGCTGAACATATGGATGTGAAGCAAGACCCTGACTGAGTGCTGTGAAGGGAAATGCTGACTTGGGGCTGCAGTCTTTGCTGGTCTAAACTCTTTCGGAGGCTGTGGGTGACGTTTGGGAGCAGCTAGACCAAAATATCTGTACCACATTGAGGGTTAGTCAGTCCTGGGTCCTCCATGCTTTATCAGTACACCCCAAAATCTCATCTTCTTCCATTTGGATATGTTTTCTTTTGAGGAAGAGATTGTCCTTATTGTACATTAGGAAAAATCAACAGGTTTGCAGAGAACATGTGGGAATGAGCAGGACAGCACCCGAAAAATTGTGTGATAGTCTCAAGACTCCTCACAAGGTTAGGAACCATCAAAAGTAACCCTATGTTCATGACAAGATTTTCCCAGGTTTTCTTCTCTGGGTTGTGTGCAGGTACCCTGTTTTCCTCAGATCAGAAAGCAGCCTCTTAATTCTAACAACCTGGTGAGTCTGATAATGGCAGGTTTGGAACAGAAAGAGCAATGTAAATTCTGAAGGGTAAAACCAGCAAAAGCAGAGTTGACTGCATGGATGGACAGGCGTTCTGCATCACATCATCTCTTTGCATCTCACATTGTCATGTTTTACTCCTCAGCACTGTTACCTTCATGCTCTGTTAGTGCAATGTGATCTTCATCAGGAACTTTTTTATCCAGGAGTCCTAGACTAAAGCATTGAACTTTGCAAAAGCTGGTATCTACTCTCATGAAAACTTTTAAAAGAAAAATAACTGACAGCTAAAAGACTCTTCTAGTCTACCTAAACTCTCCAGTTTGTCTTTTTCAATACATTTCTCTAATTACATGCTGCCAGCTACTTTCACTGTGAGAAATACTGATTTTTAAATGAAAGAAATACTTAGGACAGAAAATATTATTAAGATTTCTGGACATATCATACCATGAGACAAATTGTGCTTTAATTTAGCATTAGACATTTTTTTTAAAAGCTATAAGCACAGTGAACTTGTCTGGTATTAATGTGAATGTCATGTGCTCCCACAGGAGACCCACTGAAATTCAGCTGTAATTAATGTACTGTTGCAGCAAAGTGTCGATGAAAGGTTGTACTTTCTAGTGCTTGTCCTTTCAAAACAATTAGGCAATTATTTACTCTTCTATAATCTCCTGCACAGTTAAATGCCATTCTGACAAAAAGATGCTGTTTCTTTATGTCCTGTTATTCCTGCCAAATTATCTACCCAGCCTTTAAAAAGTAACTTTTTTCTTTGTGTCACATACAGAAGGAGGTCACTGAAATTAACACATTAATAATTCAGCTTGCAAGTTCTGCTGTTAGCAGATCTTTGGTGGCCTTAATATTTGGTGGCCTACCTATTGCTTACAAATGGGAGGTAAGTTACACAATTTAAGCCTCTAAAGCTGCAGAACACTTTCTGTGAATTCTTGTGCACAGTTCTTCTACAAGAACTTACTTTTGTGTTAGTGTTTATCTTTCTTTAGGTTTCTAACATCCTTTACATAAATATCATAAGCTTTTATTTCTAGTTTTTCCTGTGTCTTAGCTGATCACTTCTGTTTCTTCATTTAGATGGGATATTTTTATAAATTGGCATAAACAGCTGTATTTCACTTTAGTGCAGGAAGTCTTGGAAATGATGGTAAAAGTCTAACAACCACCTTTTTTTCTCTTTTTTAAATTCACAGTGGACAATTTTTGTTTCAAGGGTGGAGGTTTTTTTGCATACTCTGGGAAACACGGGTTTGTCACTTGCCATGCAGATATGTTGCCTGCCATATAGCTGCAGTTGAAGGAGAAACTTTCTTACAGCACATTCAGGAGGGGGAAAAAATATGCAAATTGTTGCCAAGAACAATGCGACATGTTGCTATTATGGAACAGGACCAAGCTGCCAATGAAGGAAAAACTTCTGTATTCCCCAAACTAAGACAGAAGGTATTTGCCTTGAGAGAACACTGCTCAGCACAAGAACAGCAGATCAATTGGAAAGCTGTTGATGGAGCAATAACCACAGCTCTCAAACTATTTATCCACTGGAGCAGTTTTTTGGTTTCTTAGCACTTAATCATTTTAAGTGACCAACAGACTTGATCTGTGGAGACTGTGGTGTTCTATAAATGGTCTTGGCATGCCTTGTAATTTATCCTAAAATGAAATAAATGCACTTTTTATAGAGAAATCATCTCCTGTAGAAACACATTCATAGGCTTACCTTTTTCTTCGAGGGTGTTTCAGCATGAGCCATTTTCTTTTTTTTTAGCATTCTTCCCTCTATATTTGAAATGTGTATCTGACTGGACCTGGAAATCAAAAATTATCTGTCACTGGCAAGTTTGGGTGCAGTAAACAATTATGAAGGCCAAGACTTCCTCTAGGCAATTTATTATGGTCAAGGAAGACCCTTCAATATGAAGAATCTCTAACTGAATAATTTTTAGTAGGCCACAGCTCAGATTTGAGAGTGAAGACAGGATGTTAAAAGTGATTCCCTGCAGTGCTTTTTCTGCCTGCAGGAGTGCTACTTCCAGTCATCTCTATTTCTGTCCATGTGCTGGCAAGGATGTTCATGCACCTGAACCATGTGCAGTACCCAGCATCCATATGGATACCTAACTGAGGGAGTAGTGACAGAAGCATTCTCTGCAGAGACATGTAAATATTTACCTGAGTCATCAGTGTGCTAGTATTTTACTAGCAGAATAAGGTCTATATTTATAGGACACCTGAGTCACTATCAGCAATAGATGCCATTTGTGTAAGTGGAAACATCTTTGCAAAGTCATGCTAATTTGTTGTGAACATACTGATGTTTTGAAACTCTCCGGAGTCCTCCACTGAGCATCCAGACTAATCTGACATTTAAGGCTATCAGTTTTATTCTTCACCCTGAGTTATCCATCCTTCGAGTACTGATATTTGACTAGTTTATTTACCTACTCATTTTCTCTTTGAAGGAGCAAGTAGCAGAGACTGGACATCTAGCTTTTCATCTGTGCCTTCTGAACAGGTATACCTTTGTTTCTTCTTCCCATTTTGCAGATAGATCCAGTGCTGTGTAGTTAATGGTTTAGACTAATTTAAACTACCAACCTCTTCTGAAAGAATAAAGGAGAAATTGAAAGGATTTGCGGGACACAGACCTGCATAACCTGCCACAGCTGTTCTATTCCTGTATCAGTGTTAACCTATGATTAGATCTGGTCACAGACTTAGCATTTAATCTACTACTAAAACACTTTACGTAACTTTTAAATTTTGTTCATCTTGTGACTCAGACTTCTGAATTTTAGTATTTGTCATTTAGAAACTCTTAGTTTCCTTACATTATATTGAGTTTTATTAGAATACACATCTTAAAATGTAATAGATTACTCTTTTTATATTAAATCTTACCTCATTATATAGTACCTGTCAAGTCAGTGACACTGCTTGGGCTAAGGTATGATTCAGCACAAGTAAGAGGACAAGAACTCTGCCTCAAGGCTTTTAGTTCTCATAGGATACCAGAAAATCACATTTCTTTCCTCAGCTGCTTATGCTTTGATTGTGTAAAACAGCGTGTAAGCCATGGCAGGAAGGCTGGGTGGAAAGATTTTGTAGATAACTCTTCCAGGTTGGCTGAATTAAAGCTTTGTATGCTCAAAATATTAAACAATGGGTGTAGTTCTTTGTATAAAGAGTCAAAAGTAGATGCCCTCTCTCTTAGCACCAGTGTTACGTTATATTTGTGATGAAGTTCACCCTTCTACCATGTCCTGATTGTCAGTGTTTGTCAGAGCAGCCTGTGGACTATTTTGTTTCAGTGAGGTAACAGGGCATTGATCCTGTTGATGTTAGCAAAACAGTAAGAATAGAGTTGTTTCTGTCATAGTTAATATATTGCCTCACTTGTCTGTCTTTACAGTACCTAAATTTGTAAATCTACCTTCTCAACCCATATACAACCACCGCTTGAAGCATTGGGCACTGGACATGTGCAAACCTTGCCGATGCTTAATGAGATGCCTTAGCAGGTAATAAGCAGCCACACTTGAAAAGCTTTAAGCCACTTAAAGCGTGCATTCAAAATCTGTTATTCTATACATGCATAAATGCTGCTACTTGCTTTGGCTGGTCTACCAGTAGGAGCTGTTTTACCCTACAGGTTTATTTTTCCAGTTTAAATGCATTTTTGACCCTCTTGTAGGGCTTTTACTGTTCCTAGGTGTTTCAGACGGAGTTACTATTGGACAAAAATTATTTTCCTGATGTGTTTTCTTCACCATCTTCTGATAGCTAATTTTACTGCAACAGAGACATTTGTCTCAATGGGATGTGGATTCTGAAGATTTCAACCATTTGCTTGCCCACAGGAGAGAAGTGTACCTTGCAGGGACTGGTCTGCAAGAGACTGATGGCAGAGACGAGTCGGACACCACTGTCTCTCTCCTGATTGCTGTCCCGGGTCATCAGGAACATGCAGAATGTCCTAGCTGTTGTGTGGCACCTGAGTGTCCACTCTGATTATAACAATCTTATTTCACAAAGGGACATTTCTCAACATTCTTATCTCTGATTTCCTCACACTTTTAACAATCCAGGAAAAAAGAGGAGTGCCCAACTGAGTGAGAAATGTCTATACGGCACCTGATAGTAAAACTGGAATGTGATTTAATCCTTTCTAGGTTAACATCTCTTCCTTTTCCATGGGACCTACTCTGGTATATCTCTGTGGAGCGTAAGTTTGCTTAAGGCAGTGTAGAGGCAAAGTGTGTATCTGTCCATTTTCACAGCTCCGCAGGCACTGGAAGAGTTCCCAGTGACAGTACCATTTTTGAAGGAATAACCTGAATTATACCTAGTTCCTTCAATCATCGTGTTGTAAAACAAGGATGGCAGGACAGGGGTGTGAGACTTCTGATTTTTGAACTTTTCTGGCTTTGGCTGATAGCTTACTGCTCTGGAAATGTGCACATCACATGGTGCTAAATGGGAATTATATTTTCACATATGCATTTTAGCATAATTAGCACATGAATTTTACAGGTGCATGAAGAGTAGGGTAGTGGAGAATACCTGAACAATGTAAAGTTCTTCAGTGGCATCCCTAATTGCAAACTGGAGAGCTGTAGGACTGTTTTCTACTGATCAAACAAACAGACAAATCTGGCTTTCAGGGCTTTCCAGAACTGTTAACATGATGACAGTGCTTTGAATTGCAAGGGATTGCTCTCAGGTAGCTCTGAACTCAGATAAAAGGCAAACTCTTCACCATGGAAGAAATCTGAAACTTGTGATTAGTTAGTTACTTAATAAGTTGTTGGGGGGAGGAGAGTAGGCCTCAGGCTTTCAGCTGCTGGCAAGCGTTTTATCTAAATTGTATTTCCTACGTTTTTTATGGTTAGTGTAGGCTGAGAGACATCTGTGAGATTTTAAAAAACCTTCAAGCCTTAAAATTCTTAATGTGTCAGAGAGTTTCACGGAGGGCTAGGCTAATCTAACACACTGATTCTCTGTACTTTGTACTTCTTGCTTAGGAGAAGCTTCTCAAAAAACAAAGGTGGTGCATTTACCCAAATGTCTGTAAATAAGAGAATCATGTTGACATCGTCTATAAACAATAAAAAATGGTTGCAAGGGACAGAATTTCAGTTTTCACTCAGGATGTCCTGCTGAGGAAACTCTGAAACTGCGTATCTGTCACAGGACTTAACAAATCCGCTTCATAAGAAGACCAGCTGTGTTGTGGACTTGAGCTGATTTCCAGTGGGGCAATGACTATGCCACACTCAGTGTGGGTATGGACACTTCGGCTCACTGGGGCTGAGTGCTTGCTGGCTTGTGGGGTACGTTAGTGGACTTAGGCACATCCCAGAGCTATTTGCATTCCTTTTTCAACTCAATATAATGACATTTTAAGTTTACTGTAAATGAACTCGGAAACAGTTAACAGAACGTTTCAGTGTCTTATTTTCCTTTTTTCCTCGTAGCTTTCACTTCAGTTAAACTAGTCTGTTTTACATTCTTTGTCTTCCAACTGGCTTGCTTTATGGTATTTTTAAACTGCAGCGAAGTTTCTAGCTGAAAAAAAAAAAAGTAACAAAACCCATGGAGTTAAATTTAATTTCCATCAGGTTGAACTTCAAGTCTTAATTGTCGTTGTCTGGGTAGAGAAAATGTGTGAGTCTTTTTGCATATCAATATAATCAGTTCTTGTTTTTTTTTCTACAATATGTGGCAATCAAATGTAGTTAGAAGTCTCAAGTGCCATGAAAAATGCATATATGAACTCTTAGAAGACTGACTAAGAATTACTTTTAAGAACCTTTGATTTAACCTACTTGATATCTCTGATATTTTGTCATGTATGTAACAGGTCATGAAAAGACAAATGAAAAATTCAGTTATTGAATGCTTGAAAAGTATTAGGGAGGAATAGGGAGAATGGGTTTCAATGGAGGCTGGAGTTTTCAGGCAGCTGTTTTGGTATTTATCATGCAGTCTCTAAGCTAGACATGAATTTTTATTTTGCATGTCTTGAAAAATATTTCTTCAGGTAGCATAGGACTGGTTATGTAAAAAATAAATAAAATACCAAAACACTGGTTTAAGAAAGAAGATCAAATAGTTGAAGGAGAAGCCAGTAGGCACGATGTGCAGTGTGTCTAACAAGACAGTGATATGTCGCTGACCGTGTTTTAAAATGTGCTGATCAGAAGCAAAAGCCTATCTAGTGGTTCATGCATACTTTAGGAAATATCAAAATCGTTCTTCGGATGCTTGTTCTCAGCACAGACTTTTTTACAGACTCCAGAATTGACATCTGTCATGGTTGTCAAGAGATGTGGAATAACAATGTACGTTCTGTCAAGTGATGGAGAGTCTCCCGTGAGGCCCAGTAGGCATCATGTTACTTGTTTCAGAAATTTGATCATTTTGAAACACATCCATGTTTGGTTGCAATGCCCCTTTGGAAAAACTTTGTTTAAGGAGGAGGATTTAATCTTTAAATTTATGTTCAGAATAGATAGAAAGGTCCTGCTGTTTGTGGAATGAGACCTGTATATTTGTACAACAATCAGAAACAGTGATGTGCAAGGGATGTACAGGAGAATGGTGGTATGGGATTTAGAGTACTACTGAAGATCCAAAGGCATCTGTTCCCTGCCACTATTTTTGCCCCATGGATTATAGTAAAACACAAATATGCTGGACATGATTCAAAGAAGCAACAGAAACAATCTCTCCCTTGAAAAGCTTGATAAATGTATGTATCTATATATGTGTGTATGGAGGTGACGGTGACTGATTAAAAAAACAACATGCAGCAATTTTTGAGAAATGCAACATGTGCAAACAATTAAAAAAAAATGAACCATCATTAGTCACATCCTATGTGAAATGGAGCTGATAACATAAACTTTGTGTGCCTTAGTTTTCGATCTGCTTTTGAAATACATTCCCCTCTGCCCTCAGAAAAAAAAAATAGATCATGAAATATTTATCACTAAAGAGGCAGCATGAAGGGGACAAGGGGGTATGATGAAAGCTTCAACTGGTAGCACTATTGCTGTGGGGAAGAAAAATACTGGTAAAAAGTGAGAAGAGTTAATTCCCTTATCTTCTGAAGTGGCAGCCTGCTGAAAAAGTTATTATTTATTCTATGAAACATTAAATAAGTCTGCTCTCCAGCAAGATCACTCTGTCTGCGGTGTATTAGGGGGAGGGAGAGGTAGAAAGCCCTGATGGTTTGCACTAGGTACTTGTTAATTGTTGTCTGATTATCTGCAAGCTCCTCCTGCAGGGTTTCTGGGAAGTCCCAGAAGCATACTTCCTACAGCTACTTCCTAAAAAAAAAAGGTTTTGTCATTTTTTTTTTCCTTTTGAACAGTATCTCAGGTCCACCAGAGAAGACAAACATGAAAGAATAATCAGGCAAAACAGTACTTTAAAAGTCTTTAAGCCAATCAGCTATGCTATATGGCTCTAGATATTTCTTAAATACTTTGTAAGAACATACAGATGTTTAAAACATGCATCTGCTTCTGATGTGTTTAATACAGCATATATTTAATAGAGCATGTATTAATGATCAGTGCACCTCTCACAAGGCAGAAAGTGACTACAGTAGACAGTACTGAAAACTAGTGCTTCAGTGGAAGAAGGTCCATTTGGCAAGAGGGAAGGAAGGCTTGCCAGGTCTCTGGGTTGTTCCTCCCGAGCAGGTAGCACCAGTCAGAGAAAAAAATCTCCACATAGGACGCGTATCAACAGCAGCTTCTTCCAACGAGGGCTCACAGTGAGATACACAAAATGCTTTCTCTGTTCCCTCCCTCCTCTCACCTTCCTGCCTGTAGCATAAATGCAAGCTCAACATCTTCTGCTGTGTCTATGCTCAACCTAGCTGCTATAAAAGGACTGAAGCTCAGCTTGGTTACCCTGCGTAGCTCTATATGCTTGAACAGGTGAACCTAATTTTCATAGCAAGTATCAGAAGCCAGGGGGGCTTACTGGTACCGTTTTACAGCTGAAGGAAAAGAGACAGAAAGATAGGAATACTTTATTCAAGGCCAAAAATGAGTCAGAGAAGAGATGAAAGGCCTTTGAAAGCTCCTATCATCTTTAAAAGTAGTTAGAGACATTTTTTTCAGCACAAAGTCTTCAAAGTGCTGCCTTTTTTATTTCCATCTGTGGTGAAGTTTGCTCCAAGACCTCAGCTACTGACAGCTGGGCTGAGGAAGATCCACACATCTGGGATAATGCAGACTCAGGCTGAATTCCTGCTCCACCTCTTTCTAGGCAGCATACTGATTACTCCATTTTGCTGACCCCTCCCTTAGGCTTTTTTTTTTTTCTCCCCTTCCCTCTTCCTTTTGTATGAAATTGTACCAGAGATACGTTGTCTTTCTCCTGCTCAAACCACTGAGCCAGAGACATGAGTTTGCATCTGTGCTCTGGACCTGGTACATGTGAGTTTTGAACACAAATGTATTGCATCCCAGGAGACTTCCCAGATGCATTGAGCAACTGCCTGTGAAAATGTTTCGAAAGGTTTTCTTTCTGTGCTGAACTGAGGATTTCAGCCATTGGAGGAATGGAGCTCTAGAAAAGCCTTCTGGGAGGAGCAGTTGGACCACAAAGCTCATCTGTTTCAGAGTTCTGCTCTTAAACAGTAACAATATGCTGCAACACTATACTTCCATGAGCATGCTTTTTGAAACACACCTTATTTGGAAAAAAAAAGAGAAAGAAAAAAAATAAGTGGCTATTCCTACTCTTTCTGGACACAAAACGTAAAACCGAATTCAAGTTATGTAGTTTAGCCTCTGTGTGTTTTTTTGTTTGGTGTTTTTTTTTGTTTGTTTGTTTGTTTATTTTTAACAGCAACGCTGCTGTGTCTCCCATGTGTGTTCTGACATGCTTAGAAGCTTATTAAAATGTCTGCAGCATTAATGCGTGCTTTGCAATACCTTGAATATTGAATGTACTTAAGTAGCTATTTGAGATGCGCTGAAAGTTTGAAAAGCTTTATTTTGAAACTTTGTAGAGCTGTGTTTTGACACTGGCTCAGTGGAATTCTGGCTGCAGAAGCTTGATTGTCCCAAGCATTTGATGCTGCAGGGCATTTTCACAGCATAGCTGTATTTCACAGTGCCTTTCAGGGACTTCTGTGAACAGGGACAGTACATTGTCCTCTCTCAAAAGCCAGAGGGGAGACACAGAGAGAGAAAGAGAAACAGAAGAAAGGAGGAGACGACGAGAGGAGGAAAGGGAGAAAGCGAGAAAGAAAGAGAGAAAGAGAGAAAGAAAGAAAGAGAGAAAGAGAGAGAGAAAGAGAGAGAAAGGAAGAAAGAAAGAAAGAAAGGAAGAAAGGAAAAAAGGAAGAAAGAAACAACAGACCAGAAAAATTATTGATATTGTGCTAAATGCACAATACCAGAGAAACTCCTCACAGCTACCTGCCTAAGATAGAGAAGAATACTACAGTTGTGCTGTTGGGTGCCACACAAATCTTTGTAATGCTACTTCTGGAGTGATGTAAAGGTTTTAGTTCAAACCTAATGTGTATGTAGATTTGCTTAAATACCTTTTCTCTCTACTCTTGTTCACATGACCAAGACAGTCCGTGTTAATCTGTTTTTGTTCAGTCATCTTCCCAACAGGATTTGACTCCTCAGCCTACTAGCCACAGAACCACAGGATAGTTTAAGCTGGAAAGGACCACTGCACCTCATTTGGCCCTAGCTCTTGCTCAAAGCAAGTCCAGCTAGCTGAGTTTGAACTCTGCTTTCCTTTTGTGAATATCTGTGCTCTCATTTTCCTTTTCTGGTGTCCATGACTTATGTCCCTTCATGTGCTTTGGTTCTTTCTGACAAAACTTGATGTGTGGATGAGGAAGGACTTGTGACCCTGCTTTGTCCACATCTCCCAGGTCAAGTGACCAGAGCTTAAAGTTTGCAACCTTTACCTGCCAGAGTATAGATGCAGATATTAAGACTCAGAAAAGGCATATTCATATGGAAACATAGAGGCTGACAAAAGCCCAAGCTGCTTTAGCTTCTTTCATTATCTTAATTTTCACATGAATGCCTCACTTTCTTCCAAAAAATCCCATTTTGGCAAAGGCAGAAGAATTCAGCTGCCCTTTTGCAGCAGATTTAATTGCCTTGAAAGGTGGTGCATCTTTTGTAGGGACCCAAGAAGGACAATGTGTAATTTTCCTGGCTATTTTTACGTTGCCTGTCCTTTAGATGATAATATCTAAGACAGTACAGGATATATGAAAAAGAATGGTAACATACCACCCTACAGCATTATATAAATAAATACTCTTCTCAGGAGACATCAGTTTTTCTCATCTTGGAGCTAGCCCTGACAAGCAGTAAAATTATAAACATTTTGCCCCCATCTTGATATGGCAAACTTTCTGGGTATCTTGGAGCAGCTGTACTTGTTTTATGCAGTCTTTTGGCTAGTACTGATCTCCCTTGGCAGAGAAGTACTGTCTTTCAGCAGCAGCTGTGGAGGGTAAATCCCTAACATAGGTAGCAAAGTTCCAGTTCTCAGCCATGCCTCACTTCTCAGTGTTGTAACATCTTTAGTACAGTTCCAGCTCATACCAGGGCTGGAACACAAAACCAAATTTCATTATTTGCCAAAACAGCCAATTTTAAAATAATAATTAAAAAAAAAAAAACCCAAACCCAAAACCAAAATTCTTGGCCAGCTACACAGAGTTTATTTTTTTAATTTGTATTTACCAATACAATTTTTATTTACCAACCAAATACCAGTTGATATTTGAATAATTGAAATTTGAGTGTTCTATACTTCTTAAAAGTTAAAATTAGAATTGCCAGCATTCTTGCTGTAAATATGTCCAAAATATTTTTTTAATATTTTCCTATGGATAGCAGCAAAAAAACAACCCAATATTATAGAAAAGAAAACTCTTAGAAACCAGTGTTTCTGGTTGCCAGGCTCTATTTTCGTATAATATATTAGCTTTTAATCCATTTTAGTTAGCCAACAGGATTTTAAATTGCCAAATTAAATGGGAAAGGAATGATACAATTGGAAAGCTGTTAATACTAAGACACTTGCAGAATGGACCCTGGCATTTGGTACTACAGCCCAGATGCAGGATGTTGGGATGAGAGATAACATGCAGAACTTCTCAAGATGCCCAAGCAACTTTGGTTTTTTTTAGTTTTTTTTTCGCCCCAGTATAGTTTGTCACTATAGAAAGAGATTAAAGTGGTGTCTCCAACTCCACACTGCTTTTCCAGCATTTGTATTGCATCTATGCATATGTGGCTGCCTGGAAGCTGAAACAGGACTCACACTTTCGCATAGAGGGTTTCCAGTAAGCGGCCATATTTTTATTCACACCTGCTCTAATAAACTGAACTGTCAAGCAGTCCTTTATGGCAATAAACCAGATGAAAACAGTAATTTACACATCTCAGGAGATCAACACATGGGCTATTCAGAGATAGAGGGAAGAAAACACAGAACATTATGCGTAAATTACTGTATTTTTGCATGTAGTAGATATTAATGATTTAATTTAATTTAGATACCTATTTACTGCTTTCTATTGCAAATTACTTTAAAGTAGTGTGAGAATTTGGAACATTTTAGCACCAATAATAATGTACTGATGTGAAGATCCTTAATGGATTGAAATATATCCAACTTTAGTTGCTTATTAAATTTTAATTACTATGACCTATAAACTGTGAAAAGTAAAATAATACCATTAATTTTCCAAAATACATAATTATGAGTATTGGTAGTCTCTTTAATTGCTTTTCTTTCCAATGCACACAATTATGAACATCTCCCGAGCTGACTTATTTTACAAATTAGAAATACATTTCTCAACAGAATGTATATGTGATAAAAGAGTCTTACAGGTATTAATAAGAAGCATTTCATCTCCAGATTTCACAAAATAAAATCTAAATTAATCATAGCTGTAATGTCTGACATTTGTTTGATGATTTCAAATTTACCTCAGTCGGGAGTTATTAATGTTTTAAATCTGCTTTGAGATGGTGAATATAATCTGAGGAGTAATTACTGGATTTTAGAGGTTTTGGTCTAATTCAAATCTGACCAAGTGTGATTGCTACAAAAAGTCTTAGCTGATGATTGTTGGCAAGCTTGTTTTCTTTCTATTTGAGGATTCCTGTTTTGTTTTTATTTCGGGTTTTTTTTCGTTTTTTTCCCCCAACCAGAGTGAACCACCATGAAAGACATTCCCAGTCTTAGTTTATCTGCAGAAAAGAAAGTTAGATCATAGTGGGTAGATGCCTGTATCAGCACTTGTTTCTAAACAGGTGGCCTGAGATCAAACTGAAAGACCCTGTTAACCTTTTTTCTGTCTGAGTCATTTTAGCCTGGTGGGAGGCACTTGGCAGTAGGTTAATACACTGAAGCAAGTAAAACTTGTGGTATTTCCTCTACAAACAAATAGTTTCCTAGCAGAAATGTTTCATTATGTTCAAATAAGCATTTCTATGAGAGCTTAAATGTGTGCTCTGTGAGACTGCTGTAATGGTGAGACTGCCTGGGGATGTTTTGTGCAGGCTGGGTGGATTCACAAGTTGGACAGACACATATTCCTAGCTCTATGGATGCTTTTGTAAGAGAAGCCTTGGTTTTTGCAAATCCATAGTTTTGGGAAAGTACTTGAAGGATTTCAAGTCATTGCTGTTGTTCCTGCCACTTTGTGTTTTCTACACATACTACATCGTTTGCCTGCCCTTTGTCTTCCAGGAGGAAACAGTTATTCTGTGACAAGACACTGTTCGATCAGTGTTCCCTCTTTTAAATTAATACTATAGGTAAGTGCTTGCATGGTTAATACCAGAAGTTTTTGAATGAGAACCCCAAATTTGCCATTTAGTAATATATTTAAATTAGGCGTAGCTAAAAAGAAGAAATGGTGTGTAGGAACATTTACACTTAATTCTGATGCACACTATTTCAGGCAAGTTTGCCTATTTCCTCTTGCTAGACTAGCACAAAGAGTGGTTGTAATTTATACTGTATTTCTGTAGCTGCTGGGAAGAGCACAGAATCACAAACTTCTCCCTGTCCTTGCACCACATTGCCCTGTAACTGCTGGGGGGGAAGGAATGTGCAGGCAAGAAAAGACTGGCAAACACTTCTATCTTTTCCTTTTTCCACTGGTTTTGTCTAAATAGTACTTTCTAGGCTGAGCCGAGAAGGCTGTGATACAAATCCCTTTCAGTCCCCCATGTTGAGCTAAAAGGCACAGTATTGAATACTTGATACTGTGTTTACTTGATTGACCTATGCACACGTCTCTACTATTTGTTGTGGTACTATCTGATCTTCTAATATCACATTAGGTAATTTAAATTTCCATAGGGATATGCTGTTTATTTTCTTGTTTTCTCTCCAAGAGGCTTTCTTCTACATACAGTGTATTGTTTTGTGAAAGTAGAATTTGAAGGGCACCAGTGTCTTTGTTTTTCACTGAAGCAAAGCTATCTTGAACCTAAAGTTAACCAGAAACTTTATAACCAGTTTTCACGTTAAAACCACCTGTAAAACTTGCACACTGCATGTCATGATCTTCTCACCCTGGGCAGATCTCTGCAAAAGCTGTCCACACGTCTGCAAATGCAGATAAGAGCTCCATGGGGAGCAGGATGGCACTGGAGAGAAAGAAGGTTGTGATTTTGTTGCAGGCATTTCCCAGAAATACTCCCTAAATTCAATTCAGGTTCCTGTTTGTTAGAAACCAAAACTGTTGATGGGATGAATACATGTTGTGGTGCCAGACGTGATCAAGTAAACCTCTCACCATGGTTTACCATCTTGTATCCTTCATCTACTATGGGAAACATGAAAAGACCACTTCCCTTTCATCAGTCCGAGCACAAGAAGCACTGCTAAAAGGACCTGCTCTATGGATTATGATAACTGAATTAGCACTACAATATACAACCTCAACTGTACAAAATTCTAGCTAAAGACAGAAGTTCTTCCAGTGTCTCCCAGATTCTGTTTCCTCCTTAGTGTGTATCTGACTACAGAAAGGCAGAAGCTGTCACAGCATTGTGAAACTGAAGTTGCCTGAGTCACTTTTGCAGAAGGAGAATCTTCCCCAGGACCTTTCTAGATGCTCAGTGAGGAGTCATTCTCAGATGCATGTAGCATATTTAAGTTGAAATTGGCTCTTAATAACATGAACAATCCTGTTTAGACTGTCCAAAGGGTTGGAAAAATTTAAGGAAAATATAACAGCTTATTTTTTTTCCAGGGTGTAGTATGTGTACTGGGTGCTTGGGCTTGGGAATCAATCCAGGCCTAAGTAGCTATAATTCATAGTAGATTATACTGGCTGTTTGCATGGGCTGTACTCTTTTACTTTTAAGATGACATTCACAGTCTTCTCATGGTTCCTGTGTTACGTGGGATTCTCTGGGAATTCTTCACAGTACAAAAATGAGTTTGGATTCCCACCCAGGAAATCACACAAAATGAAACTACATTGCAGTGGGCTGATCTACCGTTTTGTTTCTTTTTTCCCTAGTCAGTACCAGTGTTGTAAGACCAGGGTCGTATGCTAAGGTGTGTGCATCTTTATGTAACAAAAGGCTGCTATATCTTCCAGAAGGGAAAAAAAAAGAGAGAGAGAAAATATTTATCTAGTTGAAAAGACAGAAATTTCAGGCAGTGAGGTGATACAGAGACCTCTTACACAGGCAGTCTCACTTGCCTTACTATGTTAGTGTTTTTGGGTGCAAGCTACATGCTTTAGGATTTGGTATATTTACTCCAACTGGAAAATAAAGCTTCCATTTTGTCTTTAAGCAGCTTATTGCCCAACAGGGGTTTGCAGTTGTGTCTGTGAAGAAGCTCAACTAGGAGCAGTTTTAGAGCTCTCCTAGCTCACCTGCTTCCTGCTTGTTGTACTAAATGTACTATTAAGAGAAAGCTCACACGCTGTGGGAACAAGTGACACACAATCCCCAGTAGATCATAGTTGCTACAACACATTCAATAGAGAATAATACTTGTTACAGGAATTTCTGTAACATGGCCTTCTATCTTGTATTTGATGCCCAATGAGTCTTCAAAGTGTTGATTCATTTCCTCAAGTTTCTACCTTCTTTTCTCAGCCTTTTGGATGTGTGGATGTTCAAGGATGAAACAGAGCCTGCAAAGCTTAACACAATAAAGTATGTGCCACAAAATGAATTCTAGAACTAGGACGTTTAATAAAATGCAGTATTAGCTCTCACTGACTTCTCTTTCACTCCTTTCCCTTCCCCACCCTTTGAAAAACAGTACCTCAGAGCTAAAGAAATGCTGTACACATAATCCCCCAGTGGTAAAATTACTTTCAGGTTCTTTTGAAAGAAGACTTAAACGTCTTACTTTTTCTCCTCCCCACTGTATGTAGCTGCACATGTAATAGTTAGGATTATAAACTGCAATACTGGCACAATGGGATGAATAAATGATGGAAAAGGAGCCTTTGTGTGACAAGTGCTCATGTGTTTTGGCTTTAGTTAGAACCTTAAAACATTTTATATAGGATTAAAAATGAAACAGAAAAGCAACAATCCTGTTGTGACTGTTCTTGCTGGGATTACCTGTTATGCTCGCTGTGTGTGGCTGCTTTTAAAAGGCAGAAAAAAAAACTTAAAGAAAATTGCTGTTTCTCATTAGGCAAAACATAAATAAGATAAATAATACAGCATAGTAAAGAAGTAACTGTCTTGGTAAATTACGCTTAGCTGTTGATTCCTTCTTTTGTAATCTCTCTGTTAGTATCATTAACAGCCAAATAAGTCAGATTCATTTTGCTTTCTGCACACACTTCTTTCAGGAAGAGCTGAAGCCTGGCTGTTGGGAAGCGGACAGGGAATTAAGGATGTTGTATCCCTGGTCTACTTCTTGGTCCCACTGCTCCTGAAGGAATTGCTTACTTGTTCTAGCTGTGGTGAAACAGATCGTAAAACTCCTGCTGGAGTCACT
Source organism: Pampusana beccarii (assembly GCA_013399365.1). Classification (NCBI taxonomy): domain Eukaryota; kingdom Metazoa; phylum Chordata; class Aves; order Columbiformes; family Columbidae; genus Pampusana; species Pampusana beccarii. The sequence continues at coordinate 173,594 of VWYH01003315.1, read as the reverse complement.
GGGAAGGGACTGTGTTCGCTGGTTATGCCTCACTTACGGGAGCTTGTTGAAAAGTTTCATCCTTTTTATTTTCCTTCCCCAATTTATTTTCTTTAAATAAGCCAGTGAGTTTGAAACTTGGCACATTCAGCTTTAGAAAATGAACCAGAAGATTTATTGGGTTTATGGTAACCTGCCCAAGAAAAGCAACTGCATTCCTTTCTTCAGAAAAAGAAATTCTGTGGTCTTTGTTTTGGCTGGGAACTAAATCAAGTCTTTAAACGGCATTACCATTCTCTCAGTATCTCTGATACCAGTTGTACATTAATATTTGGAAAACAGTCCAAGACTATTAACATGCAAAAAGTTGTTAAAAAAATTTTAATTGGTTGTCTAAATAAGGGACAGTTGAGCACTGATTCATGGCATGGTGTATATGCCTGGATTTGCAGCAAGGTCTTTTGCTGAATCAAGGACAAGTCGAGTGCTGTGTGAGGTCTGCTTTCCTTTAGAAGGAGTTATGGGTTTGGGGACATAGCTGCAAGGGGCATCAGCAAGTCTATGGCTTGGGGAATAGATCTCCATGGCACAAAGGCTGAGGATGCAAGCTGACCTGACCACAGTATATTAATAACATAAATAGGAGAAGTGCTTGTGGCAAAACATAAGTTTAAAGTGATTTTTTTTTTTTCCAGGCTGTTATAATTTTCCACTGGTGTGTTTGAAGCCTGGCTTACTGACATAAGAAAACTCTCCTGTTTGTGGGTACAGTTTGTCTACTGCTTTTGCTGGTGGGCGTGTGCAAGAGAAGAGAGCAACACATGAGCGCCGAGCTCTTCAGTGGTTTTGATGTGAATGTGGGTCCCAGTGATTCTAAACTGTAGAAATTTCAGATTCAGTTCAGTTTCCATTGCCTTGGTAGCACTAGGAAAGGGGGTGATTTCCCACCACCAATGAAAATATTTTAATGCAAAATTTGCGTTGAATTTTGGCACTCCTGCAAAGTACTTCCATTCAGCAATGCACCTCATCTCACGCTTCTGTGTTGCTTTTTGTAAATGTCCTTCAGTGCAATGCATGTGGTATTTGGATATGTTAGTATCAGCCAGAAACATTTGCCTTTTCTGAAAGTTGTGCACATTTTACATTCTATTAGAAATTAAATTCTGTTTTCAATTTCAAAGTGGGCAGTAGTGCCAGATTTGTGTGTGCAGTATAGCTGACAGAGCAGATGAAATATGTAATGACTTTTTGTTTCCCAGATCACTAAAAAGTCCAGGAATGTGTTCTGAAAGTTCAGCCTTGGCCTATTTAATTTTCCAAGTGGCTTTTTCATATATATATATATAGTAATTTTATGCTTATTGTGCACCTGTGTGAATGGAGTGCTGAAGTAATGTAACTTCATGCTAAACTATCTCAAGAGTATAAAAACTAATTTTGAGTTCCATAAGCCAAATACTGCACTTAACTCTGCATACTTTAAAGAAATGCCCTAAAACCTCGCCTTTAAAGAAGATTAAAAGGCTGATCTTTTATGTGCATTCCCTGCTGAATTCATCTTGCATCTATACTGGATCCACCTGAAGATGAAACTTACTTCCAATATGTATGTGTGACCGTGCACTTTCTAGGACATTTTAAAAAGTATTGACAGCAAAACCAGGAATTGATTTCTCTTTTGCTGGTCAGGTTTTAAAAAAATGTGCTAATATAACAGTGGAACTTAGTAGTAGCTTCACAGAGTAACCGAAGTAGCTTCAGGAGAAATAAACACTGTGTTTATTGTTGCACTTAAATAAAAATAACAGTGTTACGAAAAACAGTAAAGGATATGGAAAAAACAGTGAGTTGTATGAACTGAAATCTCTCCCCATGTGAACTAGTGAGTTCTGGGGCAAAGAAAGAGTAACTCCGATGACCAGTTCTTCACTGAAATTGTAAGTTATTGGTAGTGTATAAAAAAGAACTGGCAGCAATTGCTTAAATAGTCAATATATCCAGTAGTGGCACACAGTAAGCTTTGTGCCTTAGAAGGAGACAGTTTTGCAGGAACTGCATGATACACTTATATTCCTTTGTATAAATAGTGAACTTATCTACTTTAAAAAGTGGTTATACAGTTTCCTTGTATTGCTTCTGTGGAGTGGAAACTCACAGGCGTTTTAACACATATTTATTTAATGAAGATCTAGTAAGGAAAAAGAAAGATTTTGCAACTTTATCAGGGAAAATCACTTCAGAAAATGGTACAGGCTTGTTCAGCAGAGGCTATCTAATAGGAAAATTATTAAAATAGTTCCTGAAATGAATTCACTAGTTCAGCCTTGCAGTTTCGTGAAAAAGAAAGTGCTTTAGGACTTCTTCCTCCCTCTCAGCAAGTATCCACTAATGTTCTCCCTCCTGAAGGACCAGGTGGATAGTTTTATGGGATTTTTCTGTGATTGATAATTTCACTCATACCAATCCCTAAGAGCCATCAAACTGAGAAGAGGTGGATGGAGACTCTGTTGCTTAGGTTTCAGGTGATGAGTCTTGTTTACCTTGTCTAGTTCTTTTTAATCACCCACTTCCAGAAAACAGGAGACTTGTAGGAATAAATATGTTATTAGTCCTAAGACAAAATTACCTTAGAAGAAAATGCCACTAGCTGTTCCCTAAAAGCAGCTGTCTGGACTGCATGACTTTCTAAAATCAAGCTTACATCTTATGTGAGAATTATCTGTTGTGAAATCTGAGGAACTCTTTTCTGGTCACACAGAAATTATCACAAGAAGGTTTTTTTCAGTCCTCTTGATGCTTCTTATTCCATTTTCAATTGGAAGAAGACAAAATACAAAAATCGAAAAGCACTTCAAAGCTATAACTACATAGCTGGAAAGAGCCGGGTTCTCTAGCGGGTTGACTAGATGAGTTCAACGAAATGATGCAGTGATACAGAGCTGCATTGATGTCTCCCCCATCTCCTCCTTTTGGAGCATCATCTGACTCTCAGATCTATGCAGTACAGTCCAGCTTCTGTGGTCGGCTTCCTCTCACCTCTCTGCTTACACAGGTGTGAGTGATGAATACAGGAATGAAGACCAATTGTGCAGGGATCTAAGAGAATCTAAGAGGCAAATTCTGACTTCTGCCGTTAAACTTCTTTAATATAGTGACAAATTAAAAAAAAAAAAAAAAGATAAAATATTTAAATAAGCTCCGTACTCAACTGATAAATCTGGTTTTGCTTCTGCAAGTAGTATCTCAAGAGATATTACTACATTTGTTCAGAGAGCACATTTTAAGACATGTCATATGCTGGCTCTTAGCAATGTGTTGTTTTGTTTGGTTTTTTTTTTTCCTGCTTAATGGCTCTTTGGGCTGTTCTAAAGCCTCTTGCATCTTTTTGAAACCCCAGCAACAGGAATTTGAGAGGACAGATGGTGTTGTTAAATAGGAGGAAGAAGAGGACATTGCCATGAAGGGCCTATCCTTTAAAAACAAAATGAAACAACACTCTTTAGTAGTGCATCTGTTTTGTCATTTATTTCCTATCATTTTGGAAAGGTTAGGAAATAATTTCCTATTAAATACTGCTGAACTGAGTTATCTGAGAATGGCAAAGTCTCTCCCCAACTCTCTGGAACAGTATGGATGAGGTTTTTGCAAAAAGAAAGATGGCAATTAAATTAGAGAAGTTCCCTAGCCCTCAGGCTTTTTGAAAGTGAAGGCTGCTGTCCACACAAGATGTGTCAGCTGATTCTGTGATGTGATTTTATAGTGCAAGTTACGACGTGTCATGATGTTATCTATGGCTGCCAAGCTGAAATACTGTTTGTAAGGTTAAATTTTTGAACCTAAAGGTCTGAGCTAGTTTGTTGTGGGTAAAACCCAGCAAGCAGCTCAACCCTGCTTAGCTGCTCACTCACTCCCTTTGGGGGTAAAAGGGAGGGGATCAGAAGGGCAAAAGTAAGAAAAATTGTGGATTGAGATAGTTTAATAAACAGAGGGGAAAACTGGAAACAGCACAAAAAACAAGTGATGCAAGAACAATCACCACCAGCTGACTGATGTGCAGTCAGTCTCCCTGTAAGGGTGACACTGGAAAATTTCCGCCCAGTTTTATGGCTGAGCATGAAGTTATATATGATGTATGGATTACCCCTTTGGTGAGTTGGGGTCAGCTGTTCCAACTGTGTCCCCTCCCAGCCTTTTGCCGGCCCTCAGCTGACTTGCTTGGGAGAGGAAGACTGAGAAACAGAGAAGGACTTGATGCTCAGCAGGCACTGTCAGCAATAGCTAAAACATATCAGCACTGGTCACCCTGGTCACAAGTGCAGGACAGAGCACCATGTGAGGTGTTACGAAGAAAATCCATCAGAGGCAGGCCCGGTACATGATAAAAAACTCCACCGCTTTCTCACTAAGGGATTTTTAGCTGTTTCAGTCACTAATGTAAATGATATATAATATTTTCCTTTGCTCTGTTGTTTATAGAATGTAGAAATGCATTCAGTGCGGAGCTGCAGATGCAATTATCCTGGCACAGCTCAACTAGGACAGAAGACTTCGTATCACAGCAAAGACATCAAACAAATATCTCTTTCTATATGTGGCAGCCAGTGCTAAGTTACTTGTTTTCAGAAGAGTGGCTTGTTTATCCTAGTATTTTTCACACTGCTTTGGGGAACTTTCTTGTTGAGACCTATGTACATTTTTAAGCAGTCTCAATCCCATTATCAGCAAAGAAATACGTACCACACTGCTTAAAAGTATTTGAGTGCCTAGCAATTTCCCACTGAAACCTGTGAGAGTTTGGCACTTACGTGTGTCTGAAGATTTAGGCTTTGGAACCTTATCAAGCAAACTTTCCTGAAATGAATAGGAGTTGCATTGCGTTTCAGTGGGATTTGAACTTCCAAGTCCACAAATTCCTTCAAAAGTAGAACCGTGGGGCTTTTGAAAACAATATCCTGGCTTCACAGAAATGTAATTGATCTGATCTAGCCAAACTGTGTCACTGTTCAAGGTCCTTGTCACTGAGGCTGATTTCTAGCTAACATTAGTTAATGGTTAAAAAAAAAAAAAAGTTTTAGCAGTGATTCCTGATTGCCTAATCATGTGGGTGACTGCCTACAGAACTTTCTCAGGTACTAAGGCACGTAGTTCTCATTTGTTCCCAAAGCCACCTATGCAGATACTATCAAAAAGCCAATTAGAGACTTATCTGTATGTGTAGGTTGTTGAAGATCCTTGCATATTCTTTAATTTGGCTTCACGGTGCAATACCTATAACTTGTTTATAGAAACTGTTACTAGTTGCACCACAGATTTGTTTTTTTGAGAAGTGACCACAAAATTAACAAAATAAGAAATTGTTTTTAAATTCCATGTATTCTGAATGTTGTGTTCTTTTTTTCTTTTAGTTTTTGTTGCATAATCTGTAATTCTAAAAAAATATTAAAATTCTATTTTTTTGAAATAATGAAGATATCTACCTGTGTAACACTTGCCCTTCATTTATGTAAAATATACATGTTCAAATAAGTGAGGAAAAATCAAAGGTGAAAAATAATTCTACCAGGGACACAGATACTTCACTCAGTCCAGAAAGAAAAAAGTCATTTCCTGAGCACCCGTAGACATGCATTAGTGCAGTGCACAGAGCTTCACCTGTAAGGACACAGAAGTTTCCAACCTGCAAAGAAACAATATTGCACACTACACTCCACTTAAAGATACAGCCTGAGGATTTTGAGGATTAGCCTCTGCATCAATATGTTTGTGCTTGGTTTTGGAGACTTAAAAGACCTGGTGCACTCAAGTACAGGCAGGACAGATATTCCAGAAGTGAATCTGCAGCAAACCCTTGGCAGGCTGGCATGAGTCTGACTACTCTAGGAAAAAAAGGAAAAAAGAAAAAAGGAAAAAAAGAAGAAAAGAAAAAAAAAAGAAAAAAAGAAAAAAAGTAAAAAAAAAAAAAAAAGAAGAAAAGAAAAAAAAAAGAAAAAAAGAAAAAATGGAAAAAGAAGAAAAAGAAGAAAAAGAAAATCCATATATGGTGGCCACGTGTTTTGCATCAGGATTTGTATCTGTAAAAACTAATTGTACTGGCTCAGGAATGAGGATGTTGTTTAACGAAATAATTTGAGGTCTTGATACTTACTCTTCTCCTATCTGTGAAAGGAACTAAACCCTTAAAAGAAGTTGGGAGAGACAAGAGGATTCCTATTTACACCCCCAAGTGTGATAATTCTTGGTACAGAAAAGAGGTCCATTTTGTTATGATCTTCCCTCTGATCGAGCTACAGCTCGAGTTGAATATGGTACCTTCAGGGCAGTCACTGTACAACTCTTAGCCCAAGTGCAAAGAAGAACCTTTCTTTACATTGATAGAGAAAATCCCTCAGTGTGCCAGTGTGCATAGAATTATTGTGGTTACATTGTTAATGCTGCACAAAATAGTTGCTACAACTGAGGGGAATAAGTAAGCAAAGAAGGTGCTAAACTCAGCACTCATCAACTCAGGTATGTGGGAACTCTGATGTGCTGTTTTCCACTCCTTTGAGACAACCATCAGCTGCTCTCGAAACCAGGCTTCCCTTGGCATGCCCTGAGCTTTTCTAAAGCATTATGGAGGCACAGAGTTTAAGGGAATTCAAAAGAGATCAGACCGTCTTTTAACTCAGCCGTTTCTTGCTCTTTTTTTTTTTTACCTATCCCTACTCCAAAAAGCAAATATGAAATAGTACATAAGAGCCTGATTTTGGATAAAAGGTAAGTGCTGGGTATAATTGAGCAAAGAAGCAAGATGGGGCAAAGCAAGTCTACCAATACTTGTGAAAATAACAATAATAGGAAAGTATAACTAAAACATGTGTAACTGAGCAAAAAATTAATGTGAGCAGCAAGCAAAACCCAGAGAAAAATATTTCAAAAGAAGTGATGAAAACTCCATCTGTTTTGCTTTTCTATACACTGATATCGTCAATATGTTTCTAAAAATTGTTACAAGGAAAGCTTCCATATCAGTGATAAAATGGGCGTAATATTCTAACAGTATTTTTTATCATTGTTTTCAGATATTCTGTAAATAAAATTGAAATATCGTAATCATGCTGCATTAAAACCATTTTGAACTTCACTATGGTTTGTGTTGATTACGTTTTTTGCTATCTGAAGGTGTAAGATGTTGTGATTTTGGTTGATGTCCTGAAGTATTTCAATGAAGTCTCACTATGTTGGAGACTGACAGTGTTCAGGTTTGGTCAGAGAAACTGAGCAGTTTGGCACAGCTTTTAGAGGTGGCTTACTTTGATGAACTTTGTTAGTGTTCACTTGATTTAACTCACAAGTGAGTAATGGTTCCTGGATCAGTGACGAAGTTTCTGAAAGTTATTTTGTGACACATATATATATTGTCACCTCACCTAAGTTTCTAAAATGTAAATATTTTTCCTATAAGAAAGTTATAACATTGCCTGTGATTCAACTTTGGTTTGGGTGTCCTTCATAAGATTTTAAAATAATGGCCGTTGATACTTACTCACATGTATATTGTGCTGTATGAAGTAATTACTACTATGATATTCCACACTGACAGCATGAAGCCTGATGCTACCCATAGTATGCTATTTGCTCAGTATTTCACAGAATCACAGAATAGTTGGGATTTGAAGGGGCCTCTAGAGATCATTTAGTCCAACCCACATGCTAAAGCAGGTTCACCTAGAGTAGATGACACTGGGATGTGTCCAGGTGGGTTTTTAATGTTTCCAGAGAAGGAGACTCCACAGACTCTCTGGGCAGCCTGTTCCAGTGCTCTGGCACACTCAAAGTAAAGGAGTTTCTCCTTATATTCAGATGGAAACTCTTGTGCTTCAGTTTGTGCCCATTGCTGCTCATCCTATCATTGGGCACCACTAAAAAGAGTCTGGTCCCATTCTCTTGCCAACCACCCTTGAGATATTTATAAGCATTTATGAGATCCCCTGTCAGCCTTCTCTTCTCCAGGCTGAGCAGACCCAGCTCTCTCAGTCTTTCCTCATAAGAAAGATGCTCCAGGCCCTTAATCTTCTTCACAGCCTGCCACTAGACTCCCTCCAGTAATTCCTTGTCCTTCTTAAATTAGGGAGCCCAGAACTGGACACAGTTCTCCAGATGAGGCCTCACCAGGGCAGAGTAGAGGGGGAGGAGAACCTCCCTCAACCTGCTGGTCACACTTTTCCTAATGCACCCCAGGATACCATTGGCCTTCTTGGCCACAAGGGCACATTGTTGACTTATGGTCAGCTTCTTGTCAAGCAGAACTCCCAGGTCCTTCTCTGCAGTGCTGCTTTCCAGCAGGTCCGCCCCTAACCTGTACAGGTGCCTGGGGTTATTCCTCCCCAGCTGTAGGACCCTACACCTGCACTTGTTGAATTTCACCAGGTTCTTCTCTGCCCAGTCCTCCAGCCTGTCCAGGTGTCGCTGAATGGCAGCACAGCCTTTTGGTGTGTCAGCCCTTCCTCCCAGTTTGGTGTCATCAGCAAACTTGCTGAGGGTGCACTCAGTCTATTCACCCAGGTCGTTGAATAGGACTGGACCGAATACTGACCCCTGGGAGACCCCACTAACTACAGGCCCCCAACCAGACTCTGCACTGTTGATCACAATGTTCTGAGCTCTGCCGCCCAGCCAGTTCGTGATCCATCTCACTGTGCATTCATCAAGCCCACACTTCCTGAGTTGCCTATGAGTGTGTTGTGAGACACTGTGTCAAAAGTCTTGCTGAAACCAAGGTAGACAACATCCACTGCTCTCCTCTTGTCTATCCAGCTGTCATGCCATCATAGAAGGCTATCAGGTTGGTCTAACATGGTTTTCCTAAGGCTATAATGAACTCCTCTACTCTGTGTGTGTATAGAGCCACATTCTAATGTTGAAGTGTCAATCTGAATACTTTTTCTGGTTGATATGAATTATGCTGCAATTTTACTAAAAAAGGGAGGAATTCTGGTAGGTTTTTGAAAAAAAAGTTTGATCAGGTGCTGTTAGGTGTTGTATCTGTGAAGTAAAATGAAAAACAAAACTGGAAGAGAAGTATCATTCAGTAAGGTGTTTAGAACATCTTCTGAAAATTAGTATTGCCCAGATTATTTTCAGTAGAAGTGTATTGCCTTAACACAAGCAAATGACATTTCACAGGTAAGATGTAGAACACTAACATGTCTGGTTTGCCAAGTGGATCTGCACCCTGAAGTCCCTGTTCACTGAATCTTCCTGGTTAGCCTACAACTATCTGAACAAATTAGTAATTTTGAACACGATGGGTGTTTTGTGACCTTTCTGCTGCATAGTCTTAGCCTGATTTTTGCTTTTCCCATTCAGCTGCAGCATTTCTCATTAAGGTTACTTTCTCCACTCTTCCCTTCAGATCTGCCTTCTCTGTCTTCTGGTTGAGTTTTCTTTGTTTTTTACTGCCAGGAGTATTGCCCTGCTAATTCTGCTAACAGAACTGACAGCAAAGTCTTTCCTTGCTTTGTCCTCTGTTGATATTCTCTAGGTCCCTCTCAATTATTTCTCTTCCTTTTCTGTAATCATCCCCTGAGATTTCTGCATCTGCTCCAGAGTTGCAGTTGCTATGTACTCTAAAATGTACTGCTTCACAAGTAACAGAGAAGTCTCTTATTCGAAAAACTGATTAATTCTGTTGTTTATCTTGAGCTATATATAGATGCTGGCTGCATCATCGCTAATTAAGGAAAAATTAGCCATTATTTTAAACTCATAAGATGCTTAGAAAATATGTTTTGTTACTCTGCCTCTAGCTGCGGTTCACTTCTGCTTCCCACCTCCTTTCTTCCCTCCACACCACACCCCCATCCTTTCAGGATGAATTATGAGTTAATGACTTCTCATGAGCCACATGTCTGCTAGATTTGCAACACAAGCATTTTTAACAACTATTATTTCAGAAACACCGCTATTTAAGTGCTTTTCTAATAGAATAATAAATATGATGAGAACAACTATCTTTATTAAATGCTTATTTTATAGGAAATGGACACTATGTTTTAAATTTTATGTTCTGAATACTTCCTTCAGTGATGTTTACATCATTTAAAAATAGTCTGGCTAAATTCCTATGTTTATTTTTGTCCATCAGAAACACTTTCCAGTGAATAATTAGATTATTAGATAATTAATTTTATTAGACAAATGTAATAGTTTTAACTGTAGGAAGACATGATGGGTATTTTCAGAACATGGTCTGAATTAAATAAAAAGCACAATAACTTATCCAATATACATCTAAGTTAACACGGCACTGATAGCTTACACCGTATAATAAGTCAGTTGTTAACATTTTAAAAATACAGAGTTAATCGCAGGCAATCCTGTCCTTCAAAGCATTGGGAAGAAATTCATTAGTCAAAAGCCATCTTTAGCTGCTTGAAACCTTCCAAAATGATGCTGACCCTACTTAATTCCTCCAACTATTATTTTTCAGGCAACCTGACATCTTCAGTCTTTTAGAGCCAAGTATAAAAATTAACTGATGTTAAACAGCATTCAAGCATATGAATTAAGCATCTTGATACTTTGGCAACCTTTTCAGAAAGGTTATATCTGATCCATGTAGAGGATGGAAGCCCTTTTTAAGCCTAATTTCTAGCCTTCTCCTGAGAATCAGTGGTCCCAAATATATAATTCCTATTTTTTCATTTTACCCTGTTCTTATCAATGTATAAACACTAACTTTCTTCCTCAGCATAAGAGCCACCCAACAACTTTTGCTTTAAAATTGATCATCGTAAAAAATAAGACAGAGACTGCATCCAGAATTTGTTTGACAGAGTGTATACGTTTAGCAAGTAACACTAGTGATAAGAATGGCCGTATTTGTCAAATGGGAAGTCAAGGAATCTCAGGCAGAAATTATTTGCTGGAGATTTTTTCAGTCACTTCACAGGTGGGTCAAAAGTGGCATTAGTGTGTTGATATGTGAAAAGAGCATCCCCAGTGTAAGTGGTCAATGAAAGCAGAATTGACAGGTGTTGTGTGTGTGGTAGCTCATTTTAAAATGAAAACAAATGAAATGGTGTGTGGTAGTCCTTGATTTTTGAAGGCTCGTAACACTTCCCACTTCATATTATGTGGAAAAGAAAAAAAAAAAAATCTGTTAGATAACATAAAGTTGCTGAGTATTTGCTCTTTGTTGGTCAGCTGGTTGGCTGGGGTTTTTTTGTCCTTAAAAAAGAAAAAATAGGAGATCTGACTTCAATTTTTAATATGAAGTTTAAAGGTATTCTTAATTATCACTTTCCTGTACTAAAGCAGAATTGCTTATTCTAGATGGGATGGTTATTACTCTCTTTTTGAGACTTTTTACTCCATGTTTTTTTAGCTAAGTAGTGGAAATATCAATGCCAAACTGTCAGTACTTTTACTGGGCTTTGAGAGAGATGGCTAATCTTTATTAAATTACGTTAACCATTGGAAGAATTGTGAATGAAATTATTTAATTTAGAATGATGCATTTTATCAAAATATTTCAGCTAAATAGAGGGTTGGTATATGTTACAAATGACAAAATAAACTATAACTTTGGTAACAAGCATATTTGGATTTTGCTGAGGTCATTACATATGTAATTATGGTATTTTTTGCAGTACTGAAGACTGTTTTGGTCATCCACCTCTCTCCTATGCTGATGTCATAAAGAATAACAGGAACTGTTGTTTTCATGCAGTTGCAAAAATTTCCTGAGAATCTCATAAAACTGACCATTTACTGGAATAAGAGTATTTTGACATATGTTTAATGAAATTAATAAAGACAAGCTCTGTGATTTCCAAAGGTGTGACTGGGATTCATTGGACTTTCCTTTTAGTAATACATATATATTTGTTGCTCATTATCCCTGTGCCTTGTGCCTCATATATTCAGCCAGCATTCACAGAGCTTCTGTTCTATGCATGGTGAAAACATTAACCATTCTGTTTTGGAGACACTCTTTGGCATAGCAGAAGAACCAAGTAAAAAGAAGGAATGACTCCAGGGTCATGATAACTTAGATTTTGGATGCCCAGGACATGGAGATGAGAGTGAAGAGCATTCCCCAGGGCTGGAAAAATTGCACATTCAAATAGTAGTTCAGCAGTGAGACATTTTCTGCAGTACAACAGGATTGTGATTTCCATGACAACAGACTGTGGCTGGGTAGGGTTACTCAGAGGCAGAGATGGTCCCACAGGACGGACAGTTACTGATGGTTGCTATTTTCGCTCTCCTGAAGCCAGAGCCTGGTATCAATGGAGAAAAGGAGGAGAAGCTTGTGTGGAAACAGAGTGAGAAGAGGGAGAAGCCATTACCAGGTAGAATTCCTTCAGGCTGGCAAAATTCATCATGCAGTAAGAAATTTCAGACTTTTCCACTGAGCAGCTGGAGCAGGCTTCTGCTTTCCATGATACATTGACCTCGAAATTAGCAGACTTCTAGCCAGAAAACCAACCAATTATTGTTGCTTACTGTTCTACTGTGTGATTAGACAAAGGTATAGCTATTGTCAAGAGTTATCTGGGCAGACAACTGGATAAGATGGAGAAAGGGGTGCAATGGGGTCAATATGGTGATCTGTTTCATTGCTACATTGATTTTCAGTGACCCTTGGAAGTTAGAGGTGGTTCAGCTGTGAAAGAAGACGACTATTCTAGGCTGCTTCTCTATTTTCTATGTGGATAGCTGGAAGCTTGTTCCAGCGGTGTAGGTTCAGAGCATTTTCTTGTGAGGTCCAAACTGATTCCCAGTAAAATAATTATTTTTCCTGATTAAGGCCTAAGATTTTGCATCTGGCCTTAGAAATTCAGTGTGATTAATGAATTGAATTAAGAGAATAATTTAATGAATACACGTGCAATCACCTAGGGTGTAGGTTCTCTAGAGCTGGTAGAACTGTACAAACTTGTGTGCATGGGTACGTGCAGAAGTGTGCATATACAGTGGTAGGCACAGCAGTATCCTGGATCAACTACTGTGAGTGACAATGGCAACAAAAGTCAAAACAACTGCACATGAAATGGCAGGTTGGATTGATAATTGGCGTTTTTGCATGCCCACTTACCTGACTTGCATTTCCTTTTCATCCTAGATCTTTCGGTTAGGTGTACAGCTATGTGCACATCTTTGAGTACGCAACTTCAAGCCCGTATTTTGAAAAATAAGCCAAATAAAGGAACTAAACATGAAATATTAATATTTACTCTGTGTCTGTAAATGACATAAAATTGTGGCGTAGACAAAATAATATTTCAGAAGCAGTCAGAAAAATTTGAATGGGCTTTCTTATCAGTTATGTCAGAATGATAAGAGAGAAAATGTGTCTTTTGTAAATTTTAACTTTCATGTACAAGACACAACTTACTCTATTGAAACATCCGCACTTTAATTATTATAAGGACTCTTTGCACTAATTATAAATTTTCCTGCTGCTCTGAAGCCTCATTTTAAAGAGTGTAGACATACTTACACCAGATGTTAATATGAATTTATGTAATACATTCTGTTATGACTAAGTTGAGTGGGTCTCAGGAAATGTTTCGGTCTGTAATGAATTTTAAAATAATATTGTGATAAATGCTCTATAATTGGTAAGCTCGTGAACAGAGAAATATATCTATAGAAGGGATTGCCTTATCACAAAGTGGTGCCCATTTGTTTTCTTGTGCCAAAATCACCCCTCCAAATGTGAGAGTTGCACCTGGTATGAAAAAAAAATCCAGAGTGGTGTATAACTGATTTATCAGACACACACTTGTGATTCCTGTGGAAATTGTGAATTGTGCATCAGGCAAACGTGGCTGCTTTCTTGAGATTTAGAGGATAGTCACCAAAGGAGTGTTGGGGAAGAGATATTGGGTTTGGAAAGAAAAGAGAGAGTCTCTGGAGGAAAACCTTAAGCTAAATTCGAGACCACACATGGTGTGCAGAGAAATGTTTCCTGGTCCTTTCAGAGATTTCCATCCTGGCTGCAGTGTGGAAATGTAACACTGCAGAAAATTGTGATGGGAGGAGGGCTTAGTGGACTAAGAGTGGTTCAGAGCATCTGCTGAAGGTTTATGAGCAACTCTCTGGTGACGTAATGCTATCACGTTCCTGCATTTCCAGCTCGTTTAAAGATGCCAAGTATAGCAAGTACTTTCTTAATATTGATTTCCCATGTAAGAAATTGTATAGGATGGTTGTAGTTTGCCAATGAAAGACAGGTGGTTGAAATGGTCAAGGCAGCAATTTCTCTCTCAAAATGTTGTGATGGCAGGGAGTTATTTACTAGTTCCATAAAGTGTATGAGGTGTTCAGAAAATTAATTTCCCTCTCAGTTTTAAGTAGTAAGTTCCACTCGTATACATAGCACAGTTATGAAGAACGTACTTTTTGTAGATGAGAGAAAATAAAAAGCACTATCAAGAATAAATTATGTGGAAAATATTACTCTCTTCTCAAAACACATGTCAAAAAGAACAGACTTTCTCATGTGTATCAGTTGTTAAAAAAATTTACTTACTAATTTTAGAAAACAGTTCAAGGTTCGTGCTGCTGTTTGTGCAGGACAGTAACTCATTGGAATAGATTTTTAGTGCAGATGCTAATGACTCCATACCGGTTTTCTAAAAGTACATATCTTCCAGTCAGGATATTTCTAAAAGTGAAAACAATTGCATGAACATATTCCATGGGAGGAGATAAAAAGATACTCTTACAATGAAGAAGGCTTCAGGAGTTTTTGCTTTCCTTACTTCTTTATTTTCCTTCAATGGCTCAGTAGAAAAAGAGACCAAACCTACTGTTTTCAAGTACATGCATTTTTAGATGCATTTAACTAGTTTTCCTCACAGACTCTATGGCACATGTATCTGAGTTCAGGAATACCTGGACTGAGTATCTGAGTTCTGGAATAGATGAGGCCTACATGAAAGTGACGGAAAAGGATCAGGGGATATCAGAGGTGCAATAGCAGTGGCCAAAGGTAGTATTGTGGCAGAAGTCGCAGACAAATGCTTTGCATTTGTATTTATTTGCAGAGAAGATTCGGGAGGTTCTTGCCCCGCAGTATCTCTCATACAGATGTGTATATGCAGTTTGACTCATGAACAAACATCAGCGTTTCTTTCCTGAAAATGTAGCATGTACACTTCTCCACGCATTGCATAGAAAATCCCTTTGTGTGACACTGTTAAATGTTGTATTTAATTTCGACAAATTACATTCTGCAGAATTGTTTTTTTCTATATTTTTTAATGTGAGAAATGCCACAAGTTTTCCTTGCTTTATTTGAATGAAGAATTACCTTACTGAGTACTTACTCTCGTAGCGTGTTAAACTCGAGTCAGAAGACTCAGCTTACATCCCAGCCCCTCTTCTTTTTAAATTGTTACAGAGTTAAACCTTAACTTGGCATGTCCTGCCCCGACCACCTGTTTTTCTAGGGCTTCCTTGCGTATATACATGATGTAGATTGAATGTCTTAAACTCAGACTAGCCTATTTAAAGCATCTTTTCCCCAGTCAGTTTTTGAAGCTTTTCTGAATCTGTTGCTGCCACCCGCATTTACCTTTGGACAATAGGGTTTTTCAACTATATTTATACTCAGCTCCCACTTCTCAAGTTGTCAAATAGCTATTCAATCAGCCAAAACCCTGAAAGTATTAGCAGAGAATTTGCTTTCAAACTGTTTGCAGGTAGCTGAAAAAAAGTACACTCAGGATTATGCGAAAGTTAAGAATTTGTTCTTTGTTGATAGAGATAGACAAATCCCAGTAAATAAAGTGCTATTAGTAGTAACTAAAAAAAAAAACCACACAAACAAACAAACAAACATGTAGCAAGGGAGCATAATTTCCCTTTTTTCTCTGTCTGTTATCTTCTATTAGCTTGCCTTCTGTTATCTTCCAGTGGCTGCCAGGCTGGCCCTCCTACACTACCTGTGGCATAGCTGTTAAACTTTTAAAGTACTTCAAGTCAGTATGCAGGTGCTACAGCAGAACTTCAACTGCATAATTTAGGCACCTGTAACTAGCTTTACAGATGTTCGCAGTGGATTTGCTAGATATTTTTCTGCTTGTATGCAAAAGTCCAAAGATTGTAAGACTATTTCCAGTTTGTGAAATGCTATTTTTAGGATCCACTTCTAGTTCTCATATCCAACATACAAAGACTGTGTTGGTTTATACATCACTATGTGTAGTCCNGCTTCTCTGACTCAGCTCCTCTTAATAGAGAAATTGTGATAACCGACTTACTCTTTTGTCTTTGGGGCAGATCATTACACAAGTCTCCTATGGCATGCAAAAACCTGCAATGGAAACAGCAGAAATCCCAGCTTAGTACTAACTAATGCAAGAACACAGGGAATGGGTGTTAATATCTCATGGCAGTTCTAACCTTACATACATTTTCTACTTGCCTCAGTCCTATGTTTAATGCTGAGGGTAGGCTGACAATGACTGTGCTGCAGTTAGTTTCAGCCAATAAGCAATTTAGATCTCTGAGATATATTGCCAGATGTATGTGTGCATACAGAATTATCAAGACCTGATTTAATTACACGTAGCATGTATGATTCTGAATTGTTGTTACAGGCATTACGCACACGTGGAATAAACTTCCATGTTCTGGGATCCAGAACTTCAGTTCTGGGGTCAGGAGAAGTGTCCAAAAACTGTAGTTACGTAACTTAAGAAGATGCAAATATCTGCTGTCGGCAAACAGTTTTCTCGTTCTGTCTTCATTTCCTAGTCCTTCTGTAGGATCTGACTCTTTCCCTTGTGCCATGATAGCATTGCTGTGGCTTCATGGCAAACTGAATCAACAACCTGAACTGGCAGAAACTAACTCTGGGAGGAGGAAAAGCAAAATGATTGATCAGTCTTTCCATCGAGCCTTGTGAAACCTTGGCTGGTGTGAGAGACAGGGATGTGTGGGCCAAAGCAGTGGGCCAAAGCAGTGGGCAAGACATGGTAATCAGATGAACCTCACAGAAAACCATGCCCTTAAATGCTCTCTTCTCCCTTCTGCAGACTGCATGCCCTGAGCTGCTGTGCAGGATAATTTCAGGGATTGTAATTGCACTCAGTTGTTAGGGTTGTTTTGCTGCAAAACTGACACTGAGTAAGATGCAACCAAGCATCACCAGAAAAGCAACTAAGTCCTAGAGAGCAGAGACTGCCTCCTAAAATCTGCAGGAGATTTGTCATGCTGCACTTTTGCCCAGCATTACTATAGCAACTGAAAAGAAAATTGGTCACAGCAAAATTTCCTTATTCCAAATGCTGGACACTATTAGTTGTGTGGGCTTTTTGTTGTTGTTGTTTTGATTGGGGTTTTTTTGTTTTATTTTGCTTTGTTTTGTTTTTTGCTCTTGTTTTGTGGTGTGGTGGTTTTTTTGTTTGGTTGTTTTTTGTTTTGGTTGGGTTGGTTTTTTTTTTTTATTTTATTCCTTTTCCTTTCTCATCTCTTCATGGCAGTACTATTTCAGAACTAATGCTGCAGATTTAAGCGAAGCTGTTAGCTCTGCGCCTGTTCTGATTGTGAGTGGTAGTTCAGGTAGGGCTTGCAGGAAATATGAAAAGGAGAATAATGGTTTTCAGGCCAATAAAAGTAAGTAATAGTGTATTTTAGTAAAGTGAAACACTTAGCACAATACATAGGCATTTTGTGATGATGATATTGGGTCACTGCATATTCTTAAATATGCATATTATGTACATGTAACCTTGCTGTTTTACCTAGGAGATTCTACTCATTCTTATGCAGAAATAAAAAGAGGTTTGTGACAAGTTCATAGGTAGGATGTAGTGAAAGTTTCTGATGTGGTAAATAAAGAGATATGGCTTTATTTTTCTAATGTTATACTGTTTTTTACAGGTGTGCATTTAATACATGTATGACCGGATCTTTGTGGGTTTATTGATTTTGGTGTTTGTAATTTGTTGGCAGCTGAATAAGATTTCAAAAGAGGTGTCTAATTTTGGAAGGTGTTCTTGATAAACGTCAGACAGGTAGTTGTTTATCTGTGTAACTTTTTTCCTTTTGATATGTGTCCCTTCTACTAAGTATCTGATTTTACCTTATATTTGAAGGATATTCTTTAACTCCAAGTTATCTTTCTTTTTGTTGACTTCTGCTGCCAACTCGTTCCTACATCCTCTGTTTTAATGGCTAGGCAACAGGAACAGATCTTTTAGACTGATCTCCCCTGTGAGTAGGGAGGCTGGCTTTAAGGGAGCTGGTTTGAAACAGGTATAGGGTTATTGGCCCACAGATTTCCCTTGCCTTGTTCTTTCTGAACATGATTATCACTGGCATCTCCTACTGGCATTGACATACTCCTGAGGGTATGATTTTGATATGTTTGTGCTCCTGATCATTTCTTGAAGGACCCAGATGCTGGGTGTGATGTGTTCAAGAATGCAAAAACCCAGCCATAATTAGGAGCTCTCTTGGATGTGGCTATCTGGGAAATACAATTGCTGTTTCCTGTTATGTCGTGAGCTCTTGTGAATCTTGTATGAGACTGGGCATTAACAGGTAGTTTTGCATCAGGGAGGGATATATCATTTTGAGCTGTACTGCAGAAAAAAAGGACAATGGGCAGGGTAGAAATATCACTTTAAAAATATGTGAATCTTTTTCAGAGGAGTTTAACTAAGGACCCCAATATTTGATAACTAGAAATTTCACTAAAATTTCTTTATCTCTTGCTTAGGGAAAAAAGGTTTGTAGGGTAAAACAAGAACAGAAAACAAACTGCATTATTTTTGACAGTGAAAAAGGTATATGGGATATAGAAATAACTTTTACTCATTTGTGTGTTGGTAGGATTTGATGGCAAAATTAAGGAACATAAAAAATTTTTTGTTCTCACATCTTTGTTGTTACTGGACCTTGGATGGAAGTTAAAATTCTCCTTCAGGATATGCTGTATTTTCCTGCATCACAATGGGATTCCTTTGCACAAACTCAGTCCTGTTATTTATGCAAAAGCTCTTTTAATTTTAATCAAGTTTCACGAAAGAGTTTAGCAACTTGACTTTCACTTTCCATAAAGGCCAAAACTACTGCATCTTTTCAGCTGTTGCTGTGTTTTTTTCAGAAACTTTCCTTCTACTGCGCTGAAGTGATTTGCTCTCATACACCGATAAGGTTAATATGTTGTGTACCATGTAGAATTCATGTGGATGGAACTGAAACTGGAAAGAGTTGGCACTTTGTGGCTTTTTGTATCATGGGATCACTATTAAAATTAGTAAGTACTTAGCTAATGTTATCACACAGAAGTAACCACGGCAACATTATGTGAGTAACCATGCAATAGAAGGCACATTTTCACTGTTGCTGATAATGATGAGTGTACCAGAAAGACCACAGTAGAACTACTTTTTAAGACAGGGGTTTTTTTTGTGTATGCGGGTATGTTTTTTCTTGGGGGTGAGGCGGGGCGGGGAGAGGTTGGTGTTTTGTTTTGGCATGTTTTGGTTTGTTTTTTTTAGAATGTCAGTGTGGTATTTATTTGGTTTTTAATTCCTTTTTATAAGCCTGACAGACATGATGTGGAAGTTGCAGGGAAAATTAAAAGGTACTAAATGTACAGATAATTTTATTTGGCTTCGTTTAATCTAGCCTGCAGCTAGTACAAATAATACAATCAGTAGATGGTTTTGTATTATTTCAGTCTTTATTAGGGAAATTGGCTTTTTTGGAGCAGCAGTGCTTAAAATTTTAAAAATACATTTTAGATTTAGCTAACATATATTTTATGTCAGTGCTAGTGTTTATCAAGAGAACTGACTGTTTAATATTTTAATAGTGAAAGTTATAATGATGTCTAGTAACTAAGAAATGCACAGATTAGTGCATGTTAATTTTTTATTGTGTAAATGGCTCTTTGTCATAATTTAGACCCAGCTGCCAACTGCTTACTCCTCCTCTCAGTGAGATGGTTTGGAGAGAAGAATTAAAAAAAAAAAAAAAAAAAGGTGAAACTCGTGGGTTGGGATGAAAACAGTTGAACAGGACAGCAAAAGGGAAGAGGTAAAGAATAACAATAATAACAATAAAAGAATATACAAAGCAAGGGATACACAATGCAATCACTCACCACCCAGAAAACGAAGCCCAGCCCACTCCCAAGCAGCAATTCCCACCCTAGGCCACCTTCCCGAGTTTATATGCTGAGCATAACATCATATGTTATCGAGTACCTCTTTGGCCGCATTGGGTTAGCTGTCCTAGTTGTGTCCACTCACAGCTTCCTGTGAAAATTAATTCTATCCCAGCCAAGCCCAGGGCATTCTTTTCTTTCAACAGTTAAGAAAATAATTTTCTGTATTTTTGCATCTTGGTTTGTACAAAATGGCATTTAATGAAATTAAAATAAACAGTAAAGTGATATTACAGAATGAACACTTGCATGTACACATGGCGTGTGACCATAGATACCTGCTAGTTTCTACAACTGCTGAGTTGTTTCCAGCAACCTCAATTTAAATCTGAAGTGCCTCCAAGAAATGTAGGTAAAGGCATTCCAGATGAAGTGCTAAGCCTACAACAGTGAAGAAGAGTTTTGCAATTTATTTTTATTGGGGAAAGGATTCACTCTAAGAAATTACTGTAGCTAAATGGAACCTGAATTTGACGTAGAAGAATTATGTAAGCATGTCAAGTGGTGTGGAAATGCCTAGGGAAAGGAATCATGACAGTAACACTAAAATAAGGTTGAACTCATAAAAGTTAGAACTCTTTCTACCACCCTTCTCTTCTTTCAGGATTATGAGACTTCAGTAGAGAATATGGAAAAGATCTCCTCTTAAAACAAATTGAGAATGATTTATGATTTTTTTAAATAACCTGGTAAACTTGTGATCTCATCTCCTAATCAGGTATATTTTTGGCCATCTAAATGATGCAATGAAGTTTCTGAAATCCAGATGAGCTGGAGGTTATTAGAAGTAGGTCCCTGAATCTATAGCTGTGCTGAGTGATAACAACTAGTTCCACCACATTATTTGTGATACCACTGCATTCTATTTGAAAGCCAACAGTCAAAGCCTAGCTATGCTACAGACCCAAACATCTCTTTGACATATGTCTTTTTCCCTTGGGTATTAGCGTGTCTACATGATTATTCAAAAATATGTGAGTTTACTAATTTAGCTACTTAATTCATAAAAACCCTGTAAATATCCTGGGGAAATTAGGCTGTATAAAATTTCTCCCTCTCCTTCCTGGATTTAATAAATCTGGTGGAATATTACTGACATGTGCCAAGGGGAGGATGATGGCGGTAGCTCTGTTGGAGCTCTCCTTTCACCCTCGAAGTCTGCCTGGCAGTAAAACAGTAAATAAAAAAAGAACAGCAAGACTTTCTCTGCAGATATGGCACCTCAGTAGCTCCATGGCATTTAGGATCGTAGAATCATTTCAGTTGGAAGTGACCTTCAGGATCATTGAGTCCAACCATAACCTAACCTAACTCTAGCACTAAGCCATGTCCTTGAGTACCTCATCTAAATACGTTTTAAACACCTCCAGGGATGGTGACTGCACCACTTCCCTGGGCAGCCTGTTCCAATGCCTGACAACCCTTTCTGTGAAGAATTATTTCCCTAATATCCAATCTAAACCTCACCTGGCATAAATTGAGGACACTAATGTTGCCCTGTTATTATTAGACCTAAAAAAATGAAGAAGAAGAAAAAAGAAAAGAAAAGAAAAGAAAAGAAAAGAAAAGAAAAGAAAAGAAAAGAAAAGAAAAGAAAAGAAAAGAAAAGAAAAGAAAAGAAAATGGAAAAGATAAATAAATTACTGATGTTTCCAAAATCTGTAATTTGTTTTATCAATAGTAGTATTGTGATATGCTGGCTCTCTATAGCCTCACTAATAAAACAGTCCGTATTTCCCTGCTCCTACTCTTCAACCAGTCAGTTCTATAGGATGGGTAGAGATACAGAAAACAAGGATTTAAATGTATGAATAATAATAAAATTAATTACCCCTTCACTAAACCTCATAAAGCAATCTTCAATGAGGAATATTTTAATGTGCTTTTTTTCTAAGGAAGAAAGGCTGTTGTCTTTCTTCTTTTACACCTGGTTTCATGCTATACTTTTCCCTAACATGAGTTAGCCACCTTTACGTTTACAAGGGAATTCATACACACGCTTGCACTATCATTTAATCTTGTGCCATTACTGCAATAGTTTGTTTTTGCAATTAAACCAAGTATCCTTTATTCGTTAAAGGAAGAATGATGTATTCAAGAAGGGCATTAATAACTGAGGAGAACTTCTCACTGCTGGAATGAAGTTTTCAGTTACTTTGATTGAAACCTTTGAAAGCTGTATTACTAATAAAGCCACAGACATCCATGACAAGGGTGTATTAAATGGTCTGAATCCACTCTCAAAGCATAGTTGAAGGTATTTGAAATTTTCTATGGCTGGTGGTAAACTTATTTTATCCTTTGCAAGGTTACTCTTTGTTGCAATTAGCATTAACCAAAAAACATAAAGGTTGCTGTATTTTGTTGATAAAATGCTTGCTATGGGAAAATTCAGTTAGTAACAAAGTTACTATGGCAACTGGTGTGAAATTATATTAGTTTGCAAGACTCAAACTGCCCACCTTAAGCAATTGGGAGTCTGTGCCTCTGAAAAGCTTGCTTCGGCTTGACTAATGGTATTTATTGTATAAGTTGTCAATTTTCCCACTTTCTAATAGTGTAGTGCAGAGCAAAGAAAAATCCTTGCCTCTGAGGTACAGTGATTTCCTTTGTACTGTCCTTTGTAACATTCCAGGCTTTCCCAATAGCAGAATTTGCTCACAAAAATTCGTCATTGTGTTTTGTAAACTGACATGAAAATCTTGTCCTAGATAGCTTTGGCTTTAGTCCTGAATGTATGCACGAATGGGTATGTCTTGAGATACGAGTGGTCCCTCTCCTCAGAAAAACAACACAGTGAAAATTTTGGTCAGATCAAAATCTCGAGTTGTGAAGTATCAGAGTAGCAATGTATGTATTCATTAACCTGAATGGACCATTGGCTGCAAGAAAACTATAAAGACTTAAACATTTGTATATGTGCAAGTTCAAGATAGATATGGATGGACATAGCTGTACACTCAGCTGCAGTGTTGGGTGGGTGTTTGTTTTGGTTTTGTTTTTGTTTTTTTTTTTCCCACACAGGAAGTAATTTATCTTTGCAATGGTAAATTAAGTTATTTCTGGTATCACAATTGTACTTCTTTTCTCTCTCTCTTTTTTAAAGCCTCTCAGCAAAATTACTACACTAGTTCCATTAGTAGCAGAACTAGTCCCTTATTTCTTGTGTTTCTAGGATTCTGATAAAACTTGCAGTGCTGAAATAGCTTTTTCGTAATATGACTCCATTCTGCTTCAAGCACAAAGGAAAAGAGCCCAGTTAGGCTGATTACTGTAACAAAAGGCTCATTTAAAATCTCTGATCATTTATGGTTTTTTTTTTCCTTTCCTCATCCACCCCCGTATCAAAAGCCAGTTAATATATGGGATTTTTTGGTCTCATTTCAGTTTGATTGCTTTGAGGCTGTGCACTGACAGGAACTATGAATCCATCAAGCTTTATTTCTGTATTTTACTTCGTTCATCATTCTGAATCCATGTCGATATTTCATTCCTTGGGGTTTAAGAATCAATTCTCTACCACCCCTGCGGCCGCCTAAGTAGGAAACTTTTCTCTTTTTGTAGCCCACCTAGCCGCATTTTTTGGGTATGTTACTCTTACCTTTCTATTAAAAGGCATTTTTCATGGTGACATATACCTAGAGGGGCTACTAGACAATACCTTGCTGTTTATCTACTGCAGCAATACAGATTAATCAAATAGTCCAAAAGGAATTATTTTTTATGATTGTATGGATCTAATATGTTTTACTTGATAGTTGTAGCTTCTTCTTTTTGTGTATGAAGAAGATGCAGCCAGGCTCTTTCCAGTGGTGGCCAGTAACAGGACCAGAGGCAGTGGGCACAAACTGAAACACAGAATATTCCTATGAACATCAAGAAGTACTTTTTTACTGTGAGGGTAACAAAGCACTGGTACAGGTTGCCCAGAAAGGTGGTGGAGTGTGTGTCCTTGGAGATATTCGAAAGCCCACTGGACACAGTCTTAGGCAGCCTGCTCTAGATGTCTCTGCTTGAACAGGAGTGGGACATGGTCATCTCCAGATGCCCTTTCCAACCTCAGCCATTTCGTGATTCTTTGAGTTCACTCTGCACTTAATGCATCATTATGAAAGTCCAGTTTTAGGGATTGCTGCCTTTCAGTACAGTGATACAGTTAATCATTCAGGCTAGCCAACTCCGGTTGTCTTTTGAAATGTGAAATATTAAGACCCTATAGGTGTCTCTGTTGATTCATGATAGCTGGCCTCCCAAGTACTCCTGGAATCCTAGCAGGTAACCTGGTGAACATATGTACTAAGAATGTAGGTGTTTTAAGCAGTCACAGATAACTATTTTGGCTTTGAATGCAAGACTTAGGGTTGAATAGAAATATGGCTTAGATAAGTTTGCCCTCAATGTCCCTCAGCATGTCAGAGGGATGCTTTGAGTCAAAGGCAGAATGGAAAGAGCCTCACCACAGGTTTCCAGACCACTCTGTTTAACTGAGAAGCTCCTTGGGGTTGCACAGTCCAGAACAATTTGAAACCAGACGAGTTTATAATGGTAGGAATTATCATTTTACTTTAGCAATTGCTTTAGGACAATCTCAGCTGGACCATGGAGAAGTGAAGCTACAGAGCTAGAGGTCTGCTTTGCCTGTTATTTCTTTTCTGAGACTAAAAGCATTTAAAATAGGAGTGGAAATAAAATACCATTCTAAAATGCACTAGTACAATACAGCTGTTTACTCTGCAGCCATTATATCTTCTTCTTTTCTTTATAAAACACTTTTTAAAATTTTGAACTTTGCTATGAAACTTTAACTTGTTTAAAAGGTAACTCTAAGATTAGTTGAAACAAAATGGAACAAAGGAGTGAATAGTCCTGATAAGAATAAATGTGCCACTGGTCTCTGCTATGGTTTTGTGTTATAGGTATTTGTGGTTTGTATAAACATGCACGTTTAATACCGTATTTTTAGTATATGGCAGACTGTTACAAGTAGGTATGGGATGATTATACTTTGTGGAATCAGTTAATATTTTTTCCCAGACAATATTGTAGGTCTTAAATACCTATCTTGCAATTCAAGCTGCTCATACAGGACTCCTGCCTCTTCCCCAGATCTTCTTCCAAAATTTTTTTTAGAGCCAGAGAATAATGACTGAATGATTATTTGGCTGTGCCTCTGTGTCTTACCATTATGACAAAAAACTTCCTCTGCCAATCACAAAAGCTTGAAAAAATTAGGGTCACTAGCCCATATGTTACCCAGGACAGGAGAAAAAAGGTGTCTATTGACACCGTTCCCCATCTTGGACAGAGAAATCCCTACAGAAAGCCAAGAGGTTCCTTGGAGGTGGAAATCCTTCTGTGAACTTTTTATCTCCTCAAGAACTGTTTGGGGTTTTTTTTGGTGTGTTTTGTTTGTTTGGTTGGTTGGTTTTTTTTAATTTTTTTTTAATTTGATACCATGTCATGGTTGCAGCCCACCCCAGACCACTTTGATACACAGCCAGTCAGGCATGTTGAGGAGAACAATTCCCATTATGCAAGTGCAGTGAGTCAGAGCACTGAGGTACCCTCTGTGTGCTCCTGGAGCTGCTGCCGTGTGTGAAAAGGCAGGAAGGGTCAGTCACTCCTCATAGCCTCCTACAACTGCTACCTGGATAGTACCTTGAGCAAGATGGTACCAGAACTGTACAATCTGAAAAGATCTGGATGCAGAAAAATCGTTGATAACACCAGAATATTACCTCATCCTAAACGTGGACAAAGTGAAAAAAACATCCAAACCAACTAAAGTGAATGGCCTTGTGCCACTATAAATAGCGATCCCAAGTGAGGCCTGTTGAGCTCTTCCATGTTGTAGCAGGCTATTACTTCACCCCTTAGAGTCAGCTTGTAACAATTGGACACTATGAAGCTGTGGGCAAAGGCAGATTTCTCGAGACTCCGTAAGCGCCCATTGAGAATGCCAATGCATTCAAAGTAATTTGCTAAACTTGAGAGGAAAATTTTGGCCGTAGGTGTACCTCCACATATATTCAAATATCCATGGATTAGTGAGTGCATATGTGTGTGATTTATAACTTCTTATATATTTATGTTTATCTGTATATATATGCGGATGCCTATGTGTATATGATCTGATTTATCCTCACATAAGTGGGGATAAAGTGGACCCTTGCCATTTTCAAATTGGTAATCAAGCAACTATTTTAATTAGAACAAATCTCATTGAATTACGTTAAATCACTGTATTAATCAGCCATTGATTNCATGGTTGCAGCCCACCCCAGACCACTTTGATACACAGCCAGTCAGGCATGTTGAGGAGAACAATTCCCATTATGCAAGTGCAGTGAGTCAGAGCACTGAGGTACCCTCTGTGTGCTCCTGGAGCTGCTGCCGTGTGTGAAAAGGCAGGAAGGGTCAGTCACTCCTCATAGCCTCCTACAACTGCTACCTGGATAGTACCTTGAGCAAGATGGTACCAGAACTGTACAATCTGAAAAGATCTGGATGCAGAAAAATCGTTGATAACACCAGAATATTACCTCATCCTAAACGTGGACAAAGTGAAAAAAACATCCAAACCAACTAAAGTGAATGGCCTTGTGCCACTATAAATAGCGATCCCAAGTGAGGCCTGTTGAGCTCTTCCATGTTGTAGCAGGCTATTACTTCACCCCTTAGAGTCAGCTTGTAACAATTGGACACTATGAAGCTGTGGGCAAAGGCAGATTTCTCGAGACTCCGTAAGCGCCCATTGAGAATGCCAATGCATTCAAAGTAATTTGCTAAACTTGAGAGGAAAATTTTGGCCGTAGGTGTACCTCCACATATATTCAAATATCCATGGATTAGTGAGTGCATATGTGTGTGATTTATAACTTCTTATATATTTATGTTTATCTGTATATATATGCGGATGCCTATGTGTATATGATCTGATTTATCCTCACATAAGTGGGGATAAAGTGGACCCTTGCCATTTTCAAATTGGTAATCAAGCAACTATTTTAATTAGAACAAATCTCATTGAATTACGTTAAATCACTGTATTAATCAGCCATTGATTAAGTACTATTGAAAATCATATATTAAGTTGTGATCTACCATACTAAATTTCAAATTGCTGCTAAATCAAAATCATGTAAGAAATCCATCCACAATATAAGAATTCAAATACGATATAAACAATATTTTGGAGATAGAATGAAAATGGAAAAGGGTAGGGGTTGTCAACAAAGCAGAAGATAAAATCTGTTGCATTCCCTCTCAGCTTCCTGCATTACCCCTCATGGAAAAAATGGTTCACAAACTAGGTTAAATCTTTTTCTCCTCTCCAGTTGTTCCTTCCTGCCCTTCAGACTCTGGATATACTCCTTACATGTTCTTCTTGATGTTGCCAGCTATAAAGAACAACAATCAAGTTTTGTAAAGCCTAGAAATACATTGTATATTGTTCTATGAAGAAAATCTGTATTGGTATGTTTTTCTGACTTCAGTCAGTATTGTTCCAGGAACTCACGGTCTTTAGTGTAAGCTTTAAGAACCTGACAGCTCCCATTGGTATTACCGTTAGTAAGGTCTTTAATAACTTTCTGGTCAAATTTAGCCTTCCCGCATTCTTAACTTTGGTGACTATGTTATCCTGTATGCCTGATGCCTAAGGATTTGAAATCATGAAAATAATGAAAATAAAATGTGACAGATGCTCTAACAACTTTCTAAACAAAAGAACCAGAGCCGAAACAAAAGTAATAAAGCACATACAGCTAAAAGTTGTTCATGGGTGAAAGACAATGGATATATACCACAAGTATTTGATTATAAACCTACGTGAAAGATTTGATACAAATCCAGTATAGAAATGCATGGCAAAATACAGGTATTTTATTACTTTTTGCTAGACCATGGGATTCTTTTAATTGTGCTAAATGCATTGCAAAAACATAAAACACTAGTGCTATAGTGATATGCAAACACTGTAACAAATTCTTCTAACTGGAGCAAGTATCAACATAAGAGGATAAATAAGTCTAATCTCTATCTTGAAACTGACTGGAACATTTTCTTTCTGCTGGGCAGGTCAGTTGAGACAGATATTGTTCTGACAGTTTGACATTGATTTCTTGTTACTCCACATCATACCTAGCATCCCGATTAAATCTTATTTCCGTGAAATAACAAGGCTGCAAGCAATTCAAGATTAAAACAATTTAGGCATAAAGTGCAACATTTGGACTTCAGGGTGGTACAAGTTAATTCTTTTTGTTCTATGCAACTGAAAGTTCAATGACTTCTAAATTCTGCCACGGTATCAAATGAAAAATTTCATAACCAAAGACAAAATGGGTATAAGAAAAACAAGTAAATGCATGATACTTCTAGTCATATGAACAATGACAGATAGTTGGTTAAATAAATACTAGTAATAATGCCTGTCTATCTGAAAAATAACTTTGTATCTGAAACAAATATGTCATGGTACCTTCTTCCCTAGGGGTGAATGGCATCTTAGAGACCTGCTTGTCTGGTATGTTTATCTGTCATTATGCTCATGCTTCAGCTCTCATTCAGCTCATGTTAAGCTCTCATTAACAAGAATTTCACTGAAAGATAACTTCGGTCGGAATAGTTGCCAGGAATACCTGATACATGCAAAAATCCTCTAATACAATCTTGGTTATCATACGATTATAACTGTAATCTGATTTTAGCAGAAGCAGTGACTTTAACATTTATATAAGCAAAAGACACAATGGACACTGACAGAAAAGAGGGCTTCTCTTAGAGCCGATATAATTTGTCAAATTTACTTACAGGAAGAACTGAAATTCTAGCAAATGAACATGTATAACAGGCAAATATTTCCAGTGGTTCTTGACAAACTTTTGAATGAAGCATTTCTTTCACAACCTGCACATAGATAAATAAATCGTGTGCAGGGGTTTTTTGGTGTGTCTGAAGTATTTCAGCCATGATGGAAACATGTGAATAAAGAAACCCAAGCGTATTTTTCCAAATTACTGGCGCAGTAATGTGTAGTGTGGTAGTATGTTTATTATTTTACAGAACACAGCTATTTTATATGATTCTTTGATAAGCAAAAGGTGATATAATAGTTGACCTGAGTTCTCAGAAGTTGTTTACGGTATGTTACTTGTTTCCAGGAAATTCCTAACTAGGTCAAGTTATTTGAATCTGCAGTCATCTTTCAAATACACTTGGAAGCTATGAATGTGTAGTTTTTGCAGAAGGATTTAGATATTAGTGAATACTGAGGGGAGACACCTGTCTTTGTCAACTACAGATAAATATTTTGCATCTGCAAATTTGTTTAAAATGGATTTTAATTACATTGGAGATATTAAACTATAGTAATAGCAGGTCTTTCTGGTGTCCCAGTTCTTACAGTAGAAAAGGGAGACCAGTCTTTTAAGAATTTCTGTTGTCATTTACCTGCTTGAAGCCACTGCTGATTGTTTGTTTGCATCTGTAAATCATTTACAGGAAAAAAATTGATATTAAGACAGAATTCCTCAGAATTCCTGTTCTGGCACATGCTAAATATAACAAAGTCAACTAACCTATTTGTCTGGCTCATTTCTTTTGTTCTTTTCACTTAACTGATTATGTAGTTCCTTACTCAACTGTCATCCAATACATTGATTTTCGCAGTATCATTTCTGGTCTTAGATGACTGTGCTTGATTTTCTCTCCTTCTGAATTTTTTATTTCAGGGTAGTGTTTTGTCCCCAAGAGAAGATGCTTTCTGGAGCAGGAATTTCGTACTGAACTTACCTTATCATGGCATAGTGAGACCAGCCAGAAGAGGGGAAGGGGAAAACACTGCTAATGAAGTGTAAGCAGTGAGAGGGAAATAATCAGAAAATATATTTTCTCAAATTTCATTAGATTCTTTATCTCTGTTTGGTAGAATTGTTTACAAACATAAAAGTGAAGTTAAGATAAAGCAAAACAGAAGGAAAAGGAAATGGAAAACAGGAAAAGATAAAAAGGAAAAGAAAAAAGCTAAAAGGAAAACGAGAAGGACAAGCAGCCTCCTCCAGTAATTAGGCAAATTTCCTCTAGTAGAGCATCAGCAGTAGCTAAAGTTGTTCCAGATGTGAGCATGGCCTTATGTCATGGATTGACTAGGAGCACACAGCTGCTTGCTCACTTCTTTTCCCAAGAGGGATGGAGCAGAGAATCACAAGAGCAAAAACCTCGTGTTTTGAGATAAGAACAACTTGATAGAACAGCAAGGGAAGGGAAAATAGAATACACAAAACAAGCAATGCACAGTGCAATTTCTCACCACCCTACTCAATAGCCTGTTTGTTCCTGAGCAGCAACATTTATTCTGCAGCCAGCTGCAGTTTATATACTGAGCATGACATCATATGGTAAGAAATATCCATTTGGCCAGCTTCGGTCAGCTGTCCTGGCTTTGCTCTCTGCCAGCTTCTTGTGCAGCTGGCAGAGTATGAGAAGCTGAAGACTCCATGACTACCTGGCCACAACAAAAACATCAGTATATTATCATAATTCTTTTCATACTGAATCTGAAACACAACACTATACCAGCTATTAGAAAGAAAAATAACACTTTCCCAGCTGAAAACAGAACACCTTAGTAAGCTAAGCTTGAGCCAGAAGTGAGCTCAGGTGGCCAAAAAGGCCAACAGCATCCTGGCTTGAACCAGAAATAGTGTGGCCAGCAGGACTAGGGAAGTGATCTTCCTCTTGTACTAAGCACTGATGAGGCCCCACCTTGAAACCTGTGTTCAGTTTTGGGTCCCTCACAACAGGAAAGACGTTGAGGGTGCTGGAGAGAGTTCAGAGAAGGGCAACAATACTGGTGAGGGGCCTAGAGCACAAGTCTGATGAGGAGCAGCTGAGGGAACTGGGGCTGTTTAGCCTGGAGAAAAGGAGGCTGAGGGGAGACCTTATCACTGTCTACAACTACCTGACAGGAGGTTGTAGCATGGAGGGTGTTGTTCTCTTCTCCCAAGTAGCAAGTGATAGGACAAGACAATGAGAGTAAAAGGTGTCAGGTTGCACCAGGGGAGGTTTAGATTGGAAAGCAGGAAAAATTTGTCACGGAAAGGTTTATCAAACATTGGAACAGGCTGCCCAGGGAAATGGTGGAGTCACCATCCCTGGAGGTGTTTAAAAGACATGTAGATGAGGTTCTTAGGGACATGGTTTAGCAGTGGACTTGGCAGTGTTAACTTAATGGTTAGAGCTGGTGATCTTAAAAGTCTTTTCTAACCAAAATAGTTTTATGATTCTGTGATTCTATGATTATTGGTAGTGTTTTACTTTTTGCTCCTCTGAAGTGATGCTCTGTTCTTCCTCCTCTCAGTGGCATGTGACTGTACTCATTTACTGAGAAATGCTTTGGTTCTGAAATGCATGCTAATTTTTGAGTCACGCTGTGGTCTGGTTGACCTTTTGAGTTTTGTTTGTAGTGGAGTTTGCACCTATTCAGACCTTTTGGCATTTGAAACTTGTGGGAATTTGGATAGCTGCCTAGCAACCACAGAAGGGGTGTGTTGTTTCTCAAGCATCCAGCCATCTCTGCAGCTAGCTTTAGCCTAATTGGGACTTTTATTATATTTCTGTGTTGTTGGCAGGAATGAACAGGAATGTCTTTTTGGGAGAGGACTTAGAAATTCTTTGCCTGATTCTGTTGCATATGTAATTTTTTGTAAAGAACCCTTTCCACGCTAATTTGTACAATAGACTCTTGTTTTACTCCAGTCCCATCAAAAAGATGTGCCTTTGCAATTGTATCCTGATCTTCCAAAACCATCTGCTTTCTGTACAGTTTATGAAGCTGTGACAAAACCAATTTATTGGTCAAAGATGACAAGAAATAGAACAAAATGCAGAGCTCTGATACTTGGCTGGAGGCGAGAAAGGTTAAATGCTGGTGACCTGTAACAGCTGTAAAGTAAGTTGAGAACTGTTTCTGAATAAGCAGCTGCTGGTCAGTTGGTTCAATTTTAAGATGGAGTGGTGGCTTCTCACATGGAGACAAACTTTGGCTGCTCCTGTTAAGGACCCTGCTGCTGGGCAACTGATGTGACACTTGGTCATTTGTGTGCATTTCTCTCTTCTTTCAAATAGTTTCTAAATATAGAGAAACAACATCTGCTGGGAAGAAAGAAAGAGCAAGGAGTAATAAATTTTCCAGTTCCCCACTAGAAGAAAGTGCCTCTGGTCATATATTTGTACATTAGACAGAAAAATGGTAATGCTCTGCCTTTTGGCGGTTTAAATAGTAGAAATGAACAAATGAACAATATGCACATATAGACCAGTGTGACCTTAAGACTCTGCTCTCGTACAAAGTGTAGATGAACTACAAGCCAATGATGGCAAAACTTCACAATTTCAGCAGTTTGTGTCATTCCGTATATGGGTGTAAGTGTGTGGAAACTAGCAGGTCTTTCCTGAATCTGTGTGCTTAGGCTACAAATCTTTCCAGAGTGTTTTCTTTTGCTGCAAGAAAGATGTTTGCTTAAGTGCTGCAGTAAAACATACTGCAGCAGGAGACATGTGCATAAATTTCTGACCTATACTTAGCCTTTTGAATTTGTGGCACTGTGTTTCACATAACTATGGAGGAGAAATACAGACAACTTGTTTGAAATAATTTAATAAGAAAATTTTATGAGCATAGGATCTATAAGGCTCATTTACCATGTGCTAGCGGAATTTCATGAGAAAATGCAGATTTGATCTGTATCTACCTCCATATCTGCATTGGTATCTAAGACTTGTATGGAATAGGTCTGAACGCATGTTTACAAAGGGTTATTACAGTTGATTGCAACACATTTCTACACAATACACAACCTAAATGCAGCTAGCTACTACTTTTTAGTGTGCCATAAACAGTTAAAATTGTGACATCACTAAATGTCAAAATTAAAAATGATCCTCACTTTGCGTGCAGGTGAAGCATGCTCTCTTTTGTAGGAAAGGTCATTTTGTCACAAGCACATGTTTTGGCCCAGAGGAAATTAAGCTTAATTCCTATTTTGCCTAGTTGTATCAATAATGCAGTTTCTATTGATCAGAACCTATATTTTGCAATTCAGTTTATTCCTAATTATATCTTTACCAACATTTGTGCATAAATTTGTAGTGGTTAAATCTGAAAGCAACCACCAGATTGCCCAGAACTCATGTGTAAGCAGATTGGTCAGTTCAAATTCAGGCAGTCACAGGAATGCTCCACGAAGTACTGAACCCATCCACTTGTGTCTGGTTGGCTTAGTGTGTACTGAAAAAGGCTGCTCGGTCCTGATCTTCTGAAGTCACTACTAGGAGATATGCCTGTCTCATTAACATACGTTTTTGTGACTGTCTATTTTGAATTGGTTCCTTCTTTATTAGTATCAGGTTTTCAGTGTATGTTTTTTAAAAAGCAAGAATATAAAAAATCTCTACAGAACTCCAAGCTTGACATCTTCATGTCACAGAGAAACAAAAATAGTTCTCCTATTTGCATCTCCTTTAGCCATTAATACAGAAAGGATCACATTGTCTTCTTTAGCTACAACGTTGCTGTTACATCTTTCGTGTGTTCTCCCTCCCTATTCCAAATTCCTTTTTTATTATACCTGTATCTTTACACATAGTCATATCAAAATGCTTTTTATTTCAATCAGTCCAGCTTGAAAAAACAAATTATATTGCTCTGTATTCGTGTCAGCAGAAATACGCCTAGAAGACTGCAAATGCTTGCAGCAGATCATCCTATTTTCTGCATCCTAAATACTGGCATGCCCCAACCACTCTTCTGTTACTAGAGACGTTACCTCCAACAGTTCTATTCATCAGAATACATTATATAAAATTTTGAAGGCTGCAGTGCTTTTTTTCCCTCTTGCGTGTCAGCATATAAATTAAATTTGAAAATGCTGGAGTGCTTCTCAGCATTTTTAATTCTATCAACCCTCCCTAAGTAATAAGTAAATTGCAATGTGCCCTATATGAGCATTGCAAACACTTTTGTTTTCTTGGAAACTGAGACTACCCAGAATATAACGTGAAACATACTTACTAGTTAAAAGTTTTTGTGGAAGCTCCAGATTTAAGGGCAACTTTAGTCTAGTATGAAAGATTTTATTCACTAAGTCTGACATGTTATTAAAGCTAGTGACAAATGTCTTCAGTGTCATGTGAGCATTCTATAACCTTTGAGAAAGCATATATTTCTCTCAAAAGCTTACATTATTCCAACCTCAAAACCCAATACAATTTAAATACGGTTACTCTCTGAGCTTTTCCTTCTACAACTTTAAGATGTTTATCTCTAAAGAACACTGCTCCTTGTGGACAAATTTCAAATTCTAGTCTTCTTGACTTATTTCTTACTTTCAGTTTTCGTTACAGTTTTATGGTAGTCATATAATGAGATGTTTTCCTTGTTTAAATTAGTGAATTTTCCTTGGCTCTAGCTCTTTTCTGTTTTGATTTATTGTTTCACTGACTGTTTTCTGCCAAGTTCATTTGCCTTGCTTGTGTATAGGAGGGAAAGGGGCAAGGGGATGGTTTACCACACAGCTTTCCCTGTCCTTTGAAGCTCGATCTACTGTGGAATTTATTATTTAGAGACAGTAGCTGTTATCTTCCTCCAGGAACACATTATCTGTAACTGATGAAATGTTGGATAAAAATGCCAATTTCCTAGAACAGTCTCATTCATCTTCCAATGGTAATATACATAATTCTTCATGATCTTTTTTGATGGAGTCAGATGGTCTCTTCGATAGATTATCTGAAGATAGTTTGTTTATAGCCAGTTTACACATCCCCTACAGCTTTGTTAAGGAAAAGCGAAATGGCTCTGTCTCGGGAGACCATGGTCAATTGTTGATTTTCCATTGTGCCTTTTGATGTTTTGAGGCCTCAATCAATAATATAAAACTGTATTACTTTCTAGTTTTCTATGGTTCTGTAACACTGAGATTAAGCTAGTGGTTTTAAATAAATAAAAAATTACTTGACTGAAAGACACAAGTTTTAGTTTTAACGTTTTGTAAAGTTACTTGACAATTTATTTTTTACTTCAGCAAAAACTTTACTCTGGATTGAAGTAATAAGCTACATCAGCATATGGGAATTTTCTTCTGCCAGGGAAAAAAATAAGCTGAAAACACAATGTTCTCAGCTGTATATTCCCCATGAATATTGATCTGGTGCAGAAGCCTGTAAATAAAGGTGTTTCCACAACAGTGTTAGTACTATCTTGGGTGTCCAATACCCAGCTATGCATAGATTTAATTGAAAAAAGTCTCAATGTCACAGCTGATGCTCAGTGTGCAGTCAACACAAAGATTCAGAATGGTCTGGAAAAGGTCAGTAAGACCCTACTACTTTATCTCCTCATGAATGATTAATGAACAGTAGTTTGAATAAACAAAAGCTTTGCTACCTGCAACAAAGCTGACCAAAACCAGATTTTTGAACCATTGAATGTGACTGTGAATGGTGACCAAATTTTTCAAGGGTTAGTTTTGCTGACATATTTTATCAAAATGTTTTATCTAAATCTGCCCTACCCTGCACTGCTTTGCATCTGGGACTTGCCTTGTGATGCTTCTCATGAAGTAGGATCCTAATGCATACTCTTTTCACTTGTAGACATGATACAATTAAGCTTTAATATTTCTTTTGGATTTATGTATATTTCTTCATATCTGAGTAGTGATGTATTTAATAAGTATTCTCAAATTTGGAATTATGCTTATTCTCTCCTCTTCATGTAGGTCACGCAGTCCTTCAGTAGCTGTTCTTGTGCCTTCTGCAGTGAAGAAAACTGATATACTTTAGTGCCATGAATTCTCTATTCCTCTTGAAGCGATGCTGTGTCCATTTAACCTACTTGTGGATCTAGAAATTAAGAGTATGGTGCAGGCTTTTTCTGATGGTCTGGTCAGTCCTGCACAATTCTCCTTATCCTTCCCGTTGCAGCCAAACTCTGGCAGGAGGCACAAAAGCTTTCCTAAGCTGAGCTTGCTGAAGAGAGGCACATGTGAGAAGAATGGAGAAACTTCCTCTGTAAGCCACAGCATAGCAAAATGCGCATTTCTGAAGGATAGTAAAAGATGAAATTTATGAGTTATGGGATGAGTCAACCATGAAGCTGAGAGCCCTAAGAGCTATGTTTAAACATTGAGACCCGTCTCATGTTTCCACCTTCTAGCTTCCATAGTGATTTTTTCGTTGTGTATACTTCACTAGGGCTGTTTGAATAGATTTTCTACTCTGAAAGCCACTTCAGGTGTATTTTCTGTTGTAGCAAAAGTCTGCTGCTTCCTACATTTTCTTCTCCTTGGGTCTGAACTCCCAAGCAAACAAACAAACAAACCAAAAAAGAAAAAAAATTACATACATACATACATCTATATCTATATCTATATCTATATCTATATCTATATCTACAATAAAAACCAAGGGAAGAAAAACAGAAACAAACAAAAACTGAAACCCAACAACAATCTGCAATTTCAGAATTCCAGTTAGGTTGAAGCTCAGGGACTAGACACTTATTGAGCTGTGAAACAGATGTTTTTGTCTGACCTAAAGTTTGTACATTTTAATTCTTCCTTTGTTATTTACCACAGACTCAGCTAAAAACACAGGAGGAGTCAAAGCCTTGTGTAGTCCTCTGAACAATGAGGTGATCTTTTCAATCCTGTTAAAATGGTTCTAATACAGTTCATTTATAAATCTTCACATGAAAGGTCACACTAAAAAATACAGAAATTCCTAACATAGCCCGTATGTCAGCTGCATTCTGTAGCACAAGCTTGCCATACTAATTGACTAACCCTCTACAAAATTGTTTTCCTTGCACCTTTCCTTTTTAATGTGAGAGCTGTGTTTTCTCCAGTTGAAGCCATGCAGCCCGAATTCTATGATTTGGAAGATGTTTCTCATCTCTAGTCATTGCTTCTTGGATGACTTTTCATATGCAGAATGAACCACTGCCACTGTACTCCCTCTCAAACCCTCTTAGGCAGCTTTCTAGATAATGTAGTTTGAACAGTAGTGCTTATGTGGCCTGCCAACACAATTACAGCTGCACACGAAAAGCAAACAGGAAGCATCTTGGCTAGTGTAAACTGTCTTTCACAGCTGCTTTCACCAGCTGAAAATCTATCCCAGGACACTTTAAAAAATCCTGCCGTGACTTTTAATAAATAGAAGGACCTTTTTTTTTTTTTTTTTTAATGAGTACTTAGTTATTCAGCCACACCCATGAATGAAATACAGATAAGTGACATAGTTTTGAGGCAATAAGCAGGTGTGAAATGCATGATAGACAGGGCAAATCAATGAGACATAAACATACAAAGACCTATTTGCATGCCTACTTGCTGATTTTATATGAATAATTTTGGAAAAACAAAACAAAAAAAAAACCCCAATGATTTCACTACTAATACAATAATATTAAATAATAATTAAAAATTAAAACCCCTCAGCGCAATAGGGCTCAGAGTTTTCAGGTTCTACATGAACCCCATGGGCTTTCTCTGTGCATATACATACATTCATAAGGAGAAAACGCATTCATATGATGAAACTACTGCCTTTTTTTTTTTTTTTCTGATTAGCTTGTAGGAAAGGTGTTCTGTCTGCTGATTTTCTACCTCCTCCTCACTATCTAACTTCCCATTTACAACATTTTTGACAACTAGTAAACCAACCTGAAGATAACAAAGAGCAGTTAGCAAAAAATAATATTTGTATTCTCTTCAGATAATTGTTAGATAAGCTAGAATTAAAAAAAAAAAAATTGGGCACAAGGCAAGGTATGCAAATAATATATCAGGTTTTTAAACAAGAAAATACTAAATACACATCTGCAGAAAAATCCATCCAACAGTAACTTAAAGCAAGTTCTTTTTGCAGCATACTGAAAAAGTTATCACTTTTAACGAGATAAAAAAGTTAAAAGAAAGCAAGATCATTTCAAGCTACATGAGTTTTTTACTAAATATACATGAAGCAAAGCTAGGTCACAGAATGTGCAGTAATATGCTAAATGGAAGTGTCAGTCTGAAGGACTAAATTTCTGCTCTGTTTTCATCTCATGCTCTTAATTGGTGTGCTTTGCCTATCTTTTATTAGATAGTTGGTTACTCTGGTGGAGTTTTCTCTTCCTGTCATTCCTTTGTTACAGAAAATATCTAGCATATTTCTCTAGAACGGATAGTATTTGAAAGGCAAAACAGCTGAGCAATGACAGCTTTTCTGTTGTGCACAAAGGGGTAGCTGAAGCCTAGAATCTTTCTTCAAATTCTTTTTAGTGGGAATGTTGTTGAGCACCCCCTTGCAGTAAAGAAATAATGATAGCTGGTTCTACGTTTCTACTACAATTTCAAGATCTTTCTTCTACCAAACTGTATTTTCATTCTTTTTGTCATGCCTTCATCATCATGTTATATCTCAGAAAACCAAATATTTTGGTAAGGAGAAAAATGGTACAAGGGCCAATTCTTTATAATAGAGACCACTGTACTCAAAATTTTCAGTCCTTAGGGAGAAAATAATGGCTTTCCATGTGGATGGATGCATTGCCTCCTGAAATATACCCTGGTGTTCGTCTCCACAAAGGGTTTCTCTGTATGCGGTGCTAAAAAACAAGTTGACCTAGAAGGATATATGAGGATTTCTAAAGAAGCTGAAGCTAAATTACTGCTGTGAACTGAATTTGCAGCTCTGCTCAAACAGTTACCATCTCTATTTGAAGTGATGTAAAGAGGCATCCACTTTCCTTGTGATTTATCCTTTTCTGGAGAACCTCTAGCAGACTTTGCTGGATCACGTGACAGTGTTTCAAAAGACAGTGCAACCCTAAATAAGGGGATTTTTTAAAAATCACGTTTTCCTGCAAATTAGCAGAGTTGCAACTACTGATACATTTATGATATATTCCTTGAGATCTGTACAATATCAGTGCCATGATAAGTAAATTATTTGGAATCTATCAGTATTTCAATCATTTAGTCATGAATGAATAAAGGAAATACACCAAATATTTCTTGATCAACCAGTGAGATATTTTTTATAATCACTTCATTTTGCAGAAAAGCAATTTCATAAGCTGTCTGCATTAGGGCTTTTTTTCTCTTCCAGACTATACTGAAACATCAGCCTACAGTTCTATTGAACTTTTCATAGAATGTATTGATCATCTGTAATGGTTTCAAAGCCAGAAGTACTTACCATCTCGATGACAGGTACTGATTGAAAATTGAAGAGCTATTTTGACCTTGCAATGATTTTTACTTTATTAAGTGCTAAATATCTTCCCAACTAATGTTATATTTTTTAACTAATGTTATCAGATTATTTAAAAAAACTGATTACATGAGTCAAAAATAGGGTGAAGCAAACACATACTTGGCCTAGAGTTTAATTTTGACTGAATTTAGCAACTTTGATTTTGGAACAATGGGACTGTTTGAAATGGCACTTCACAAAATCCCACGCCAAACTCTTACTATTTATATCTCCTTGTAAAACCAGGTATGCAGTTGGCTGTTAATTCTGATACAGAAAGACACCTT
Organism: Pampusana beccarii; assembly: GCA_013399365.1. Taxonomy (NCBI): domain Eukaryota; kingdom Metazoa; phylum Chordata; class Aves; order Columbiformes; family Columbidae; genus Pampusana; species Pampusana beccarii. The sequence continues at coordinate 133,838 of VWYH01003315.1, read as the reverse complement.
CACTGGTTTTATGGGTGTTTGCAAACATTATTATGACATCTAGTACTGATATTCACGTTGATTAATTAGAGATGCACATGGAGAACACAGAAGTTTGTTTCTCCTTTGCAGGACTAGCATGGGCTCGATATTGCACAGAAATGCTACAGGGTTGAGAAGACCTGAGTAAAAGTACTCTCTGCCCCTTTACCCCTTGCAAGCAACACAGCAGGACTTTTGCACAGCATTGTAAAGCACTGGGAAAAATTACGTTTTTGTACTAATAACCCTCCCCAGTTGTAGCTTGACAGCTGAGTTGATACAACACAGTACCTCAGCCATGGAGCAGGTGTGCTGCAGTCATACACTGGTGTTTGTTCATAGCCTTCCCTAAATCTGTGAAGTGACCTATTTAGGAATTTTACTGTAGCATAAAAGTAAATTATGCATTTTAATTTGAAGTGGCAATTTGGACATATGAGTGAAATAACGTATCTGTTTCACTTCTAATTCCTGTATATATAAAGTTCTGTCATTTGGAAGTCTTATTCTGCTGTGCTTTTCAAAATTAGAAGATCTTTGAGACAGTATTCACACTTCAGTAGGGTGACGCACAGCATCAGCACTCACTGAACAAGAGTAATAACTGCACTGAATGAGTTGAGGTTTTCTGCAGACGTGTGGTACATCCAAGTACTTTACTGTATTTTTTAACTGATTAGTAACTTTTGTTGGTTTAGTGTACATAGAAAAGCACTTTCCAGTAATTTATTGAATTACCTTATTCTGCTTTGTAGCAATAATGTCTGAAAGAGTACAGTGGGAAAAAAGAATGCTGTGTTTGCAAGACAACATATTTAAGATGCATGTCCTAAAAAGATAGTGTTATTATGCTTGAAAAACTGACGAAACTACACATTAAATTTAGACTACTTACAGATGGACACTATTTTATTTTCTGTGCATATTATGGACTTACTTAGCATACTATAACTTGAGGGACACAGGACTGTTCTTGAATTCAAAGTGAATTGCTCTCTCCACATTCCTCTGAATATCCTTTATACCTAGAATCCTGGTGCAAATTCTTATTTACATAACTGATATCATTTGATTGTGTACATACCACTCACAGACGACAAAAAATAATTTAATAATAGCAAAAATCTATGAGCTTTTTGGGGGGGATGTTTTGTTTTTGCTTTCTGTAAGAATTTGGATGTCTGACTTGATGTTTGTACATCACTGTTAAGAAGTGACCAGGTTTGCTGCTATGGGACAGCCAAAACCAAACCATAGCATCACAGAGGTTTTCTGATGGGCTCTGTAAGTAGCCTTTAGTTCATGATAAACACGTGATGCATTTAAAATTTTAAATTTGAAAGACTGATTTCTGGTGAAATTGTAGATTTGATAAAAACAATAACTTCCATTTTGAAATTGTTACATTGGTTTTAACTCTGCTCTTTCTTCGCCATATCTATACATTAATACTCCTGCTAAGTGAAGGGGCCTAAATCTATGACACTTTGTGCTTCCCTCAGTTCCAGCTGACTTTGAGAAACATTGAAGCACTTTCCACTTGTTAAAAAGAACACGTACAGAAATACCCAGGAAGCGAATCAGAGTTATCATAAATTTGATGTATAGCAGCCAAGAAATACAGAAGGATCAAAGGTGTACAGGATAATTCTGAGGGGGGGGGGGGCATGGGAAATAGGGCAGTATTTATATGCTTCTACAAAAGGTAAACTAGTAAGCAAACTTGCTCTTATATCTACAGAGATGCATTACAGCTGGAGCACTCATCATCAGAATGTTTGTACGCTGAACAGTTTTGTCTCTGTGCGTGTGAAGCATCATTATGCAATGGAAGTGTTGAGGATGTGGGATATTAATTCGGTCATCCAGGGAGAAAAAAAGACATTAGAAATTCTAATAACTTACTAATGATTTTAATTTTGATTTTGAAAAAGAATAATAGAGACTCATAAACATTGTGAAGACAAGGCTGTACAGAGCCCTTTTCCTGCACAGAAAAAACCCCACCCAACATATATAATAGAGGCTGGAAGGAACCAGAAATAGCCAGATTTTTGTATTATGGTACTTGCATAGGATATCGGATATGGATTGTCTGGGGGCTTTGGACTGTAGTTTGAATTCAGCCCTTCACATATAGAACATGCTTTAGTCACCAGGCATGCCATGCTAGAACTACCCTTCATCCAGTTGTAAGTTTGAGCAGCTGTATAAAAGAAGTGCGACAGGAATACAGAACTCATATTCCCCCAAAAAAGAACTGGCGTGAGCACCATAGTGTGCTGTCAGTGACCACAGAGATCCCAAAATTCTAGTTTCTGCTTCTAATGAAGCTCCTGTTAATTTCAGTAACTCTGGAAGAAAGATTATTTAGGACTCCCTGACCCAACTTTCTGCCAAGGAAGAGTTTTTGTCACTGAGAACAAAGCCAAATTGTCTCCTGCTTACATCCTCCCGCATTCCAGTTACACTTTATGCTTTTGTAGCTTGTATTCGCTTTGCAAGAAGATGTCTGAAGAACAAGGTGCAAGAACAAGTGCAAGAACAGGATGAACATATCACAGTATTTCACACTAGTATAGCTCTAGTATTATAAAGGTTGAAATAGTCAGGGGAAGGCATAGATTCCGCTTTGGGCTGAATTTATTATACAGGATGTTTCAAAAAGATGGACCAAATATGTTACAATTACAGAAAAATTTAACCAATGATTTAATGAGTTATCAAGTTTTAGTAACCTTTTTATAAATGTACTGTGTTCCCTCCACCTACTGTATAGGCAACATCAAAACAAGAATTGATAGTTCATGTTGCAGGAGTACAGTGATTTCAGATGGGGTCCATCTTTTTTAAACACCCTGTGTATACTAGGTGAGATTTGAACTGGCTGAGGATCTGAGGACCTCAGGTTGCCTTCCACAGAAAAACAGATCTCAGTCAGCTCCCTGGTCACAGTGAAACATGTGACACAGTCCACATGCTGAACTGTTACAGAAATTTCCTCTCCAAAATGGAGCTACTATTTTACTTTAAATGCTCACAAGGACAGGCAATCTTACACATAAGGTGGCTGAAAGGTCCTTTTTAAACCTAGGAAATATAAAGACATTACACTAACTTAGTGATTCCGTCTGCCTGTCCTAAACAAAGACTGAAGACCTCTTAGAAAGAGGCAGATATGGCGATAAAATACATTCAGATTTTAGAGGAGTGGGATTTCAGCTCTTCTTACATCCCCAACATTTCCTGGTGAATAACTGCAGTAGCTGCATGTGCTGTGCTGTTCACCCTGAGCAGATCTGGTCACTTTTTGCCAACAGTGTTACACCCAGGGCTGAGATGCCAAATTAATCTCAGTACAGAAGAGCGTTGACTCTGGACAGGTATCCTTAACCAGTTTATAAATAGCCAGATTGACAAGTAACATTTCTGACATCTCTGCTTACCAGGCAGCCCACAACCGCTGGTCACTGCCACCAGCTGTACCACATATTTGAAACACTTGACAGTCCTGAAAATCAGAAGCGAATGGACAATTTGGCAACATATATACTTCAGAGAAGATTAATTTACTTGGTAGGGTGGGAGCACTATGTCTTTATTATATGTTTAGATTACCCCTTAGATAGAGAAACCACTTCAAAATTGGCACCCCTCCACACACATCCCATCTTCCACCCCCATCTGAACAAGGCACCAGGCAGGGACAGGGAAGGAGTCATTGGTGAGCTTCAAAGTAGCTGCTTTGGTCTTCTCAGAAGAAATCAATTGCAGGCTCATTTTTCACATGTAGTGATTTTTATCCTACTAAAATTTTCTCTAATATATGGCAATTTAACACCACTTACGATCTTTTATATGTCATATCATTAATTCATTTTATTCTCTGTAAAAGCAAAGATTAAAAAATATACTCCTTCTGTATTCCCACTCAGAATAATTACAATTAATTTTAAACACACTATTAATTAGTGTACCATTACACATGGTGTGATATTTTTCTAGATTTTAGTGATGTATATTGTAGAAAAACTGTCTTTGTTGAATTACAGAATTTCTAATTTATTTAACTAAGTATATGCCAGAGCACAGCTGTTCCTTCCTTCTTCAGTTACATCAGTTAGGTGAAGAGTTGGAAAGTGGTGCTCTGTCTTTAAAACACAAGAGTTTGGCAAAGGGACCTAAGTCAGTGTATACATTTCACAAATCAGACATCTTCATAACTGTACTGACTTGTAACTTTAACCAATCATCGTGATAAAATAAACTTCACCATAGTAGTTTTCTGAGCTCTTTTGAATCTCTGCTGGGTCCACAATACATACTGATCTTTCAATATACTCGAAGAATTAAGATTTTGATCAAATGAACACCATGGGAACTAAGGCATTTATCATCCTTTGGGAATGTATCTTTTTTGTTTGGAGTGCGTCAGGCTCAGGCTTTAAACTCTGGGATGCTGCACTAGCAGGAGTTCAAACATCAGATATAGTTACTAGCAGCTTGTTAGCTGTGGGATGGAATTAGCACTTAGACTGGGGCCTGGTGGCACAAAATAGGTTTTAACAGTTTAGTAACACCTTGATTAAGGTTTTAAGGATGTCAGCGACATTTGAAAAATGGCATAGAGGGGAAAGCAGGTACACTTGGCCTTTAGTGACTGTAGCTCAGATGCTCTGCTGTGTTGAGATGCTGTTTAACATAGCAGAGAAAGACATAACAGAAAAGTAAATTAAAGCTCTTTGTTTTCACGACATAGTGATTCCTTCCTGATCACTGGAACAGATTAGTGTGCGTAGCACTCATCACCATCCCCACAGATGTGAACTGTGGCCTCTGATGAGCTATGCCAGTTCTGTATTCACTAAGAGCTCCTTTAGGTGATGGACAGCCGTTTTCAAACATAATCCTATTTCTTGCCGCAGACCAAGTGCAGCAAAGATGACAGCAACTGAGGAACTGGCTCCAAGTGTTTAAACATAATTTAGAAATAGTTGTCCTTGCCAGGGTCGAAGAAAAGACTGCGTTGGAGGACACTCAGTACCTGATGTACCTAGGCTATAGATACTGCTGCTGCAAGAATACCATGGTACTGTACATAGCATCATAGAAGGAAATGGCTTGAAAGAGATTGTAGAGTGTATTGAGGGGAAATGGGCCAGTAGCCTGGAGGCCATTTACCTCCATGGAGCTCTGGTGCTTACACCAGGGTATTAGTTATCTGACTGAACAACAGAAACATAAAAACAGTGGTCTCCCTCACAGAAAATGTACATGTGCTTTTGTGAGAAAGCTTATCTCTGTGTTCAAGATCAAAGTACATCACCATCAGTCTTGAATTCTGCATTCTAAAACATTTGACATGTAATGCTTGCTTTTTGTAAGCAGTAGCCTTATAAGTAACAACTGATGATCAAGTCTCAAAACTTTGCAATAACCTGGAATAGGAAGAAATCTACTGCAAACTCATAGTGACAGAATTAAGTTTTAGCAATTTTCTTCCTCTAGAGTTTAACATGAACTTTTTCCGTCACTTCTAAGAAATAAATATGGACATAATGAAACATCATTAAGCCGCTGGAAAGGTCAGTCCTTTACTGAAAGTATTATTTATTGAAGATATTGAAGATATTTGTTAATGGTTCTAGGACTTTTTTTTTTTTCCCCAGTGGGCTCTTTTGGCATTCGATTAGTTAAATTACTTTCCTTCAGCTTCTGGTCAGTAGTGGAAGCTGACTTTCCTCTGACTTTTGTTAATGGCATTGTGTGGTAATGATAACTAAGGGCAATTGAAGAAGCTGGTGTGTTGTTAACTTGTTTCTCTCTATTTCAGCATCATAGCAGACCTGTTGCCCACTGGTAGGAAAAATTATGTTGTTTTTCCATCCAGTTTTCCTTGCCATATTCAACTCTGCACAGCAGATGTGAGAACTGAAGCAACTGACTAGAAAGCCAATGTGTGTTAGAAAAGCAGACGCTGGTCCTGATCTGCCTTATGTTCACTTGCAGACACAGTTTTTAAGGTCAGAATTTTGGAGTTTTCTACAGTAAGAAATTTCCCTTTTGAGTAGATATGATCCTACTCATATCTAGCTAGCAGAGGGGGGACATGCTTCCATATAGAGTCCTTCCAGGATTATGAACCCTTTTCCTTCTTAGGGATCTGTTGTCTGTTTACTCCTATGATATATTTGACCAGAATGCAAATACTTGCAAATCAGATATTTCAACAGAAGTTCTTTGTTAGAGTTATCTAAGGAGAAGGTTGTAAAAACACACCTTTAATTGTCTTAACTCTTAACAGACTGAGGAATTAGAGCACTACTGTTGTGATTCTCCTACCAAATCTAGTGCAAAAGTGTCAAAGTAGGCACATCACGTTCAGCATTGGGAGAATAGAATAAAGTGAAGAAACAACTGCCAAGAAGCCTTTATAGATCAATTTCAGCAACATTTTCTAGAACAACCATGGATTGGGGATGTTCCCGAAATTGATCTTCCACAGAGAGAGAGTTCATATCAAAATTTTTGAGAGGCTTTTGGGCCTTCTGTGATCTGAAATGGAGATGTATCTTGGCTTTTTTTTTTTTTTTTTTTTAATGTACCAGATGCCTACAGTTATGGTGAGTCTTGGGAAAAAAGCAAAAAAACCAAAACCAAAACAAGACAAAAAGTAGCATCACAACTGCAAGGATAGCGAACACTTTTACAAGCCTCTTAATTTTCTACTTGAAGGTGCATGATGAGAAAAGAGCGCAACCTCTTCATAAGACAATCACATTTACCTTCACATGCTGAAGCATACTCAAATGTAACTCCTTTACATAAACTTCTCCCCTTTTTTCTTGTTCAAGCATTTGCCAGGAGGTTTTATTCTAGATTAATATGAGCAACCATGTTTTGGTAAAGAGCTGACACATTTTTGAGGAACAGCCTCTCTCTTCTTGATTTACCAAAGACAACAGTGTTCTTCAGAAAATCTGATATCACAGATATAGATCATTACAGATGATTAAGATCATTTGTATTGATCTGTAATGATCAATACAGATCATTAAAGATGATTAAGGGAGTGGAGCATCTCCCTTATGAGGAAAGGCTGAGGGAGCTGAGTCTCTTTAGTTTGGAGGAGACTAAGGGGTGATCTTATTAGTGTTTATAAATATATAAAGGGGGAGTGTCACGAGGATGGAGCCAGGCTCTTCTCAGTGGCAACCAATGATAGGACAAGGGGTAATAGATTTAAGCTGGAACACAAGAGGTTCCACTTAAATTTGAGAAGAAGCTTCTTCTCAGTGAGGGTAACAGAGCACTGGAACAGGCTGCCCAGGGAGGTTGTGGAGTCTCCTTCTCTGGAGACATTCAAAACTCGCATGGATGCCTTCCTGTGTAACCTCATTAGGTATTCCTGCTCCAGCAGGGGGATTGGGATGGATGATCTTTTGAGGTCACTTCCAATCCCTAGCATACTGTGACAGTGTGATACTGTGATACAGTGTTAACACATGGAAATCTGGCAGAAAAATACCACAGCATGGTATGAAATATGCTTCCCAGATCAAAATAATATTTTTTCCCTCACCTGGGAGATATATAGACAAAACAAGGAAAATAAATCCATTCCTGGAGGGAAACACAGACTCTTTCAGCAGCACTGTCTGACACAGTACATGCCACAGATCACATTGTGATGGAGAAGATATTCTGTCCTTTACATCCATGCGTTTCATGCTATCAAACAATGACTATACCTAGCTTAGGGCAACTAATTAATACAAGTTGAGGTCCACAGGTGTGCAAAGGCATCTCTAACTCACCCTCTCACTGCCTTCCTTTTGACTCTGGACATCACTGGTCTCTGAATAAAGCCATGAGCCTCCCTGGCATATGATCTGCCACCATCAAACTACTTTCTGACAGCCATGCCTCAAAGCATCCCTTTCAGGCAAATGCTGTGCATCAGCACCTGCTTGGTTCCTTTCTCCTCCCCAGCTGGTTTGTCACAGCAGTATTCAGCTCATCACACCATAAGGGAAAATTAAACACTGAAGTGCAGACATTCCACCATGAACTCTTTTGCCAGGTAATTGAAATGAACGTCAGCAGGACAGCCTGCTGGCAAGGACTAATTATCTAAAGTTGACTTAACAAGACTGGGTCAAGGGACATAGCTTGGCGTAGTTAACTTGCAGCAATTAGTAAGTGGGCCCACTCAACACAACATCACTACAATCGCTTGGTCTTTATCTGGAGGTAAGAAAATTTATGGGGACTACATTTGACCACATAGCAAGCTGTGAAAGTCAATTAAAAAAATTGTACATATGTAATAACTTTATCATGCAGCTTTGTTTACTTCAGCTGTACCTTGCCTCCTATCCTATCTTAATCTATCCTATGACCTATTTTAATTAGCAGCTCCAAACAGATAGCACCTTATATTTGCTCTCAGGAGTCTGGCTCTCAGAACTCAGCATGGAAGATTCCTATTTTAACATATTGCAGGTGCTTCTGCAAGATATCCTACTTCCAGCCACAGACCTGCATCCAAAGTAGCCGTCAAGGTACATTGAGAGTCATCCAACTATTCACTAGATCCATCTCTTTTGATCACTGCCCCGTTCAAGTGAATTAAGACGCTGATTTCCACTGCGGCTTCTTGTTGCTCTCCGCAGCCTATTGTTCTTCAGGGCTGGTCTGGAAAAAACACTCTCCAGGCAGAAAGCTTTGACAAAGGATTTTGTCAGAGGTTGTGTTTGTTCTGCCCCCTGTATATCTGCAGAGGCTGGTCTCCTTCTTCAACTGTTTTTTTCCCCAGTGCCCTGCCATATGGCAGGAGAAAACTGCAGTGTATAAACAGTGTCAGGTACTTGGCAAAAAGAAGGCATTCTTATTTTAAGGATGTCAATCATGTTCCCAAAGACAGAGTGAGGTGTGCTGTACAGCAGCATCCTCCCACAGGCATAAACAGCAGTGAGGTTGCATAAACCAAGGTGGGGAACTATTTGTGGTGACAAAATGAGCACAAGCTGGGTGATGAGTTCAACTAAACTCTGGCAGGCATTTGGGATGACCCATTTGCAGAATGACAGAATACAAGTAGTCTACTGGACAGTAATTTGTGCATAAATTAGAAGATATTATGTAATAATAGAAGGGTATTCAAGCACACTTAGTTCCCACATACCCTGCCTGCATTATAAATATCTGCTAGATGAAAGCTATTCGATAACTGCAAGCAATAATCACAACTACCTTCTCTACGCTGTCCTATTGTCTACTTGAGAAAATATTTGCATTGGTTTGGTATTTTTTAAAAACACTTGATTTTTTTTTTTTTACATTGGAAAATGTCTTTTTACTCATCTCTTTAATAGTCAATTTTGCTTGAGTTTATTTGATAACTTGATCAATACAAGTGCACACAGCTGTAGTTGAAGAGCATCTGAAATGTGTCTGTGTCAATGGATGAAAAGGAGAATAAAATACTTTCTGAAAAGGCAAAATTGTTGGACCTGCCACGGTTTTGACTATACAAGCTTTAATTTTCAACTCATAGTAGCAGACAAAACTGACAGGATGAGAGCACTTCTCAAGTTTGTTTTTAAGGACAGGGAAGAGAGGAGAGACCACACAGTTCAGACCAGGGCTAAACGACAACTTTAAGAGTAAAATGCACATCTGCCACCAAACTTTTAAAATAGTGGCATGTAAGTGCCTTTCAGATTATATAGAATAACTGATGGTCTTTTGAGGGTGAGTTCATAATTAAAGCTGGAGAAGACTTCTGTTGTCACCTCCAATGCAAATTTCTTAATACTATTGGGGGTAGTTAAGTGCGAGCCACTCTTCTGTATGTACCCAGGATAAATTAGGAGGCACTCACTGAACTGCAGAGCCCTTAGATTTTCAAAGCTTGTTTCCTCAGCTGTAAAACTGAATTACAGAACCTACCAGCCTACATAAAGCCTGTTTGCTCTTCTGTGGAGCCTTCCAGACAAGGTGTGATGACTGTGCATGGCATTGCATGCAACACTGAACTGCTGCCTCTTGCCTCAAAAAGCCCTCAGCTTGCACACAGAGTGGGCTGGATGTTACAACCTTCAGCAAATCAAGTAGTCGTTTTTCATGTCAGATCATTCACTCCTCAGTTGAATTGAGGCATCTGTTTATTCATCTGCCTTCACGGGGATTTTGTGCTGCAGCTGGAAAACTCTTTGCTGAAGTTTCCCCTTGTTTCAGAGGGCTTCTTTCTGCCTGAAATGAGTATTGTATTTAAAAGTGAGAATCCCTCTGCAAAAGCAGTTTATTTTAGACACACTCATCAGACTATGCCCCTCACTGTAGAAACTGGTGTCTTTCTGATATTAATTTCCTTTTCCAGCAGGATTATCAGTGGCATGATATACTCACTAGTCCACTGCATGAGCTTTCTTATCTAAAGGCAACTTAAAAACAGTTTTGCAACTTGAAAACATTACAGCAACTGAGTAATTCTAAAAGTGAACCTTTCAATGATTTGCATATAGGATATGGCACTACATCAAGCAGCTGTTAAATAGACAAGTACAAGGAGCCCTAAAAATATGGTTATTACTCTTTGCCCAGACCAAAAGTTATGGAAATTATCAATTTCTACAGTATTTCTTTCTCCCCACAAGTGAATGTCAGGTTAAAACTAAGTTTTTAATTATTCTCTAAATAGAAATTTGAACACTATTCCAATCCTAACCCAAGCCCTTTCACTTGTCATGGCCCTGAGGAAAGGCCAAGTAAGCAGAATTGTGTAAAGCTCATTCCAGGAATTTAAAGTGATTAAGTCATGCTAAGATGTGGTATAGAAAGCACTGAAGCAGCACTCTGCTATCAGTGATCTACAGATCATAAGTTTTTGCTTTTGCTGTTGTGCATAAAGGAAACCAGCTATCCAAGAATGCGTCTAATTGTGGGTTCATCTCCACCTATATATTTCCTTGACATTCTTCCAAAGATTTCCATCCTTGACCACAGAATCCACTATCATCTGAGCAAGCACAGTTGAAGTTTTTAAAAGTCAGTAATAAATAAATAGACAGATAAGTAGCTACAAAATAGAGATTGACTTTCCAGCTATGACTGGTATCTACAATGAAAAGTAGCATGCAGTTAAACTGATTATGAAAGTATAGTCCAAATAGGTTTAACAGTTTTAAAAATTCTTCTGTAAATCTTTACACATGAATTGTGATAAAGACCTACAGATTACTGGAATCACCAGAAACTGAAACATTAAACCTTCGCCTTGTAACCTACAAGGAAGCTTTGGCCTAAAGATACGTTTGTAAATTTCCAGGTAAATTAGATATCATTTTTTGTCATGAAAATACATGAGCATTGTAAAAATGCTTATGCAGGCAACAGCTTGTGAGGAGATTCACAGCCAAACTGACAAAATTTTACTAAAACCACTTAGGAATAAATGAGTGATTTTATCTGCACAATAAAAATTATGGGGCTTATTTTAACAGTTAACCATCATCTAGAGATATTCTTTAAATAAAAAATCTTCTTATTTTCTTTAGTGATTTTGTACATATGCCAATGTTTGAATAAGATAGTACTTTTAAATAATTTTTATATCAGCATATCTTTTGAGAAGTTTTGTTATTCTGCTTTCTTGGAAATCACAAGTGATTATTTAAATTCCTGTCAGTTTAAAGTCACTCAGACATTCACATCTCTCCTCAACATGACCATGGTTTAAGCTTCCAATTCAAAGGCTTTTCTGTGAAGTTTCCTTCCTAAAATAATTCTCAAGTGCAGCACGGGCCTCTACAGTGTCTATGTGAAGTATTGTGCATGGACACTGGTTGATCAACGATCCATAGATGCATGGAAATTATTTGATTCAGGGAAGCTACAAATCAGCAATGTTTCTACACTATATGTTACATTCCCACCTAATGAGGAAACATCTACCTTACATAAATCTTCTATACAGCTGCTAATGATGTACAAAAAATCTGCTACCCAGCATAGGTTCCACCCAGAAATCTAGATGAACACAGGAAGGAAGGGCCTAGATTGTGATTAAAGTTATTGCAGGTCAAATTTTATTTTGAAATCAGAATATAACCAAATTTCATAAAATATTGGATCAAGATTAAACTTTCTGCCTTAACAGCACTGAATAATTTTGATATCTAGATGTTGCTAAAGAGTGATGCAGGAAGAAAATGTTTCTGACTATTTTCTTTACCTGATAAAAATGGTTAGACCTTATCTTTCTTATTTAACAATCTAGACAGCCCACAGAAACCTTGATGCCTTACATATTTTACTAAGGAATCATTAATAAGATTATAAAAGTCATAGTTCCACTTGCATAACATCTTAATATCACTGTCTCTCACTACACTTTTTCCAAAACAATTTATGCAAGTGCTATGTATTTCTTTAGAAATATTGCAGTACAGAATATTTTGCCTGAATGCAAGTTAGTCTGAAAGCTAATAAAACTTTTTAAAATTATGAAGTTGTTTCTAGGTATGAAATTGCGTAATAAACAAGTATAAGAAAAAGAGGACATATTTTGTACTATATACAAGGCAGAGATTCTTTGAGGAATGTCTGATACCTTGCTAGATGTTCAGATGATTAATAGTAGATCACATTAGTAAAGCAGATAAGAGCAGAGCAGATGTACAGTCAACTGATAGCACTGTTTGTTGGTGATTTGTTAATATTCACATATTTATTAATATTTACAAGAATATTTTAAAAGTCGAAGTTACTAGTTCCTAGACGTGGAGCTACAAAGCAGAAATAATGACAGCAAGATACATGAAGTGCATCTACAAGTTCAAAACACATGACCATAGCCCTAACCCAACAAACAAGGGATATAAAGAGTTGTAGGTAGAGTGGCCAGCTTTGCAAAGAACATGCTGCTGTTCTAATTGTGTAGACCAGCACATGAAGACTATTTGGAAGGGATATTCAATAGCCATGTGACTTCATTCTAAATAAAATGTTAAAATAAGTTGAAGATTTCACGAAAAAAGGCCCACAGGGTCTTAAGACATGTGAGTATGATACATGCAAGAAAGGTATTAGAATAATTATCTTAAAAATGGTCAAAATTGGACTCTTGTACATTGCAGTGCTAATGAAAGTGTGGCATCTGTATTCTCAAATAGGGGAAAATGGAGGGCCGTGGCCTGTAGCTACACAAGTGGAGAGATTTTTTGTTTGACTTTTTTTTCCTTTTTCAAACAAGAAGCCAGGATTAACTAAAATGAACACTCATTTTTAGTGCTAAGCAACGCTAAATTAACATTACCATACCCAATACTAAAGTGGTTACAAATATCAGGATTACAAGGTCATTTAATTCAAACAATTTTTTATTACATTTGACAAACCCTTAAGGTAAGCAGAGCAGGATCCTGAATTTTCATATAAGACAAGCAGACAAGAACATAAACAAAAATCCTGTGCATTATCAAGGGATATCCGAGACACTGCTAGAGATGAGCCTTTTTGAAAGTAACTGAGACCCAATATGTGGCAAATAGTATATGCCCACACCCTACCATTTGGTGAGATTTTGTTTAAGGATATCAGAATGGCAATTCTTCAGCTTGACATGGAAGAAATATATTTTTCACAGTACATGAAAGTCATCTGGAATCAGAAATAGAAAAAAAAAAGAAAAAACACGATTATGTAAATAGTTATTTTCCAAGCTTCAGATGAGTAGAGACACTAAGAAATGCATATTGCCACAAATAAGCCAAGTTAAGCACAACACATGATATTGCAACACTGTAAAAAATAAGAAGAGGTAGAGGTTCTTGCTGGCAGAAGAAATTAATTGTCTGTTAACTTTCCTGAGACAATCTTAATAAAACACAAGCAAACAGGAGATTATGCATATCAAGTGTTTCATTTTTAGATAAAGTATCTGTTATGAAAAACCTCAGAGACACATTTCAACAAAATACAGGTGAAATTTTACTTCCCGTTGTTCCCATATAAGATGTCTTAATGGAAAACAGTGGGAAAATAATAAAATGCATCCTACCAAACTGATGCACTCAGTCTCTGATGCCTATTTAGTTATGTTAAAAAATAAAACAGCACTAGTCACCACTGACTTTTCGAAGTCTACGTTGGAAATTAACGTCAGGGTAGCTAGGGAGTTGCTGGTGTGTATAGACAAAGAAGGTGAAACAATATACTCTGAAAACAAAGCTCCAAGAATTACCAATGTTTTGTGAAAAATAGGCTGTGTCCATCACTCATAGTAAACAGCTGTCACTAACAGCAGAGACAGGCAGTGGTCAGACATAAATGGGCATCTACAACACCTAAGTGACATCTGCAGATCCCAACAGGCAGAGAATTAACCCTCATAGAGGCAAAGATTACCTCAGGCTGTAATAGCGAAGTCCCAAGACATGCCACAGCTGAAAGCAACAGATTAAATGGAGCCAAACGATGTGCTGAGATCTAAAAAGCAATACATAAAGAGCACTTCAGCCTTGCTCACTGGCTGTAACTCTGAAATTATTTGTACACTGTTATGTTTATTTGTTGTATACTGTTGATGTTCGTTGTTACATTTGGCTGGAAGGACAGAGATGAACTGTAATTTTGAAGAAAAAGCAGCCTGAGCCAGATTGTTTTTTTATCATTAACAACAAAAAACGTTGATCAGCAAGACAGCTAATGAGCCAGGCATGTTTTAGATTCCCAGATTTAGAGTGGTTTCTCACACTGAGACAATCTCTACATTGCAAAGATATGACTTTCCCAAAATTATTTTCTCCTCCAGAAAATGTCAGTGGTTTTGGTATCACTACAGGGAAACTAGAATCTTTCCCCTCTCCTCAGCTTCACTGCTTTCAAAGTTTAGAAAAACTTGGAAGGATGAGGGAAGAGAAAGAAGTGAAGGAAGGAGTTCTTCTCTGTCTTGAGTGCAATGGCAGTGCATCCCCACCCACAGAAACCATGAACTCAACACCATTCTTTTAGTACAGACAGAACACACTGTACAAAACCCAGACAGGTTTCATGCAATGCATGTGCTATTCATGTCTTGATAACTGGTTTCAGCTGAGAACAGGAATAGCATATTATTAACCCACAAAACAGCAGTGGGTTTCCTGGTTTTGTTCTAAGACAGTGTCACAAGACTTGTTTGATCTGGTGAAAACATCTGACCCGTTATTCCCATAACTCTGCTCTATCTGTGTGTTCTTGGAGTAAGATTATTCTCTGCCTTTGCATGTTTCCCTCTCAGAGCCCTTTGTTACTCTGAGAGAAACTTGTCTGCACCAGAATAAATGGAGGCAACTGAAGCCAGGCTTTATTGTGATAACCGATTTCTCTCTAATGCTGTTTTCTAGGGTGCTTTATAAGCTTTGCTATGGACAAAGGAACAAGGACAGGGAATAGAATATCATAGCTTTCAAGGTTTTCTGCAGGACAACTTCATCATTAATACAGTTCCTGTTGATATAAAGGGAAAAAAAAAAAAAAAAAGGATTCTGACCTGTGGGCTTTCCATGTCTCTTCAGTAGCATTTCATCCACCTGCATATGCTGTATTTCTGCCTTCAGTATTAGAAGAAAAAAGCCATATAGTGTCCGAAGGATTTTCAAAAAAGTAGTTGCAAAGGACAATTACTGCTTTACTCTGCTGCCTTGTCTTTTACATAGTATTCTGATTCATTGTCGCATTTGAAACATTTTCAAAATGATGATTAGGAAAAGGGAGATTGATTTAAATTGATTGATTTAGGTTGGATATTAGGAGAAAAATTATTCACTGAGAGGGTTATCAAGCACTGGAAAAAGCCACCCAGGGAAGTGGCTGAGTCATGTGTAAATGTGGCTCTGAGGGATATGGGCTAGTGGTGGACTTGGCAGTGTTACGTTTATGACTGGACTTGATGATCTTAAAGGTCTTTTCCAATCTAAATAATTCTATAATTCTATGATTCTATGATACTGATGCCTTACTCCACGTTGGTTAACTCGTGACCTTTCAGAACTGTCTGGGTTTCAGCTGCGATAAAGTTTATTTTTTGTCCCAGTAGCTGGTATAGTGCTCTGTTTTGGATTTAGGATGCGAATAATGCTGATAACACACTAATCACAGAATCACAGAATGGTTAGGGTTGGAAGGAACTTCTGGAGATCATCTGGTCCAAATCACCTGCTAAAGCGGGTACACCTAGTGTAGATGTTTAAATTGTCACTAAGTAGTGCTTATACTAAGTCAAGGACTTCTCAGCTTCACATGCCCTGTCAATGGACAGGTGCACAAGAACCTGGGAGGGGGCGGAGGCAGGACAGCTGACTCAAGCTGGGCAGAGGGTTCTTCTGTTCCATATCATGTTATGCTGAGTATACACACTGGGGACAGTTGGCTGGTGGGGAGAATGCTGCTCAGGACCTGGCCAGGCATTTGTCAATGGGTGGTGAACAATTGCATTGTACATGGTTTGTTTCATATATTTTATAATAATAATATAAATTAATAGTTAATTTATTATGATGATTATAATTATTATCATCCCTTTCTGTCCTGTTAGACTGTCTTTATCTTAACCCTTGAGGTTCACCTTTTTTTCCGAATTCTCTCTCCCATCTGCTGGGGAATGGAGAGTGAGTGGATGGCTGTGCGTGGTGTTTAGTTGCCTGCCAGGTTAAACCACAAAAAGAACATCTTTATAGTGATTTAATAATATCTTCTACTGCCCCTTTCTTCTGGATAAATTCCCCTTCAAATCGTTCCCATGGAATAATAAACAGGATCATGCATTTCAGATTTAGAACTCCAAGCTATTTGTGAGGTATAGTGAGGAAAAAAAATTCTATTGTAGAGGAATAAGAAGTGGCATATTCATGGACCATCTCTTCTAGCACTTGAAGCAGTAAACCTGATATAGTCCTTTTGCTTTGCTTTCAGGCACAGTGGCTCTAGTGCATGTCTGGGGAAACAAAGAGGAAACCCTCAATCCGCGCGTCCTAGAAAATTCATTTTAGCTCCCTAGGGTACTGAAGTTTCTTTTCTTTCTTCACAGCAAAGTCTGAAGGGAAAGAAGAGAAGACCAAGCAGGGTGCAGAATGTGCCCGCCTTTTCTATCCAGATTTTCTCTTTCCTAGGCTGATGTGGATCATGGTGTCTGTAGCTCACTTAGAAACTCCTCTGCGCACTGTCCTACACATGTGACAGCTCGGTTTTCCACAGAACCAAGCTTGGCTGCTTTCTGTATCCCCCATTGGAAATTTTGTGCCCAGTCAGGTGATTGTATGCACATAAAAAATAAAAGGCCTGAAGCCCTGACCAGGCCCACTTGGGGCACCCACCCCAGGGGTCCCATTTATAAGTTCAGACTGGGACACCAAAGTCTTCTCTGGGTGGATGTTGAACCTATGCCATGGGGTGTCCATCTTCAGCCCCATCTCTTGAAGAATGCCTCAGACCCACATCTCAGACCCAACTGATGTTCCCTGTCATCCTGCTACAGCACGGATGCTGCAGACCCCAGCTCTGCCCCCTGCTCAGACCTATGGGGGTGGGCATGACCTGTGTGTGTCAACCTCTGTCTCACCCCCTTGTGGGGCAGCCCCTTGCTCTGTACTCCCTGACACTTATTTTCCATGTCAAGATTGCTGACAATAACACCAGGGAATGTCATTTCTGATGGTGACTTGGGTACTAACTTCGCAGAAACATTTTGATTTTGTAGCTACTACTGGCAATTCAGTATAATCGTATGTCCAATAGCACTGACTAAACTGTTTTTTAATAAATAGATAACTTAAGGTGAGCCTCTGAAGGTGGGTCTTCATTGCTTCGAACCTTCTCTGTATTTCGTAATACGACAGTAGTTCTCAGCTTCTTCCTTAGTTGATTACAATGTGATTCCTATTCCCATTTTAATATTGCTTTTAAAAAGTCGTCTTAATTAGGGATTTCTTAACACTGAAGTATTTCTTTATGTCACTATAGTCATTAAGGGCTACCTTTAATAATTTTGCTCACTTATCTCAAAACTTGAGAGGAAAACCTTTAGCATCTTGCTCAGCAAAAGATTTATTTAGACCCAGTAAACACTTTGCATTGCCAACCCAATTAGAAAAAGATGATGTTGGCAATACAAAATGGCTATTTCCTCCCTGCAGATGCATAATGCTACAGGTATTAAATGTACATTTGTGGTCAATGACAACACTGAAACTTCACTGTCAGGGGCTCAAATACTGGAAAACAAATGGCAATGACCCAATATATTTATAGTGAAAACTGTGTGATATTCTAATCCCGGATTCAGAATAATGATAATTAAATCATTACATCCAGATAAATGTATTTACGAACAACTTGATGATCAAATGCTTGGATGACTTTTCGTTTCAGTCTAATCTAAGATTCCTAGTGATAAACAAGAAAGCCATTTCATATTTAGACCTTTTTTGTATAAGCACTAGATTGTGTTATCCAGGGTTAAAAATGTTGACCTGCAATAGATAAAGAAAGCCTACACAGATCACGTGATTTCCCAACTATATTTTTCCTTAAGGTGAGCTACTCCAGATGCATGTGCTCTAAATGTTCAATGAGAGGGCTAAGGGATGCAATAGCTGCCTTAGTGGTCATCTGACTATCCTTTCACTTAGGGAGATAGCTTTCATAGTGTCAGGAGACAAGTGTCTGAGGAGGACACGATAATTAGTTGATTTGAATTCACTGGCTTCACAGACTTATTAATTTTTAAAATGTATGAAACACTAAACAAAACTGAAGAGGCCTATGACCAAGAAGCCATAGTGTGCTTTGAGAACCTCCTAGTAGATGATTACTGTTGGGGGTGAGGATGATGACCATACTGTTTTGCACAAGAGCTCTTGATGGGGNTTTATTCCTTTTCCAAACCTGATACGTGGATACATGGCAGTTCAGGACTCAGAACCAGTATCTTTTCACCAGGAGGAGTTCCCTGATGCCAGAAAAAGTTTCTGCTAGGAATTTTCAGCCCGTTTACCCTTCTTCATATTCATATTCTTATACTTATTTTTGCATTATTTACAATAATTTCTGTTCCACAAATCTCTTGTTTCTGGACAGGTGCTGACTTGCTGACTTACTTCACCTATCCAGGACACTGACATGTATGAACATCGTTGGTTTTCTCCACAATTTAGTTGTTCAGGTAATATATTCTGACACATAGTGATTTTATGCAACAAACTCAAAAATAGACTCATCAATATTAAAACATGCAAATCATATCTTGTCAATAAGACATTCTCATTTGACTTTACAATGCATATCTAACCCTGCTTTCTAGAAAAGAAGATTCTTTAGACAATATCTTGGTTTGTTATGAACTATGCAAATCCTTCCAAGTAGAAGACTACAGCTTTCTATTTCCATGCCTAAATCAGCTTTTCCAGTTTTACGATTAAGTTCATTTCTCATATGAATGACTCCGATGGAAAAGCATCACTATGCTGCCCTTTTCCAAATAGGTCTAGAATAAGTGTTTATTGTTGTATGTTTGCATCCATATTTCCTAAGCAGAGTGATAGTATAGATTTTTTTAAAAAAGCAAAGGAAAAAACATCCTTTTATATGCTTTTCTTCTGGAGACAGACCCATCATACGTTGAACTGTATAATATTATAACAAAGAGTCATGAGGAGATGGAGCCTCACCTGAGGAACTGAATCTACTTATTACCCTGATGTCTGAAACAAAGCAACTCCAAGGAAAAACAATTCCTTTGAAGAGGCTGGGCTGTTGTTGTTTTCTGGTGGTTCTTTTTCTTTCTGTTTCTTAGTTGTTGCTGCTGTTGTTTTGTTTTGTTTTGTTTTAATAATTTCTGGAGTGAGTTCTGTAGTTTTATCTTGAAAATATCTTCTTTTTAAAGCATGTGTATCGATGCTGAAGTTAACTATCATGCTTATCATTTGTTGTATTTTCTGTTCACGGTTAATGGAATAATCAAACTGAAGAGTTAGTGGAGAAAGGTGGGAAAAAATGAATTAATGGAAAAAAAAAAATCCTATCTGTATAGATACCTAAAAAAAGCTGGATCATGCATATTCCAAGAGCTGTTTATCTGATTGTTGCCACCTAAAATCAGACCTGCAGGCTAACATGACCCAAATAACTCCATCTGGGAATATGCTGTTAGACTAGGTGTATCAGTATCTGTGCTCTGACAGCTCTTGGAAGGTGGAAGGTGTTAGGTGTTGAAGAATTAGGTAGTCTGATACAGTCAAGGTTGCTGCAGCCCCTTGCCCCAAGGTCTGACAAGGTGTAACTCTGGGCACTCATTTGCAGTAGGCAAACAGCCCCGAGCATACTTTTACAACACATACGTAAGTATATACACAGACAGCCAAAAGATCAACATGTGTTCAAGTGTTCAGCGTTCAAGCAAAGCCAGCCTCACTGGCTTGCAGCCTTCCCCTCGCTGGCTGGTCAGGGTCAGGATGATGGTCCATTAGTGGAAAACAGATAGATACACAGTATGGATCCCTCCAGTACCTGCCCTCAGGCTCCCAATTTAGCCAGTGGCTTCCACTGGATTCCTGGTGTCTCCAGCTGCAGGCCTCTGAGCACACGACCCCCCAAGGCTGCAATCCCGTTCCTGCTGCTGGTACAGAGCCCCCTTGAATGCACACGGAAATGCACACACACAGACAGACATGCTGAGCATCCCTACAGTAACTGGCCTCAGACACCCATTCTGCCTAGTAGATGGCTCACAGATTGCCCATTCTCCAGTTGCCTCATGCATAATGAAACACACACACAAGTGGGTTTCTCAGTCAACTCCCAGATCCCACAGTGTAGCCTATAGCTGGCTTGGACCCCTTGATTTCTGCAGTAGCCAACCCGTGAACCTCTGCTCTCTACCTGGTTTTCCATTTTCCTTGTTCACTGTCAAGATTATCTTGGTTTATTCTAGTGATAAAGCATTGATATACTAGCAATAACTACACACTATGCACATGACCCAGCCCCTCTGGTTGCTAGCACCCCATGCACACAGCCCCCTTTGATTCATGGCCCAAATCCGCTGGTTGATACACCTCCACAAAGAGAAAAGAGAATATTTCCCCTTACCCAGGAAAATAGTCAGAAATGGATTTTAATGAGAAGACAGGGCAAGCTGCACTGACCGAGCACAGGGCATGGCCAGAAATGCATTCTGACCAGCAATCTCTGACGTGCAACCAACCCTTATCCCTCTATTTTTCCACACTTGTTCCTCCCCAAACCACCTTGATCCTTCTGTTTCCTGCCTATGATCTTACTCTAAGCATCCTCTAATAAGTTTTCTACAATCCCCAAATGCTGTTCCCTGCATCCCAGAGCAAGTCTTGTACCGTAGTAGGTAGAACACCTCTCAGACTGAGAGATGATGGAGTGACTTTCTGTTGCAATCCCCCAGCAGTGGGGCTGACACATTCTTGGGGTACAGACTCCGCTCTCTCATGAGGCTGTTGGTTCACCCCGTCTGCCAGGGGAACGCTGGGCTCCACTCTGGCTGGAGGTAAGCATTTAATCACATATAACCTAACAGTAGTTTAAGCAGCTCATTATGATACCAAGTTGTGCTGAAATTCAATCAGACAACATTTCTCTGAAATGCTGTCATCTAGTCCTTATTAGATAGTAAATAAACAGAAACAATAGTAAATAGCTGTTGGTGAGCTTATTTACTACTAAACCCACTTGTAGTTCAGTTGGAGCTCTGCTTATTAGCAACTACTAAAGAACATACAAGGAGGAACATGTCATTTAATCAGAGTCTGTGAACTCAGATTGTGTTAAGCAGCTATTAGTTCCTTTAAGGGAAATTAAAGATTTGCACCAAGCTAGAGTAATCATTGAAGCTAAATTAAAAATTCATACAGTTTAAAACACGTTTCTTCAAATAAAATGAGCTGCCCTCTGCATTGACTGGAGACAGAAGTTAAATAGTTAGAAGTTAGCATACAGTCTAACCCAAAATTTAGCAGTGTGAATCTTATCCTGAGTCCAAATTCCTCCAACAGATGGAAGAACTTGCTAAAATGTTGGCTTCTCCACTCCAGTTGTGGGGAAAAAAAGATCCTAAGACTCCAGTTTTTAAGAAGCAGTGTTATCTTTACTTTAAAAAGTTACAAAGGTAAGGCTGCCTGTTGCCTCTACTTACATGAGTTATGATTATATACTGGCAGCAAATGCTTCTGAAAAAGCCCAATGTGCTTGAAAGGAATGATTGAAAGAACCTTTTTTTTTTTGGTAGGTTATATATTTAGCTTTTTATATATTGCCTGGAACTTTCTCTTAGCGTCTAGAGGGAAAAAAACTACTACTTATAAGGAAGATAGCTGGTTCTTTTCAGTAGCAGAAACTTGGTTTGTCGATGGAGATGAGTTTTTGAAGACAGAAGACATTAATTTAAAAATAATGCACAATTAATTAATTTAAGCTTATTATTTAAATCTATTTGAATAACCAGCTTTACAAATATCAGTTAGGTATACAGTTTATTATTTTCCTTTTACTATGCCAGCATATATATTTTACTTAATGACTTGTGTAACTTACAGGCAAATATCCAGGCAACCATAGCAAAAATATTTTTTTCAATATAATTATTGTGGGTTTATAATTGTTTCTTTCTTACTATAAATACATACCACCTTCTCCTGACCAACTTGCTCACAGAGATAATCTCAAGCTTCTGCCAGATTTTAAAATGTCACTTGCATGGTAAATCTGCATGTAAACTTACAGTATACGTTTCAACAAATACTTGCTTTTAAAATATTTGGTTTTTCACCTTCTACATGCGAGGGAACATGAACTGATGGGAGAAAAGATGGAAAACATATTTCAGCCTTATGGTTACAGCATACCTGTACGTGAATTATTTCACATACCTTCAATAAAAAAGCAACATTCTTCTTTTTCCCCACCACATCATCATCTTCTTTATTAGCAGAAACATAATCATTTTTAGAAAAGTGAAAAGTAAAACCCTAAACCACAAAACTGCTTTTGGAAAGCATAGCATAAAAACCAAACTGTCTCAGATATTGCTATCAGATTTAAACTTCGGCAAACATATACCCGTGCATTCTCCATACAGAGGTAGTGGTAGTTAATATTCTTTCCAGAAGGCTAGAGTTTTAATCTAATTAGATGATGGCTTGGTAGCTATTTACTGACTCTAAAATATATAGACATGTTCTTCCAAATAATAAAGTTGTTCCACAGGCTATGTATGCTACTAACACTGTTAAATTGGCAAAGCAAAAAGTATGTTTTTACATGGAATAGAGAAAAAAAACACCCTCTGATGTGTCGTTGTGAAATATGCAATCTAAAAACATTTTTATTTCCCCTGCATCTCTTAAATTAATTTTCTGAGAAATGCTCAATAAGCAGTCTAACAGGAAAATTAGCACTTCCAAAGCCTGAAACTTATACAGTTATCCATTAGCAACCACAATAGCTAAAAAGTGGTCAAAACCAACAGTAACAAAAACATTTGAAAGTGAAAGCAAAATATTACAATTGAACACCTATGGAAAGAAGTTTTGAGATTTGTGTTTTTCAGGTTCCACACAGTTTTATTGGTACTTGTCATTGCTCTGAGCTTTGTAGTCTGAGAGATGAAGAAAGACGCATCTCACAGTGAGCTCCTAGAAGCTTACTTGACAGCTGTGGGTGAGAAGAGCTGGTGGTCCTCAAGCCTTTGAAATTATAATTGTGAATATCAACTCAAGCTGGATTTTTTTTTTTTTTAATCTGCTCACAGACATTCTGTCAACAGAAAAAAAGCCAAGTAGATCTGATGAGTTTATAACCAAGCTGTCTTAATCTGCATAATACAAGTGTTGTCATTAGCAGCCCACAGCAACATCCTTTCCCTAGGACAGGATTGCCCTTACTTCTAAGGATATTACATTTTGATGCAGCAGCCTAAGGGAGAACTTTTACCTAGCTGAATATCCTGAGGAGCCCAGAAGCACTGCAGCGGTCCCTGAGCTTGTGTGTGTCGCTTCCTTTGAAGTTAACCTATTTATACACCCCCATTCTTAAAAGCTGGCACAAGAAAATACCACCTGTAGCAGGCTGGAGTGATGTGCCAGCTATAAAAGTAGTCTATTTCCCTCTGACTCTTTCTCTAGCAGAATCTGGCACAAGCTGCTTCATGAAGGTGTTCAAGAACCTTTGCTGTGGATGTGATAACCAAACCAGAAAGAAAATTGTTCCCTAATGCGTCTTTGAAGGTACATTCCCAACCTTTGCCATAGATGTCAAGATTCTTTCCACTGAGAACAACACACACAGCTCCATTCAGTTTCAGACACATTGTACTGAGGCACAAATATGAGATATTTAAACAACAGCACTCAAACTTTACAGTCCTTGTTGGGAACAGTGCCTTGTCCCATTCTGTCTACAATATTACCAAAATTAGACCCGACTTTGAATTCTCAGGTTCAGATTGGCCTTTGCTAGAAGGACCCTCGAAACCTGATGTCACATGCTCTTCAGCTCTTCGTTCACTTAATCTTACTTCCCTCAGTTCTGCACTTTATTATATCCCTTGTAAGAGTCCCATAATTGTCAGGGAATGTGGTCTCAAAAAAAATATTGCGTATGGATGTGTGTGTACTTACGTATGAAAGGGAGAGGCAGAAGAATACTTGAAACCTCCTGGAAGCAAAACCAAAGTTACAAGATTTGGAATTTTCTAGTAGTTGCAAAGAGTGTCTGTTAATCTGTTGATTGTAAATTAAATCACAAAAATATGAATGAAGAGCATCCTAAAGGCACAGAAACCAGAAAACAAAGTAAATGTCATGGATTTTTAAAAGAAATTACTACTTATTCTGTGCTTAAATGTAGGGGATTGTCTCTAGAAGGACAAAACTAACAGTTATTTACATATAGATTTTAATTAATTATTTCAGCACTGCATCAGAATCCAAAATCTTCATGTAAATTTACATGATGAGCCTTCCAATATGTTTGGGTTTGTTCCTGTTGTGAGGGAAATGAACACAGAGGCCAGAGGCACTAAGGGCAGGTAGTTGTTTGAAAACCCATTTCTTAACACCATGCAGTTTAGACACAATGTAGTCCTCAAAAAATTGAGGCAGTTCTAGAATATAATGCAACTACTTTTACAAACGGGCCTCATCTTAAATCATTGCCACATTGTTGCTCAGTCTTTTTCTCTGTTTTGAAATAATATTTGTCCTCTTTCGGGGCTTGTTTGTTTGTAGGTTTGTTACTCACATCCATCATGCCTATTACTTACCTTTGCATCACATATGAAAAACTCAGCATTTACCTTCCTTTGAGAGGTCCAACTACAGTTACACATTTTGTTTGCAAATCCTGTCGTTTACTAACAGCTGAAATACAATCAGCCCAGCAATAATAGCTTAAAAATTCTCAGGAGTAAACGAAAATTCTTTTGATTTTTCACTGAATGTTCTGACTGAATGTATCTGCTACATTTATTGAAGACAGTGTTTTGAATTGTTCTGTTGTGGACTGGAGCATAGAAGAGAGAAGAACCTGTCATAAAACACAGGAAAGCGCTGAGCTGGGTCCTTTCATTATCCACAGAGGGGCAATCGAAAAGAGTAGAAAGAGGAGAGAATCAGCATGGAGATGGACACGAGCAGCAGAGCAGTTCTTCAGAGTGTGCCTCCACTCCCTGACAGCACACAGAGCTTTTTTTTAAACAGCATATACTGCAGAATCTCTCCTCCACACTACACATAAACTGTACATTTCATCCAAGCCAACCAGGACAACTGTTATTTTTTTCCATGAATAGAGCCCTTATTCAAAAGTTTTTCTGGATTAATTCACCTAGTTTTGGAAACCTTATTCTGCCTGCCAAATACCACTTTCATAAAGTCCCTTTATAAGTCTTGGCTAAAATTATGTAATAATGAGTGTAGATCCAGCAGCTAAACAGACTAATTTTTACAATGAGGTCAGTAAGAGGGAGAAGATGATGACGTATGGTTTAGTGGCTGCAATCCAGTTCAAACAGTCAGCAGAGTAAAGTAAACAGTTCTAGTCTGACTTTGGTCTGCTCTTCCTACCTGCACTTGCTGAAAGAGTCATTGACATACAGTATATGAAATTGTAGTGCCCAGTGTGCATTATTAACATGTTCTGCAGTCACCAGCAGTTATGAGTTTATAAAATATTAATCTGTTTCTTAAGAAACAAACTGCTTATTTTTGTCACAAGATGTATTTATGATTTGTTTCCACTGTGCAGGTTTCATATACATGCTGTCTTAAACAATTAAAAGCTAGAAGTATAGCCTCTAAATATTACAAGACACAACTATGCAGAAAAAAATCCCGCATTCATGCATATTTTCCTCTTACTTGCTATTCAGGCTCCCAAATACAGTTACATAGCTATATTGTACTCCAGGTTCCTCAAGAGAGAAAAAGAGCTTGAGGAAAGAGAGCTAATGCTCCTGATGAGTTTCACTGAGTTTCATACATCCTTACTCACCCAGCCACACCACTCAGTTCATGGTCCTTAACATAACTTGAGTAAGCCGCTATTTTGAAGCTATCTTTCCTGAAAACAACAAATATACAGTTTAGTATTAAAACTTCAAGCCTCATCTTTTAAGTACATAGCAAATAGAGCATTGCCATTTGAGCAGTTCCTTCAGTTCAGAACTTTCTTTTTCTGTTCACAATGATGCAGACTGGCAGGTCCCAGCATCATGGCACTGTGGAAGAAAAAGGATCTCAGCACAAGGGGGCCTGAAATTCCAGAACAGACAGCAATGGTCAGAGACTAATTTATTGCATCCTAAAAAAAAAAAAATTAGGAGAGTCAGTTTCCTGCTGAAATATTTCTTGGAAAACTCCAGTAAAGATGACAACACAATTTTAGGTAGAAACTATCATGCACTGGAATGAAGATAATCCAGAAATATAGAATCGTAGAATGTCCTGAGTTGGAAGGGACTCACAAGGATCGTCAAGTCCAACTCCTGTCCCTGCACAGGACAACCCCACAGTTCACACCATGTGTCTGACGGTGTTGTCCAGTCTCGAACACTGTCGGGCTTGGGGCCGTGACACCTCCCTGGGGAGCCTGTTCCAGTGTCCACCACCCTCTGGATGAAGAACCTTTCCTAATGTCCAACCTAAACCTCCCCTGGCACATCTTCCTGCCATTCCCTCACATTCTGTCATTGGTCACCAGAGAGAAGAGATCAGCGCCTGCCCCTCCTCCTCCCCTTGTGAGGAAGCTGGAGCCACCATGAGGTCTCCCCTCAGTCTCCTCCTTGCCAGGCTGAACAAAACAAGTGACTTTAGCTGCTCCTCATACGGCTTCCTCTCCAAACCCTACACCAACTTCATGGCCCTGTTCTGAACACTCTCCAGTAGCTTTATATCCTCTTTATCCTGTGTTGCCCAGCACTGCACGCAGTGCTCCAGGTGAGGCCGCACCAGTGCAGAGCTGAGCGGGACAATCACCTCCCTCGCCTGGATGGCAACGCTGTGCTTGATGCACCCAGCTCTTGCAGTAGTATGTACCGAAAGCAAAGACATTTTTTTTTCTCTTAGTTCTTCTTCCACTCGTGCCTCTCTGTATTTCTGATGCAGGTTTCCCACCATAACGAAGTAACTGCAAAATCGCAAAGGTAGGGAAGAATTTAGGTACCTCTGTAAGTCTACTGCACATTCTGATTTTGCAAATAAGAGTGTCAGCTCTAGGCTACTCTCTGCCTACTCCACATATTCTGATTGATTCCTGCCGTGGTAGGACTACTCATTTCACAGACCACATGGCCAGTCATTCTTTCTGGTGTGGGAAGATATGGAGAATGGCCAAACACTGTTTTAAAATGTAGGGGTTTATTTTCACAAGAAAAAAAAAAAAAAGACAAGTAATGATTTTAAATAAACTACTAATTTTAAGGGTCACTTTGAAATTATTTTTGACATTTAAGTACTGTGGTACTTCTCACTGAATTCAATGGTGTTGGCTGGGAGTTGGCTTCTGCTGCCTACGCATTTACATGATTAATGTTTCACAATTAATAAAATGGGCCTCGATGGGCCACTGAAACTTTCTACAATGAAGGTGACCTGGCTATTGGAGAAATGTCAAGTGCGGATATTTGCAATGCAACTCCACGTATCAATAACTGTATCGCAGATCAGGTTATGCAGAACAGTTGTCTCAAAGCATCTTTTTCATAAAAGAGAAAAGTTCTGCAATATCTCTCAGTAAATCATTCCTGTACAGCACAACTGTAACTTTACTACGTGACAGTAGACTTTTGGTGCTAAGTTTCAGTCCCCATTGCAACAGATTAAATGCTGAATAATTTCTCTGTAAACGGTGACCAGTGTCTTGGCTTCTGTGGTGTGTCTGACAGTTAGACTAAATTATATTTAGGTATTGTGAAGCAGGGATCACAGATGCACTACCAGCTCACTTCTTAGTCACTAACAAGAAAATATTCATCATGACACCGGTCTCTAGCTACAGCCAAGTTTATATTGTATGCAATTTCATAAAGACATTGCCATGAACTATCAATGTTTTTAAAGACTACTGCATTCATTGAGGGAACTGCCCTTTGTATCACCAAACACCAGTTTTGGCCTTGTAAGTATTAATTGCAAATGTAGCTAATGACCTCAGTTTTTCCTACATGAATGAAGTTGAGCCATTATGTGATATTCTATCTGACCAGATAGGAGAAAGCAAGGAGAGAACACAGTTATTTATTGATAGCTTACGTTTAACCTTAAGCTCTTTGAGACATTGTCTTTTTCTTTGTAATTTTGTGCATTACCTAGTATCATAGGACTTGGTCCAAACCAAGATTCTTAAGTACGGGGTTTTCTTAATAGTATATAGATTCTTTTCCCCAGTATTTTTTACCACTTGCTTCCAATACCTCACTGAATAGGAAGCTGTAAATATAGCAATAATTCCCTCCCTGCCCCCCCACCCTGCCCCGCCCAATGGGATTTGTAGACATTAGGAAGTTGGAACTGCAGCTTTGATCCTTCTGACCATTGGAACTACAATGCATTACAGCCAGTCCCCTCAGACACAGTACATGTACACAAGTGGTACGCAGACATGTGCAGTGAATGTCGTAAATTCACAATGCACTGACCAGCATGTGCATAAAAAGCTTGAGAACATGGTTAGTGTATGCACTTGTTCAGCACTTTGCTTGACAGTTGTATCTCCTAATATATTTCTTTGCCTATATTTGGCACAAGAAATCTGACCTTTTGCTGTGTTAAAAACATTTCACATTTTGTTCTTATTGTTGACATTTCATAAGATTTTGTTTGAGGAAGATGACTGCAGTTCCAGACAGACAGGTGCCAAATCCAAAATGCTTGAATAAGAGTTCTTTCATAGGGTGCATAAAGGACCACTCAGAGTGGAAAAATTCAAGAAATTTTACCTAGGAAGTAATCAATGCTCTGCCTGTCATTGAAAGGATAACAGAAGAATAAAGGCAAATTATGTCTGTAACCACAACAACCAGCAAATTGTTATTTAAACATCAAAGTAGATTTAATTCCAGAAACCTTAAAAAACCAACAAGAAGCAAACAAACAACAACAACAAAACCCACAAACAGACAACAAAACCAAACCAACAAACAAAAAACAGAAATCCGTAACAAGCAAATTGATGAAAGATTTTGAAACTTTAAGCAACTCTAGGGCCTTGCACAGTGTATAGAACATCCTTATGTAAACCACTCTCATTAATTTTACCTCAGATTTGGGATCAGTTCAGAAATTACCAAAGGAGGCGTATCTAGGTAGTACACTGAACTAGAGTTAAAGTTACCTTCTGTTGGTCACTCCTACGTCACCTGAATAGCTTTTCAGGATCCATAAAATGCTTGGCCACAAAACTTCCTTTGTTGTGAAATAAGTGCCAAGATTGGGAATATTGCAATACAAAGATAAGGATGAAATTCATTACACAGTGGTTACTCTAATCAGACTAATCATCACAATGAGTTACAAACAATACAGCATTGATTCTGACAAATGACACATGAATTCAGCAGCAAAATTCTTATTATACGCGGGTAGAACAAGTCGTTTCAGGCATTTCAACTTCAAAGCAGGTCAATCAGAAGTTGAATGATTGAAAAATTGAGAAGCTACAACAGACCTGCAGCCATGTGACACTAGGAAAGATAACAGTCTCCCTTCTTTACATGGGAAATCATATTTAATTCTAATTCATACAAACAAATACCCTATCAGCATGCAGGGGCAAACATCACCACTGAGTTTATATGGCTCTTGGAAGATAATTTTTGATACACAGTGCAGTCAGTCTCTTGAATACAAAGATCTCTAAAAGCAGAAGTCACAGCACATAATCTCATCAGTTCAACAGACAAGAATAAAAGACAGACTGTGCCAGACATCCCACAGAGTAAAGTATGATAAACTTCAAGTTATCTGGTCTGATAAACTTTTAAGATATTTTACAATGGCTTTTTTCGGTTAGAAGCCTCTTTCATTTGCAGTGTTAGGCTGAAAAAAATTTCTAGGAAGAAAACTGGATGAGACGTTCTGCAAACAGATAAGAGAAGCCTTGTGTCCACACGCCCTGGGCATCTTCAACTACCCTGATGTTTACTGGAAAGAGAAAATAAGGAGAATATACACAATCCTGTGGGTTCATGGAGGACATCAGTGGCAACTTTCTGTCACAACTGATAGAGAAACCAACATGGAAATGACATCATTACTCAAAACTAAAGGGCTGTCTCATTTGAAATGCGAAGGTTGAAGGCAGTCCTGGCTGCAGTGACCATGAGATTGAGGAGTTCAGGACCCAGAGAGGAGGGAGTGAGTAAGTCAAAAAGCAAGATCACAACCCTGGACTGCAGGAGAATAGATTTTGGCTCTTCAAATATGTGCTTGCAAGAGTGCTACAGAATGAAACCTTGGAGGGAAGGGGGACCCAAGAAAACTAGTTACTCAAGGATCGTCTCCTCTAAGATCAGGAGCAGTCCATCACAATGAACAAGTGGTCAGACAACAATGTCAGGAGGCCTGTGTGGATGAACAACAAGCTCCCGGCCAAACTCAATCACAAAAAGAATGCATTAAAGGTGGAAGTGGTGGCAGGAAGTCTGAGAAGAATACAGTGACAGTGTCTGTGCATGCAGGGATGAGATTACAAATATTGCAGGTGCTATGGCTGAAATGACACAATGCTCCTAAAGACTGGCAGCAGTAATAATTCAGAGTAGTGGATGGGCTACTTTAAAGCATTTCAGCCTTGCTTACAATACTGCTTTCAGAAACTAGCTAATATTATGAGCCGTGCTTTGTGTTTCTTATTATTCTTTAAGGGTGTGATACAGGATGTCAAAGCGAGCCTTACCACTGTCCATCTGTGTGCTCTGAACAAATACAATACAAGACTTCACCTTTCTGTGCCGTCAAAATGACACACAGTAACGGTAAATTCACCTAGAGGAGGCAGGTTGAAAATTTCACTATAAGTAATAATGACTTGTTCAGATTGGTCTAGCCTTCTCAAATGGCA
Source organism: Pampusana beccarii (assembly GCA_013399365.1). Lineage (NCBI taxonomy): Eukaryota > Metazoa > Chordata > Aves > Columbiformes > Columbidae > Pampusana > Pampusana beccarii. Next base: position 102,188 of record VWYH01003315.1, on the reverse strand, counting down.
ATGTAATTTTCAAAATTTTAACCAGGAGAAAAATACGATAGTGATCTGTGCCACGGTGTTCCATAAAACTGGAATACAGTAGGACAACCATCTACACACTGCTGTCTTTTGCCTTATCCTGTTAACTAAGTTGAGAAAAAAAAAAATTACATTTCCTATAAGGACATCAGACACAGTACATTATATAATACAAAGAACATACAGCCCAAATAACAGTCCTTGAAATTAATTAAAATGAGATGTGACAGTACTGAGGTATTTGGTATTAGAAGTGTTTCACATTCCAGGATGAAGAGTGAGATTCCTAACAACAAACAAGAATACCTACTATCGAGAAAATAGCTAGATCTTTTGAGAAGGAGACTGTGCTTAGTGTTCCAAGTCCACTCTCTGATAAGCATATTTTTTCAATGTTTACACAGTATTCTCATATGTCTTCTAATCATCACTTCTTCCTCTTGTCTATGCATTAATATGAAGTGAAAAGGGTATGTTAATGCAGGAAAACAAACACTTTTGATGCTATTCCTCTGACATCCATTTAGCAGAGGCCTTTTGTTTTTGCTTTTAAGGGACTGAATTTTTGAGAGGAAGGGATTTTTTTCCCTCTCCTTTCCTCAGATAAGCATGCAAAATACAGTAAGAGAGTCCTCTTTTGGAAGTCTCAAACACTGGTTTTGTGCATTTTCACTTGCAGAAATGGCCAAGAATACTTAAAAGAGTGAGTGCTATTATTATAGCTACTGCTGAGCAGAAATTGAAGGAGTATAAATGGAGACACACAGAGGGGAAGCAGGCCCTTTAGGCTAGGTTAAGAATTGTGTTGCCATTCTAGTGTTCCATTTGCAACAGAGAATGTTTAAATTGGGCCTCTGTTTAGAATAGGGCTGAGGAGATAGAAAGAAAACTGTAGGAACAACCTTTGAACTTCAGTTCTTAAGTTCCTCAAAATATAAATTCAAATCCAGCATTTGGAATAAGCTCACTACGGAGTTTGTTACAACGTACAGAAAAATTGATGGAAATTGTGATCATGACCTAGAATTTGAATACTGAATTTTGTTTGGACTTGTTGAATTAAATCTATGATACCCACTTTCTCCTTGTGCTGTTAACAAAGGAACATTTGGTGTCAAATAAGCTGGCTTTCATTCTTATTCAGGAAAAATTTCAGTGCCTTGAAAGTTTTTGGTCTGCAAGTATTCATACTGTTCAGTGCATTAGTTGGTGCACCTGTTGGAACCTGAGCTTTTGTTTTGTTTTGTTTTGTTTCGTTTCGGGGGACGGGGTGGGGTTTGTTTGTTTCTTTATTTTTGGTTTTGTTTTGGTTGGCTTGTTGGTTGTTTTTTTCATCTCTAGTAATGGACACCCAGCACAATTAAATAGAATATTTGTGATCTGTATCTTGGGAGTTTTGTAATGGTATTGCAGGATATGGATACTCTTATTACACACTACTTCAATCTTTCTCTTTTTTATACTTTCCCATTACTACATCAAGTAGGAATAAGGGCTTATTACAGGTGGCGAGACATACCAGCTGTAGCCAAATGCTGTTTCACCTGTTCATAAGTTGCTACACTCTAAGCGTTCTGGCTGATATATTTCATGAGGCCAACATTCTGAGCATTATTTTATTGTTAAACTTTATAATGCCATCTTTGCTATGGTCACAAATTTTTTTTTTAGCATTGTAACAGTAGAGCATTATATTTTACAAGACGTTTTCCACATATTTGTGGTGTGCATTTTGCTAGAGGCATTGACTAAACATAACTAAATTAAGAGCTATGTTTCCAGAAAACAAGTCATTCAGGAGTAGCTTTGTAAAATTTGAATATCATATTAAATAGAAGTTCCAAACTTTGTGGGCAGCATGTGATCAGGACTGGATATAGTCCAGGAATGGACTCACCACTTTCATTTTTCATTCTCTTGTTTAGATGTACCTTTCAAGATACGTAACTGTGACTTTCAAAACAAGGTCACAGTACAAGCTATTAAATCATTTTTCTTTTCCAAAAGAAGTATGTCTACAAAAGTGACTTCCATTTCTGATTTCTAGGTGTACAACCTCAATTATGCTATATGATATGTTGTTTGAATTAGACTGGGCTACCCAATTAATGTAGATCCTCCTTTAAAATAAGCTGGATTTAGTAATTACTTCACTATTTCTCTGTAAGCTACACATCTGACCAAGTCAAACCAACAACTTTACTTTGGGATGAGAAATACCTAGAATAAACTTTTAATGTGAGATTTGCAAAACAAGATCCATCTATAAAGATTTTTCAGTAAAAAGTTCTAAATAATGATAGACATTATATACATCACAAACGAACCCTGGATGCTTTGAAACAGAAAGAAAGGCTGATCCTCAGAGCATGAATTACTTACTGGAAGTACATGATGCTCAGTAAGCACAACGTAACTGCATGACTAGTACTAAACCCAACTATATGCACACCAGCTGTCACAAATACTGCATTTGAAGGCATGTGCTCCTAACGAAGAACTGCACAGCACTAGTTTGAAACAGCTGGCAAAATCTCTTTCCTTCCATTCCTTTTGAACTATAGCACTTCACTGGTAAACGTTTTGCTGAACAATTTGTGGAGGTCACAGTGTGAGTCCTTATAATTAGAATGATTTTGTAACACTGCAGACAGCACCATACCTGCACTTTGTCAAACTGATCCCACTCATCTCTGAAACTAAATAAATTAAATGAAGGTGTTAAATTCAAGTGCATGTCATAAGTTATTCGCATGTCCTGAAATGAATGACTACATGTTCTAGGCAAAAGACAAAACTTCAGTTCCATGGCCCCATTAATTTTACTGCAGCTAATTATATATTGTACCTCATGGAGGTGGTTCCTTCAGATGTCACTGATGTCTATACTGGAGTAACTCTTCACTGAGCATTAATTTCCAGATCTAAATTAATCCAGAAAAACAGTTTAAGTCCTTTCTGACTGCAGTCATCCAGTGCAGACTGTAGCTTAAATTATTTAGGTATAGAAGAGAATGAAATTTGTTTTGTTTGTTTTTTCAGAAGAATTATTTCAAAGGCATGACTGACTTCTGTATTTCTGACTTACTGATACATTAGCCACTAAGCGATCTAGCAGTCCACAATGGCCAATTAGTATTTTTTGCTGCATCTTTTCAATAACATTCAGAGATCTCATTTAGTAGGTTACAGATTACTAAGAATGGACCTTAAACTTTTCACCATTGATCTTGCTGTTAAAGCTCAGAAAAACTGTGCACCTACAGATAATTACAATTTCATCCACAATCGTTTTCTATTCACATGTAATATCTCAGTATACAAAAAATCAATAGGAAAAGATATGAGACTATTTCCTAGGCATGTACAACAACTAGAATTTAGGAATACTCAGTTCAGGTCATATCTTTTATGTTGGATTGAAGACTGCAAAAGTGTATAGTCTTTCTTATGATCAATTCAGGCGAATTCCTTTGAAACTTTTAAGATTATGAATCCACATTTAAGTATATATGTAAATGAAAGGCTTATGAAACAACAAGGCAAGTAAGTTAAGACCTGAATGATGCCAGCTCTGATAAATATCCATCAGTTCTTGATCTATCTGCCTCCATCATCATGTTTGTTACAGTATTTATGTGGTGGTTTTGTTTGTTTGTTTGTCTGTTTAATTTTTTCTTTTTAACATATTAGACCTTATAACATAGTGGTAAAGTATCTTCTAAGGTACAGAGTATCATCACATTTTATTTCTTACTCCTATAGGAAGAAACACTTTAATATCTTGTAAAATATTGGGACATTTTATTCTATTCTTAATTGAATTTAAGTAGGTGTATTTGAGATAAGTGATGGCACTTTTGTAGAGCTGCAGACATGATGGCTTGAGTCCAGCTTCCATTAAAGTAAATGGAAACAATTCAATTGATTTAATGGGTCTCGGATTTGATCCAAGGCACACTTTGAAGTAATTGGACTATTCCTGGGATTAAGTGCAGTATCTACTTGACTACTCATAGGCAATGAGTGTTTGTAAGATCTACCCCTAAGAAGTTAGTACATGAGAGACAAGAAGAGCCACTCTCATGGTGTGACTAGTTTGAAGTCACAAGAAATAAGAACTGTGAAATTTTTGAAAAAAAAAGGAATATTTTTGTATTAATGTAGTGGAACAACACATCTGGAATTTACCTTTCACACTTCTGTGAAATATCAGTATAAAGCTGTACTGTGTTCCCCATGTTATTAGAAGCTAAACTCCCAAGGCGTTGAAAAAACAGATGCAGAACTGGGTCTTATAAATCTGGTCTTGTGAGTACCTATAGTAATTCCTTGGTATAGTTATTTGATGATACAAAATAACCACTATATACTCTCTTTCACTCCTGTGACATCTGTTTCTGTCTTTACTGTCCGTGATAAGATCATCAGTACAGATAAAATACTGAGAATATGGCTTAATACAATCTCCATCATAATGTGTTAGACCATGTTTCTAAAAAGCTGTGATGCAATGCCTTTCCTGATTCCCTATCCATTGCAAATTTGGAATGCCTTCAAAGTGATTCATTATGAGCCATCTCCATTTGGTCTTTAAACAAAAGATTTTGAAAGAGTTTGGCAATCCCTGTGTTAATTTCCAATATACATCATTTTTTTTCCTTTAGAAACAACGCTGTTCTGCCCTCAAAGCTTGAATTTATTTCACAAAGAAAAAAAAAAAAAAAAGAAAGAAGATTGAAAGGTCTTTCATAGTCTCTAAGACAATCAGAGTTTTCTGACCTTTTTCTATCCCGCATCTTAAACAGTGTTCCTGAAATCTCCGGAGGTGCCACATTTTCTCCCATGGCACAACAAGAAAACCCAGTTGCCAGGTACAGTTGTGGAGAACTAGTACTGAACATTGATGCAATTGCATTTCCAAATAGCAAGCCTGCCTGAGCCACACTGCAATAAAACCTTACCTGGCTGAAAGCACCACTGGCTGCTAGACTGGGACAGAAACATGCCTGCTGGCAGACAACTCTGTTCCACAATATTCCACCCTCGTACAACCCAAACCTCTATAGAAAGCCATCACTAAAACTCTTTTCTGTGAGGAACTTCGACAACATGGCTGTACTAGGTTGGCATGTACAAATCTACTGCATGAGACACAGGGTGTCCTGTTTGCTCCAGATATATACAGCCAACTGTCAATGCAAGTTAAACATGAATAGAGCTATTAAAGAATTGCAACAAAACAACAGAATTCAGCACTAAAAGTGTGAGGAAACAAATAAATGTTGCAGAAGGAGAAATTACATCTGTTTGAACTGCAGAGAAATTCAGTTCAGTGCAAAATTACTCTTAACCTCTGGTTTACAGTTTGGTAATTTTTCACGTCTTCCCCTTCCCAGCTCTTTCTTCTAGATACTCTCTTCACTTCACTTTTCAATTTGGAAGGATCTCCTTGTTCCTTTTCACTAATGCTACCTTATATGTCAAGGTATTTTCCACACTGAGTTTGTAGCTCTCCATTTTTTTCTCCTTGTATATTGTCTCTTTTTTTTTTTTTTTTTTTTTTTTTTATTTTTTTTTTTTTTTATTGGAAGAACTATGATAAGTAAATCCCTGAAGAGGCAAATTAAGTTGTTATTATCGAGTAACTCAGCTCTGCACATCATCAAACCAAAGTAGCTCTGTGCAGGGGAAACTGCATATGTTACCTACACTGCCGGTGATCCCTGAAGCCCCTCCACCATCTGTTATACAGACTGACTAAATAATAGTATTTGGCATGCTATGGATACATCTCCTCCCATATAGGCAAATTCAGAAGGAAAAGTTTTCTGAGTAAAATCAAAGCTATGATATAATGTAATAAGAGTTTTCCATCCCTTTTCAAAATGTTCAGTGTTTCTTACAAGTCGTATACTAGAGAATTAACTGCTGTCCAGCTCTCCTTCAACAAATATGCCAGTATTATGTGTATTTCAAAGCATTTACATTTGTTATTTTTCCAAATTTGATGCATTGGATTGAGTTCATCTAAAAAAGCCTCTAGTTTAACAGTATTATAAATGTAGTAAATGGACCACTTTATTTCCCTTTAAGATTTTTCCAGCTGTACTCTAAGGTCTGGTGATTGATAGACTTTAAGGATAATCGCAATAATTGGAGTTAGGTGCCAAAGATTACATCAATAAGAGACAGTACACATAAAAATTAAGAGCTGTGAATTGCAGTGACCTATGACCAGAACTAGTATAATTTGAATTGCATTATAGCTGAACTGTACTTTGTTAATGTCATGCAGGCATTGACATATGGACAAGCAGGTAAACCAACATGACAAGGATTAAGCGTAGGACAAAATCATTGGTCTGCTTAATACATAGCTTTTAAAGCACCACAGTTATATGCATAACAAGCTGAGTGGTAATACTATTCTCTTTATAAGCCTTTCTGTTGCTAGATAATACAATCTTCCAGTAAATGGCTGTATAACAATGACCCACCGTTTAAGTTTTCTATCCATAATTGCGTGTTGACCCTGCATATACTAAGAAGGGTTGTATTCATAAAACCCTTGAACAAGGTCATTATATGCCTCCTGGAACTTTGCTTCCATTCCTATTTTTCCTGCCATAGAAATAGCTATGTTATTTCATGACATTTTAACATTGGGAATGTATAAAAACCCAGAAAGTCTTCTCACCTTTAGAAGTGTCATGTGAAAAGTGAATATTATAGCTGTGGTCATATACAGCCAAAAAGTCTGATAAGACCACCAGACTTGGCCCCCTCTATATGTTAGGCCAGTAAATCTACCCAGACAGAGTACTTCAGTTGTGCTATAGCACTGCAGTGCTTTAGAGACTTAAAAATGTGAGCTGAAGGGAAATAACAGGAGGTACCAATTGTCACCAATGCACAGCTGTCAAGAAACCAACTGGCAATGTCCATCCTCACAAGTCCAGCGGGTGATCTTCACTCATCACTGCAAAGAGAATGAAACTCCTCATGATTCCTGCCACTCCACTGGAGAGAAAGTATTTTCAGAACTTCAATAGGTTCACCAGCTTTACCTGGACAAGACACACCAGCCAGGCAGTTAAGGAAGCAAAGTACCTGCACTGTCACTAGCTGCTACTTCTAACTCTGTAGCAGATACATCATAAATATGCTATAAGAAACAGTGTGAGGAAACAACCTACAGAATTTATCTGAGCATAAAAATTTAGAAACAACACCACAGGCAGCTTCTGCAGTACTAGAGCAAGATTACTGTTTCTCTTTAGAGACTGAAAGCTTCATTGCAGGCCTGTGCAGCACTTAAGAAGGGAGTGATCTGGAAGATACGCGGGTTCAGCACAAAGACCACAAGAGATCACAGTGATTATTTAATCCTACCATTTCTCCAGGAACCACTATTTCCTTGGGAAGATAGAGTAAACTAGCTCTTAGAATGATAAATCAAAAGACTGCAAGGAATTGCAAGGTCAATTCAAGTATGTTTTCTTCTAATTAAGCTCAATTAAGTTCTCTGTTGAATTTTACTAACTTCCAGCATTTTGAGTCATCATATGAAAGCAGATAGAAGTAGCCCTCACAAGTCTTTTCCATACCCAAGCACATTTGATTGTAATAAACATTTGTACCAGCTTGTAATAAAATTCTGTAATTCTGTAATCTGACATAGTATCTCCACGTATCATCAGCATCTAGTGATTGCTGTTACTTAAGCTCTGATCTTGCTAATAGTTATGACTATTATGATAGTGTTGTAATTTTAGAAACATCAAGCTTATTTAACTAAATGCCACTACCCATATGACTGATTTCAGAATTGACATGTCAGCAAAAGAAAGCCAATATGGCAAAACAGTGTTAAGGGAAATATATGATCCCTAATTCCATCTTAGATCAATCCTACTTTAACAAACAAGATTTTCCCTCCATATTCCATGGAGCTTATACAGATAAGTTTAAACAGAAGATCACTTTTTTTTCTGAAGTATTATGTTAATAATGTTGTTTCCTCACAAATATTTTTGTGATGGAAATTAAAACTTGAGCAAAAGCAGAGAAAATTGATAATAGGTGAACATTTACCTCAATTAGCTTGCAAAGACATACAACTTGTTCCTCAAAAAGGCTAATAAAATTGCAAAATACAAATTTATGAGAATAATGCTTTCAATTCCAACAGTTGAACTGCCTGATTAACATCTCACTTGTTCCTGAAATGAAAAAAAAGTGCAATAATTTCTTTCATTTTTAAGAACTGGAAAAAGGTAAATAAAATCTTTCAAGATGATTAAACACTCAAACTATAAGAACAAAAAAAGTCTCATTAGCAAATAAAACTGGAGGGTCTACTACTAAGAAAACAGTATTTTTCTAAGAAGAATTATTTTTAAAAAAATCCAAATATAATGTAGGCCATTAAACTTGATGGTGTATTTTGATGGAAAGCAGCTCAAATTCAGGCCCCAAAATGGAGACCAATGGGAATGAATATTCAGGATCTAATTCTTATAGAGCACTGTCAGGCAAAATTGACAAAAACTGCGAAATATACACCTTTATTCTTTTCTTCTGAATAGTATGACTTTCAAAGAAAGAAGGAATATCAGCATCACAAAACATGCACAGTATTTAGTCTGAGTTAATACAGTCTGAAGTCAACACTGAATGCAACAGCTTTTTTTCATGTTTATTTATTTGGTTGGTTGAGGTTTTTGTTGTTTTGTTTAAAATCGGTAATTTTATGGTATTCACAACACAGAGGTTTTGTAGTAGCAGCTCCCCACTGAAAGCTTCTATGCTGGTTCAGAGATTTGGTAGCATGACACTATGTTCTGCTTTCACTTCAGCTATTGCTTTATTATCTGGATCTGCCCAGCTCTATTTAATAATGGTAATAGTTTTATTACTGTTCTCCTGCAGTTAGAGACATTAAACATTCACACCGAGTCTCTCATATATTTTGAGAAAGAACATTTAATTTGTCAGTTTACACACCTATTTTTCCTTCCCTAACCAAGAGTGTCCGTCAGTCGTACAGTTTATTAGAAGCAGTAAAATCTAGCTTAAGTTTGTATAATTAAAGTGGCCAGTGCTACAAAATAGAGGTCAAACATGTACTTTCTTTTTTTTTTTTTTTTAACATTTTTACAATGTAAGGATTATCTTACCATTTTAGTCTTGAGGTATGAACACTTATACCATTGAAACACAAGGAGGACAACCATGCCAAATCTTAGGCAATTCTACTACCTTAAGGGGAGTTCTGACCTTGAAAACATATTTTATTTCTTGGAGAGAAACCAATCTACAGTTTTGTCTGAAGTGCTTTAAATCCTTACAGGTGAATTATGCCAAATTTATTGGAGCAGCTTGTATTACCCTGCTGTCATTTTCAACAGTGAACTAGAAGTTTATGAAATCTCGTAAAGGCTGCAGAGGGTCAACATTCATCAATAAAAACCCCTGCACCTTTGTTCCCTACAACAGGTAGTGGTTGAATGTATTACAGAAACCCTTTTTTATTTACTACATTCCAGGATTTACGTTGGGTTTTTTGGTTGTTGTTTTTTTTTGTTTTTTTTTTTTCTTTCCTGGCAGGAAGCCATGATATTATTTCTTTATATTCTTAGTCAATGTTAACCCAACTGTAAAATAAATTATGTGAGCTATCTTAGGAATACTGAAGTGGCAAAATGCTACAGTAGAAAATATAGTAAAACATCAACTTTCTAATCATCCAGATCAGACTTTCCAAAAACTATGGCTATAGCAAAATTATTCTCGCATATGAGAGCCATTCTCAGGAATAGAAAAGGCAATATTTGGATTCTGAAGTCCTAAATAAGCTATAAAACTTTATAGTTCTGTATTTAAATTTCTTATTCTCTGACAAGCAAATATACTTCCTCTCTGGAAGAACAGAAGAGCCCCAAGGAGTCACAAGTTTCTGTAAGAAAAAGTCAATTATGGTTTAGCAAAGTTTTTACAAGGCAAAAAAATGATCTCCTTTTTGCTGCCCTCCTTCCCTCCTCCCTGTTTCCAAGTGAGAAGCGTACTGTCTCTTAAACAAACCATGAAGATTCCCTGTAATAGAGTTCAAGTCTCAAACCTCCATTTTGCAGTAAGATATTATCAAATAGCATATAGCTTCACATACTGGAAAAAATTGCTTTCTTACTGGAACTTCTAATCCACCTACACCATGCAGCACAAGACCACGTGCAAAGTCCTGCACATGGGCTGGGGCGATCCCAAGCACAAGCACAGGCTGGGCAGAGAACGTATTGAAAACAGCCATGAAAACAAAGTCTTGTTTGTGTTGATTGACGAAAGGCTCAACACAACCCAGTAATGTGTCCTTGCAGCCCAGAAAACAAACCATATCTTTGTCTGCATGAAAAGAAGCGTGACCAGCAGGTTGAGGGAGGTGATTCTGCCCTTCTCTTCTGCTCTTTTGAGACCCCACCTGGAGTATTGCATTCAACTTTGGGATTCCCAAAATAAGAACATGGATCTGTTGGAGCAAGTCGACAGGATGGCCACAAAGATGATCAGAGGGCTGGAGCACCTCTCCTATGAAGACAAGTTGAGAGTTGGGGTTGTTCATCCTGGAGAAGAAAAGGTTCTGGGAGACTTTATAGCAGTTTTCCACTACTTAAAGGGAACCTACAAGAAAGCTGGAGCAGGACTCGCTACAAAGGTGTATAGTGATAGGACAAGCGAAAATGGCTTTAAACTGAAATAGGGTAGACTTAGGTTAGGTACCAGAAAGAAATTCTTCATTGTGAGGGTGGTGAGACACCGGAACATGTTGCCCAGATAAGTTGTGGCTGCCTCATCCCTGGAAGTGTTCAAGGCCAGGCTGATGGGGCTCTGGGCCGCCTGTTGTAGTGGAAGATGTCCCTGCCATTGTGTCAGGGAGGCTAGAACTAGATGACCTTTAAGGTCTCTTCCAGCCCAAACCATTCTATGATAAGATTGTATGATTTGTCTTGAAAAGAGTCTGCGTGAACATGTACTCTAACAAGGCTCTTAAGAGTTCCCTTTAGAATTTACTATTACATTTCGTAAGATAGTAGTTTTGCTCCCTGTTCATCAAATAGTGATGAAGTCAGATGAGAAAAAAATTCTGGAAACATGAGGACCAGATTGCTCTTTTAACACAAAGGAATATTTTCATCACCATGTCATAATCTAGCAGTGTATATTAATTGTCTTACCTGACTGCTGTTTATAAAAGCTCTTTCAATGATCAAGGCAAGCAGGCATCTTCTCCTCCTTTCCTAACTGTTAAAATAAGAAGAAATAAGAAAGATAAAGTCAAGCAGACTCTCATTTTGTGGCTGGCAAGGGAAGAACAACAAGTTTCTACCACGCTTTTCCCTAGAGAGGCTACGGGGAGCAGATTCTTTCATTTCTAGCAGTTGCAAGCAAGAAACATATCACAGGTGGCTGCTTTCTTGTACATATGCTGTAGGCTCTGCTTGTTTGTATTCACTGGAACTAATGACACACCTGAGTCTCCTCCCTCACACCCAGGGAGTGAGTGCCATCAGCCTGAAGAAATCGTACACCTGGCTAGAAAAAAAAAAGTACAAAATCTACTGTATTGAGATAAGATCCTATGGGATCCTGTGGGGCTCTGTTTCAACATCTGAGTTTATATTTCTGTAACTGGTGTGACATTCCAGCTGACTTAAAAATCTGAATTTATTTCACTAGGCTACCAAGTGGCCAGAACAGATGAATTGGAAACAATTTTCACTTGTTTAGCTATTTCAGAAAGTATCATAAAGGGTAGTACTGTAGGATGAAAATTTATACACTGAGGAAAGCAGAGAAAAATATACCACTATTGGGATTCCAACTGTCTCAAGGTAATTTGGAGAACACTTTGCACTAGTATTTTGAAGAAGCGTAAAGATTTCACAGGGAGTCATTTACATTTTTCACCTTAACACAAGATACTATAAAGAAACAGCAGATTGGCAGGCTCAAGTAACTGGAAACAAAACTAAATCAGAAACTCGAACTTTTTTTTTTAATCTTGGAAAAGGAAAAAGCAAAGATGTGTTCTCCATACAGGCTCTGTAGCTTTGAATAAAGGGTGAGACACAGCATGCCTTTGCTTTATTTGATCTTTGTTTTGCAGTGAAGATTAGAATTTTAATATTGTAGTAGTCGCCTGCTGGAGTGGAGGGGAAGAAATGTTCTTTAACACAGAGTGACCTAATTCCTAGGGTATGTTTGGTAAAACATACTGAATGAACAATTTAGCTACCTTGGAAAGACATGCATCAACACAAGGAAAAAGATGGTGAAAATTCTGGGATGAAAATTCTGGTAAGGTACTTCTGGTTTTCTACAAGCAAGATGAAATCCCAAGCCTGCATGAGGAAGTCTCTTAGCCTGTCCTGCTGCAGACTTACTTGGAGGTTTCCAGTTCTGCCAGAGCGTTTGGGTGAGCGGCATTACCCTTTCAGATATAAGCAGTACAGACTGCCTTAAAACACTTCTGTCCCATGCTGGGAACCTCTTGAGGGCACGCCTGTACTGTAGTTGATTAAGAGTCCAGTTCTTTCAAAATTAGGAAAAAAAGCTAGCTTCAGATGCAACTAAATAGCCACATTATCCCAAGAGTCAGTTTGACAATATCAAAACAAATTTTGGGCTTTATATTATTTGCCCCTAAGGGGGAAAATGCAATTCTAATATCAGCACTTACCAGCACTTACTGGGTACAGCTGACACACCTGTAAGACTCTGTGATCATATACTCAACGAGTTGTGGAGGATTATAGAAATATTTACCTGGATCAAACTTGTACAAAGGTATTTGTGCAACAAAAGGTTTGTGGTTTTTTGTTGTTTGGGTGGTTTTGTTTGTTTATTTGTTTGTTTTTGTTTTTGTTTTAATTTGCTCGATATCTGAGGCAATTCAGAAGGAGAAAATGGGGCAGCACTATCTCAGTAGGTTTAGATTTTGCAAGCCACATATTACACTTCTTCACATTATTGAAGAATAAGAGTTGTAGCAGTGTTATTGCTGGCATAGCTATAAAGACACTCCTCTGGCACATGAACCACAGGCAGGAATTATTCTCTATATCAGATCAAATCTGTATGGGTGCACCAGAAAAAATCTGTCCAGATTATACCCAGGCAACTGTTCTGACCTACTTATTCCAGGCTCTGGTTATCCAATGAGTCTACTCAAATTTCTGGCCAGCAGCTGGCAAACACAATACAGTTGCTATACTTCATCGAGATGCAGCCAGAGAACACTGGGAGGATGTTCTCCCCAAGTAGTGGGGTGCACAAGTTAATGAGAAACATTCTTTTTTGTGCTGTGGTAAACAACATTAAGAAAATATGTCTCAGAATGTAGTGGTCTTTTCTACATATCTAAATATCTGACCATGTTTTCACATCAACTGAATAGATGGTAGAGGTATGCATCCTACTGTGTCCCATAGAGTCCTGAAAATTTCAGTAGCAGCTACAAGATGCAGGAAAAAAAGCAATTTGGGGAGAGGGTATGTTAACTGTATTTGAAGCCTCGTATTACAAAACAGGATGTTTTGAGTTATTACAGAATTAATGATACAACTGCAAAACTGTGTAGATATTTTTCTAACCCATGAAAAAGACAATTATGTAGACTTTTTAGAGGACAACTGGGAACGCTGTAGCTATTTTTTTACCTGTGGCAATGCAGACAATCTTGGACCCTGGCAAAATAGTATTCTGTTTCTATTAGTTTTCATATATTGTTGTTCTATAGCCTTCTGATGAGTATGTTCTTCTGAGTAGCTACCGTACGAATAGACAACACACCACTATTTCTTGCATCTGGATAAAAGGTGTTATACCAGATTCCCTGAGCTAGGAAAACACAGCTAAAAGATCTTTGCCATGTAATTCTGCCCTCTCATAGACAACGTCTGACTCCCTGTTTCTCTGTCGTCATACCTTAAATCATCTGACTTCTGAGCAGCTTGGTTCCTGGCAGCCGTGGATACTTTGGTGGTGCCTGCTATGTCTGATGATTTCTTTATGACTTTTTCAATAAATCAATATCAAACCTGAAAGCACAACAAAGTGTGCTCTCTTTGGGCATCAAATCAGTCTGAACAGTACATTTGTGAAACAAGTCAAGCTCTACAGCATAAGGTCTGGGATGATAGGAATACATACAGGATGTCATTAATCAATGAATTTTCCTGCAGGTACAACACGATTTGTCAGAATGTCCATTTTCCTGAAAGCAGCTCCAGGGTTTAAAAATGAAACTAATTTCATTGTGAAAACAAGATTACTTCTGACATTTTATCTCTCTTTCCAATAATGTAATATTCATATTTCAGATCTGTACCATTATTTTAATGGCATACATTGATGGAATTCTATCTAGGAAGTGGGGGTAGGGGTATGCAGTTAAGCTATCCAAAGACTCATTTCTGTATCTACCGTCCTGCAGTATGGATCAGTGAGGGCAAAATCTTTTATCATTAGTGCTTTTAAGATGTTTTTTCCATTGTACAAATAGTTTGCAAAGACATGCTCCTTCTAGAAGGTTCTCAGTTCTGAGCATACTATGAAAAAAATTCTGAGCGTTTAAGACAGCCTCACCAGGTCAACAGTTACTAATATTCGAATCTGCTTTGGCCCACATCAGGATAAAACGCATGCAAATTGAAGGAAAGGCATTAAGCGGTGGTTTGCATTGTCTGGCAACCTTTATCTCAGACTCATTCCAGTGTGCACATGTATAGAGAGAAGGCATAAACTTCTTCATGGGCCCCAAATTTCCTTGCAAGGTGTCACTAAGACCTGTGCAACTGAAATGAAAATGAGGAACTCCTACTTCTTTATACAAAGGATTACTGTTTTTCCATAGGAGACTTTCTTAGCTTCTCTTTTTTATCCTCTGGCTGAGAAGTGAAACAAAGTTTTTCCTTCTTGGCTGCCTGCAGTGTTAGTCTGAAGTACAAGAGAATAGCAGCGAGATCATGTCTACACAGAAACTTTTAATCGAACTGAAATTTTGTCAAAAACAATACATGTACTCTGCAACAGTCCTCCTATTTCAAAGCTGTGTTTGAAAAATATCTTTTTAAATTTCTTCTGTCCTGCAAAATCAACAGTTAAAAAATTGTGTGGGTTACGAGGTTGACTTATGCCTTGAACAGACACTTCACAGTGAGAGCAACAGGTCAGCTGAGGAGAAAAAAACCCGTATATTTATTTAGTGTGTGCATTTTTGAATTCCAAAAATCAGAGGTCATTAGGAACCTGTAAAATTTTGTTGTTTTGACTGTAGCATTTGAGACCTGGCCTGGGACCTGGATACAGAAGACAGAATTGTTTTCAGATTCTTTTGTTTTGCTTTAACCCTGCAATGAGTATTGCTTTACTGCAGAAGTTTGTTGGTTTCATTTCAGTTCCTAATACATGTGATCTATATATATATATATATATAATATATATATACTCTTTGCACAGCTTGGCGTGCTGATGGTGACCAGCCAGTAGAGGCTTTCACTGAGATGCTCCCTCAAACCCTGGCTTGGCCAGAGCCATCCAGCTTTATTTATCACTGGATGTTTTCTGTGTCACTTTTGCTTCTACTCTGAAGTTTAGTTAAGTACATTTTTCTCTATGTGTTAAAACTATAGCAAAACAATTCCAAAGTTGAGGGCCAAGCCCTGGGCTTGGGTCAGGTTCTTCTTAGTATTAACAACAGCAATTAGGCCCATGCTAAAAGGCTTTATTCAGAGCTGATTCGGTCCAAATCTTGAGGACCATGCAATAATTATCCTCTTGTGCTGATGAAAAAAAGAACAAAATTTGCTTTTAATTCAAGTGGGAAAATTATCTCCAGTGAGTTTTTGCCTTGGTCCATAGGTTTTGGTTCTTGAGGCCTGGTGTGAAGGAGAATGTTTTTTGTTGTTTATTCCTTGTGAAAGGTCGAAAGTATAATGAGTCCAGCCAGGCTGAATAATAAAGCCCAATATGCAGCAATGACTGAAATATCAAACAGCTATAAATTGTAGGCATTATGAAGTGCTAAATTCAGTGCTGCTTAAGGTCTTTTGTTATCTGTCACTTGCATGAGCATGTGAGTAATTTTGATTCTCTGTTTATTAATGCCATAGCACTCACCTTGTCAGGCCCATATGAAACCAGTGCAAGGGAGGGAGCGATTCTGAGCAATGACTTATCACATCATGTCATTTGGCTTTTTCTCCTCTGTCCTTGCATTACAGTTTCTCAGGTAAGCAGAAAGAAAAGAATAGTGTTTCAGACATGTGAAAAGAAGATAAGGACTATGCTGTAATTAGGTGAGAAGCTTATGAACTTAACTCATTCAGGAGTGACTGACTACACTTTAGTCAATGCAGCTGCAACTCTTTAATTAGTTCTATAAATCAAAGGATTTTCAGTCCCAAGCCCTATCACAGCTGGCTCTGAGCTCATGCTTGGGAAACTTATCCTCCCTGCATGGACAAGGCCCGTACAGAAGGTTGTTTCCTTGAAGTGCCACTCATGAGGAGCCCCAGCTTTCTACTACTAGCTCTTGGGAGATGCTTCCTTCTGAATCGCTATCCAGTTTTTCAAGAGACTGGATCATCACTACTTGCAGCAACATCACTAGAACCAGAACATCATCTTCCTACTTTCTGCCTGCCTGTGGATGTGGCTGAAAAAATCTTCCGACACAGCATTGCTGTCTACAAAAAGAAAAATTCCTTTCCAGCCCCCAGAATATATCCTTCCCTTTACAGCATATCAGGGAAGGAAGGTAAATGCAGTCCATTGAGACATGTAGGGGAGCACAGGTTGGAGGCGCAGAGCATACACCCTCCTTTACACCACACACAGTGTGCTGGGGGCTAATGATTGCCACAGGCTTGTCTGTACAGATAAACAGATAAACAGGAAACCTACTGCTTCCCCCCACCTCACTCGTAGATATGAAATAGGTGAGCTTTTTTCTGCCTTAATTTCCCACATGCCACTGCCTACTCATGTTCTAGATTTGTGGGTTCTGTTCTTGTGTGTTGTCCTCTCCTGCAAAAATCCTGAATGTTGCCAAGACTGGTGTCACAGAGGCACCCCAAAAGTCAATTGAGGCAGGAAACAAGTTCTATAATAGACTTTATTCTAGCCAGAAAAATATAGCCAATACACTGACTAGAAACAGGGCTTGTACAAATTATTTAGCACTCTGACAACAACAGAACACAGATTTGGATACTAGTTGAGGAGATTATTGGAGTACAACCAGTTAAGAATAATGAGGATCCACAGCATGCGCACATACACTCACTAGAAACAAAACTAGAGGCCTTTCACTGAAGGATACTCAGAAGAAATTATCACTTGCCTGGGTTAGGCAAAGGGCTCACTCAAGGAGCAACTGCTCACCAGAAGAGGAGATGAGGCACATTCAATTCCCGGAAGTCTCCTTAGGGGGCGTCCAAATCTAAAGGGAGAGCTCCAGTTCACAGACCCGCTGCTCCGACAAAACCACTCAAAGGGGGTCTTTGGTGGTAACCGCATTTTATAGCTTGGTCAATCTGGCTGTGATCGTTATGATATGGTCCAAAAGCTTCTCAGCTCCTCTGGGCACCTTGTTTGTTGAGGACTTGTCTGTTGACTGAGGGTCCCACCCCTCCTACACCTCCAGCCATGTGATTTGTCACTCTGTTAGGACAATAACTACACAACTTATGGCGGTGATTTTTTTTTAATCTTAGCTTTCTTGCCAATCAGAGTTTGCACTGTGTCTATTGGTCGTTTTTTAAAATAAAGCTGCATTGTTGTGATTCAGTTTTTATAGTACTTACACAGTTCCTAGCAAACTCAGTGAAATCAAAGAGCTCTGTGTGATACAAAACCACAGCAACTTCTGGATTCTGGTTAGATGAGAAAGTAAGTGTAATGAAAATAAAACTGAAGGCTTTGTCACTTATATTAGGTACAATTATCTCACTAAAATCTCTACGTGTTTGATTTATAATTTTTTTTTTTTTTGGTCAAATTCAGAAAGAGCAGTAAAGCACCCATTGGATGCTTCAAACTACAATCACTATCATACAGGGCTCAAAAATATATCCAAGAGTAAAATGATTCTCTCCTACAGCATATTTATTAAACTGATGCATTGAATTAATACATAGCAGATGCCTGAGCAGTTTGTACAGTTTCAGGAGCAATACATTTTAGACAGACCATCTTAAAAATAAATCCAACATTCCAAAATCAATCTCCTGGCTGTATCTCGTTTTCTCTGTTTTGCAGTATAGACTTCTCACTTTGAACTTGCACTAGCATCTGCAAATTTCTTCCAAACTCTAGCAGCGGATTTATTTGTTATTTTATTAATAACGATTGCTTAAAAGGTCACTTGATGACAAAATCTGTTGCATCATTTTTAGCTGGCACTAGTGAAGATACCAGAGAGGTGACATACTGATTTTAATAAGCTACATTGACCTGGCGCTTCATCAGGTGACAGGAATAAATGGGTGAGGTAAGCAGATGTGACTCGGAAGTCAGGAGAAGTATTTCTGTACACAAAACCAGATTTTTTTTTTTTTTTTTTTTTTTTTTTTTTTTTTTTTTTTTTTTTTTTTTTTTTTTTTTTTTTTTTTTTTTTTTTTTTTTTTTTTTTTTTTTTTTTTTATATTTTTTTTTTTTTTTTTTTTTTTTTTTTTTTTTTTTTTTGGAGGGCATTGTAATTAAAATAGTACTTTATTTTAAATTTGTTTTTCTCTGTCAGGGCATAGGACTCAAAAACTGCAGGAGATTCAGCTGAATAGTTGCTGGATTTTCTCATAATGTTGATAATGACACTGACAGGAGTTAAAAATCATTCACATAATGAGGAAATTGAAATTTGGCAAACAATGATAGGACAAGGGGTAATGGTATCAAGCTGGAACACAAGAGGTTCCGCTTAAATTTGAGAAGAAACTTCTTCTCAGTGAGGGTGACGGAACACTGGAACAGGCTGCCCAGAGAGGTCGTGGAGTCTCCTTCTCTGGAGACATTCAAAACCCGCCTGGACGCCTTTCTGTGTAACCTCACCTAGGTGTCCTGCTTCGGCAGGGGGATTGGACTAGATGATCTTTTGAGGTCCCTTCCAATCCCTAACATTCTGTGATTCTGTGATTCTGTGATATGAATTTATATCTTGCCTCCTGAGGAAGAATGCACCCAGCCTCTAAACAGATTTATATCTGTCCATGACTATATACTCTGCCCTGAAGAAAGGGCCTTTGGAGGCATGAAAAAAGTACAGGGCTACTAAGAGAATAAGGAATAGAAAAGTAAGTGGGAAGACAGCAAGACAACAACAGACAGAGCTTGGAAAAGTGATAGACATATTGATAAAGTCAGGAGAACAAATAGTGATGTGGCATTGGGAATTAGGAGAGAGACACTGGGAAGTTAGCAGCTATGAAAGGCAGGATTAAAATCAGGATATGGAAGGAAACAGAAAGTGGTGATGAGGAGCATGAAAAGGAAGACAGAAAAAGCGAGGAAATCATACCCAATATATAAGCTGTAAAGAACCATATCCTAGAGAGGTACTACTTACTCCACAGCAAGTACTTAACCATTTTGTAGAATTATTTTACTTATCCGTTAAAAGAGCATGGGCCGGCTATAGGTAGGCAAATAAAAAGAGACTTTAAAAACAATCTAATATTGAAGTTTGAAAATATATTACTGACTCACATAAAATACACCTGAAACAAGGCATGCACAGCTCCTTGGAAACTTGAATCAGAACAAATCTTTCTATTTGCTATTATATTAATAACTTTATTACTATATAAGGATTGCATTAGATCGAAACCCAGAAACTCCATTGAGTATTTAGGTCTCATAGAGTTTAACTCTGGAGTTGTTCTGTGTTTCATAAACTTTGGAATCATCAGCCCTAGAAACGGTGTGAAGAGACAATTTTTCTTCTACTTCTTCCACTTTTCAAAGGAGAATTGGATGAGCCAGTTACGAATTTCTAAGAAATGTAAGACTAGAAACATTTATTACCATCATCCAACAGACTAATTTTAAAAGACCACAGTCTGCTGTCCAACGTTTTTTCCCTAAAATGAAGCAAAAAGCTATATTCATAAGATGAACCTCTGAGCCTCCCAACAAACAGGTAGAAACTGGCCAGAATTTTTCCCGTAGGACATTGACTGAATTGCTTCAACTGGATTTATCTTTTCATTGATGCCCATTCATCCATTTGGTGATTTGTCACAGTTCCTGTTTGCTGATGATTCTTTAGTAACTGTTTATGTTTCCTTCACATTTATTTATTATGAAAGGAAAAGCAGTCATTCCTTCCAAGCGCACTGCCTTGCCATGAGACTATAAAAAGTGTATGAGAAAATCCAAAGCAGATGCAGTGCTTTCATAAGTAACTCAAAATAGATTCTATTAACCTCAAAAACTAGCAGTCGCCTAAAGAAGGTCATAAGCTAATTACTTACCTTATTGTGCACTGCAGAAATTACAAGCACTACAGAAGAAAGGATACTAGATAATCACTTTAATATTCCATGATATGATCACAAGAGGGTAATAAAGGACATTCAGCTGCTGTTAGTAAACCCAGGAATTTTATTAAGTCTTTTAATGGAATGAAAAAAAAATGCTGTTGATGATAAACACATAAATTATTTTAAGTAACCAAACTGCTACTGAACACAAAACCAAACAAACACACCAATACACACCAAACACACCAATAAAGCCCTTACATTTAGATTGTCCAAAGCACAAGTGAGCTGTACTCCAGGGTGGAGAAAATTTCAGGAGTGGTGCCTCAAAATTTTAGGCACCAGAAATCAAACACACTAAAACTTGTTCTTGCTTTAGATATGGGTGTCAATCCCACTTAAAATGTAAGAAATAAAGCCTTAGAATAGTTCATCATCTTCAAAAATTATGGTCTATTTAAAATTAAATACGTGTCTAAATATGGTTAAAAGCATTTTCAGAAAAAAAAATTGTATTGGCATAGAAGGACGAGTTTCTGCATTGATGTGAAGAAAAACTACACAAGTAAATGGTTATTCTTAAACTAATACCTATAGCTTCTGGTACCAATTTAAGTAGTGATCACAAGGGATTTTAATATGTTGGGTAGCATAGTGAAATGGAGAAAACCCTTGTTTCTCTTTCACAGTAGGGCTGGGTGTTATCTCATAAACTACAGCTAAAAAAAAAATTAAAAATGTATGATCTCCAAGATTCAGATAACTTCTTTAAAAAAAAAAAAAAATTCACTATGTTTTCTATTTTTCTGATCCTTTTGCAATAAGACAGTAAGGAAACTGTCTAGTTCTTCAACAGGAGGATAAACCTTGTTATCAGTAGCTAAAATGTCAGAGAGACTATCACATATAATCATTATGAACTGAAGTAAGTTGTCACAATTTGATTGATTAACCACTGAATCATTTTCTTATAACCAACACTACAATTTTTTTTTTATCAATGAAACATGCCTGCATTCAAGTTCTGAAAAGCAGGAAGCCTACTAACTATTCAAACTAGGCCAGAACTCAACATAAAATGTACCCATTGTTGCAGTAGCTGGAGCTCCAGTTGTGCAGCAGAGCTGCAAACCCTGGTTTACAAAAAGCCAACATATACTTTTGTTCCTCAAAGTGTCTCTAACATCCATGGGCTGAGGAGACCTCAGCCAAAAATTTTAAAGCAGAATTTTGTGTGTGTCTGTGAACATGTGCATGAATGACTATTATCAAGTTTTTTATAAACCAAGAATAGCATAGGCTGTTCCCTTCCTAGATAGCACGATAAGAAATTTTAGTTGTCATATGTGGGAAACAAAAAAGATTCCTTTACCTTACAAAGACCTTTGGAACTGCCACCTACAAATCCATTTTGTGATCAACCCATATTACCACATACCTACCCTTAAGCATGGGGACAGCCAGCAAACCCTGTAGAGGGCTACTAAGCAGAAACACAGTTACCCTGGAGATCAGCAGTACACAGAAATGCTACTTGAAAAGTATCAATGGACATTTGCCCACCCCCTAGGGAGCCCCTGACCTGCATCAAAATCATCCAATTTCAACAGAATCCAATATATTCCTACCTATCTTCTTTGTCTTAGCATCCACAGAACCCCATTTCTTAAACTCACGTGTGTGCACGATCACAAAAGGACTAAGGTTAGAAGAGACCTTCGGAGCTCATCTACTCCAACGTGCTTGATCTGAGCAGGGGTGTTGAGCCAGATGGACCTGATGTTGGTTGCCCAGGGCCATGTCCGGGTGACTTTTGAAGGTCTCCAAGCATGGAGACTTCATCATCTCTCTGGGCAACCTGTGCCAGTGCTCAGTTGTCCTCCCTGTAAAAAAAGTGTTTCCCGATGATCACACAGAACTTCTTCTGTTTCAATTTGTGCCCATTACCTCTTGTCCTGTCTTAAGGCACCACTGGGAAGAGCCTGATTCTGTCTTCTTTACATCCTTCCTTGAGGTATAACACCAGGCACCAGTACAGGCTAGTCCCTCTCCAGCTTTCTTGTAGGTTCCCTTTAGGTACTAGAAGGCTGCTATAAGGTCTCCCAGAGCCTTTTTTTTCTCCAGGATGAGTAAGCCCAACTCTCAGCTTGTCTTCATAGGAGAGGTGCTCCAGCCTTCTGATCATCTTTGTGGCTATCCTGACGACTTGCTCCAACAGATTCATGTTCTTATTTTGGGAATCCCAAAGTTGAATGCAGTACTCCGGGTGGGTCTCAAAATAGCAGAAGAGAGGGGTAGAATCACCTCCCTCAACCTGCTGGTCATGCTTCTTTTCATGCAGCCTAGGATACATTTGGCTTTCTGTCCTGCAAGGACACATTACTGAGTTGTGTTGAGCCTTTCAACAACCAACACAAACAAGACTTTCTTTTCACGGCTGTTTTCAATACGTTCTCTGCCCAGCCTGTGCTTGTGCTTGGGATCGCCCCAGCCCACGTGCAGGACTTTGCACGTGGTCTTGTTGAATCGCAGAAGATTTGCATGGGCTCACCTATGAAGTCTGTCAAGGTTTCTCTGGATGGCGTCCCTTTCCTCCAGCATGCTGACTGCACCACACAGCTTGAGGGTGAGGGTGCACTCCATCCCATTGTCTGTGTTGCCAATGAAGATGTTAAATAGCGCCAGTCCCAATACCAACCCTAGAGGAACACCACTTGTCACTGGTCTCCAACTGGACATTGGGATGCTGACTGCAACATTTTGAGTGCAATCATCCAACCAATTCCTTATCCAGAAAGTGGTCCATCCACCAAATCCATGTTTCTCCAATTTAGAGATGAGTACATCATGTGGACAGTGTCAAATGTCTTCTAGGCATTTCACTGCTTTCAGGCAAATGGTGGAGGTGAACTCACTTGAGCCCTGTTTTTTTTGATTTTGTGATCTCTTTCTATCACACTCTGTGCTGTTTGCTCATTAAGCCTCATTTTTCATTCCCAGGGCTGCTAGTAACTCTCTTTCTTCAGTATGATTCATAGTTTTAATCCCTCCTTACAAGCTCAGACATCCTGTTGACAAAGACACCTCTGTCCTTCTTAGTGAGGTAGAATCCATGTCTCCCAAGAAGGTGATGGTCTGCAAAAAGGGTCCACTGGTCATAGAACCCAAACCCCTGTCACAAGGACCAGTTTCACAACCAGTTATTGACCTGCATTATCCTCCTGACATGGTTTCCCCTCGCTGGTTGGATTGAGGATAACACCACTTGGGACTCCATGCTATTGACTACCACACTCAGAGCTCTGAAGTCTTTTTGCATACTGTTGAGTTTGCCGCTGGCGGTATCGTTGATACCAACATAGAAGAAAAACAGCGGGTAGTAATCAGAGGGTCAGACAAGCTTTGGCATTCTCCGCAGAACATCTTGGATCTGGGTCTCCAGAAGCTGACAATCCTGTGGATGATAGGTAAGTTGGCAGACTGGTGCCTCTGTCCCTTGTAGAAGGGAGTCATCCGTTACAATAACTCACTGATTTTTCATGGTAGTCATGCATGGTTTAGTGTTAGATAGCCCAGTTCCTTTGCTTCAGGGCACATCTGAATCCTCATCCACTCTGAGGCAAATGAACCTATTTTGTATTTGTAAGCCCTTAGGTGGGGCGGGAGCCTTCCTCTTCATGCCTGAAGCCACCAAATTCCATCCTTCACCTTCTCCAGAGCTTGCACTTGTACTAGAAATAGTACACTAGAAATAGACACTGACCGCACTTTCATAAAGGTTGGGGTCCAGGGCTTTTCACAGAATCATAGAATAGTTTGGATTGGAAGGGACCTTCAAAGTTCATCTAGTCCAGCACCCACTGCAATGAGCAGGGACATCTTAAACCAAATCAGGTTGCTTGGAGCCCCATCCAGCCTGGCCTTGAACGTTTCCAAGGATGAGGCACCTATGATGCATGTTCAAGCTGTTGCATCTTGAAGATGATCCTTTTCTATCTCACTTTCATCTTCTGTGATGATAATATGCAGACTTCTCCCTTCCATAGCTCCTCCACTTGGAGGCACAGCTCCTCCAAGATGGTACACCTTCTGCAGGACAGAAAGCCATCTCTCCTGGTGTCAGAGAGAGGTCTCAGGCACTGCTCGCAGCCTGGGACTTGGAGTGATGCTTCTGCCATCTGAAGCTCTGCCTGTGTCAAAGCCTTTGTCCTGGCAGGAACAGATGCTCCAACAATTGCTGGGGAAACTGCTCTGTGGCATGTAACCACTTACCTAACGCTGCTTACACTGGTACAAATTCAGCTAGAGGCCTCCTGCTTTATACCTTTCTGCACAAACTGTTGCATCTGTTGGCTCTCTTCATAAACTGTGCTCTAGGTCTGGCTCTTAAACAGGCTTTTCCCAAGCACTGGCTAAAAGGTGTTTGACCCTCCCTAATCAGGGGACTCCTGCAACAACTGCTCCGGGCACCCTAGCTCAACGGCAGCTAACCACACTCATTACAAGCTGCTGGAGCTTCCTCAGGCCCACACGTGATTGCTTGAATTCACTTTGGGTGACAATAAGTATGGTCCCAGTGAAGTGAAGAGTGAGGTTTAAATCTTAATAATGTGTATTAATTCTTCATATGGTCATGGGAAAGCAAGTACGATATAACTTCTCAACTGTGGGAACAAATGCTTCTCAGGCTCTTTGATTGGAAGCAAAGAATAGGGTTATAAAAACTTGGAGAATGGGAAGACAACCCGTGCCAGCTCCTTGCTAGGAATTCTCAGCATATTTACTAGATTTTTTAGCAAGGAGTGGAAAAGCAAGAAAACACACTGGAGTAAACCACTGTATATTTTAAATGGTCATTTTTATTACAAGTTTTTGATAAACAAAAAACATTTGAGTCACTGACAGAGATTGTGATAGTGAGCAGTACATGCGAGTACAAGTGATCTGGATGCAGAATAAATAATTTCTTCACTTCCCAGTAGTAGACCAGACCCAGACCCAGACTAAAGCATATCAGCCACAGTTTCTTGAGTTTACTGGCAATGGCACTAAAAATGTGTCTGACTGTAGATCCTTAGACCTAGGGACCAGACATAAGCAAAATAACATTTACTTGTAAAGGAGAAAATCTCATGGCAGGGAAAACCTCTGAACACGAATGTGTGCTTGAGAAAACATTATCTTATCTCCATTCCATAGAACTCTCTATTTAACTGTTCCATACTTATTTATAAATTCCAGAAATAGGCAGTCCCAGTGCAAGGGCTGAATACCATCTCTTTATAGAAGAAAAGACACTTTTCCATTTCTAGGGCAGCAGCACAAATTCATCACAGAACCCCTAAAATTTTTACACTATTTGTTCTGTACAAAATCAGGTAAAAGTCTTGGGGGAAAATTTTATACCTTGAGAAGCACTACTAAAGCTGTTACTTCTATGCTAATTTCAGGTAGACTAAGGAATCCTTAAATCACATGAAGGATTACTACTTTACTTTTTGCTGTGCTGTCTTTTAGTCATTGATACATCAGCTCCATGTTTAAGAGCTGGGAAAAAAAAAAAAAAAAAGGAAAACATACTTTTTAGAAATTACTAAAACTGTAGGATCTGAGATGTACTAAGAACAGCGTATCTGGGACAGAGAAGTATATAAATTTGTACGGTAATATTATGCAGAATTATATGCTGTGCTAACAGCCTTAAATGGTGTGAATTATCTTGTTACTATAGAGAAAAAAAATCATTTGATTAGCTTACAGATCATTCACTAATTTGGGCTGATTAAGCTGCTGAGTGCAAAGCAATTAGTAAAAACATTCCATAAACTACTTGTTTTCCACAGCCAACACATCAATTGGTGTTAATCATTCTTTCAAATATAGCTGTATTTATGATATACAAATTCTAGTTTTTAACAGAATGTACTACATTATCATATATACTCATATCTTGCACACTACAAGCCATAAGATGTATATAGAGATTTATGAGAGCTAATGTCAATATTTTCCTTCAATTATAATTCTGTAATTTATTACACCTGTCTTCATAGAGAAAACTTTAAGAGAGATCAAATACTTGCTTTATTTCAGAAGTAACCAACAGTTCCACTTTTATCCTTCATTAATTTCCTCTGTTCTAATGCAAGAAATACCAGAGTAAGATCCAGTGAAAACATCTGTGTATTTTAGTGATTCGTTTCTTATGGGGGCTGTTCACCCCAAAACTATTAGTTAAGACAAATTATTACACTAGAGAGAAAGTGGAATGGACTAATTGTTTTAGCTGATGTTTAATCTAAGACTGGTTTGCAAATGCTAGTAACAAAGCAATCCTACACTATGCTAATTTAAATTTTCATCAGCATTCAACCAAGAGCCACATTCTGCTTTTTAAGTTTGACATTTAATATTAGTTCATGTAATCCAAAAGTGTTCAATGCTATGTTTTATTCAGAACTTAGCACCAACCAGTTTAACTAAATACCCTGCTGCTAGAATTTCTTGAGAAATACAGTCTCAATTCACATATGTAGTAAATGAGAAA
Source organism: Pampusana beccarii (assembly GCA_013399365.1). Lineage (NCBI taxonomy): Eukaryota > Metazoa > Chordata > Aves > Columbiformes > Columbidae > Pampusana > Pampusana beccarii. Next base: position 75,083 of record VWYH01003315.1, on the reverse strand, counting down.
GATTAGTGGTAAACCAATGAAGTAAGCTCTGAAGCTCTAGAGTGATGTAAAATGTGTGCAAGTAACTGGATACATACATGTAAATAGTTGATATAAAGCTAAATGTTCATTCTAAACTTGCTATTTGAACCCCAGATTACAACTTCTTTTAAACCCTCCCTCCTGCGAAAAGTTGCAACTACAAAAAACTTTTCTCACTACATTTCATTCCAGACTTTCTTTGAAAAATGTGTGACAAGTATATTTAATTTAATGAGATCAGGTTATACAATTATATAAAATGCTACAGTTCCTATCATTAACTTTAAAGACAAGAGAATTTACACAAGTCAAGAATCCAATATTTCCACTGAGCTGTAAGAATATCTCAAGTGCTTTATTTCACCATATCTCTGAAATGTGTATTCAGGCATGTGCAATATATATTCCCAAATTCTAAATTTTCTTGTCTTGTAAAGTAAATTCCAACACCTGTCTAAAATGTTTAATTGAATAATACAAACAGATAGCAGATTTGGGGGTTGTCAATAAAGTCTTTATTAATATTTCTGAAGAATTTTGCATGTCAGAAGTAGAAAATTAGTTTGAAGACGTACTCATATGTTCAAAATTGTTATTCATTATTCAAGGAAAAAAATAATTACAGACTGCTGCTCCAAGCAGAGATTCTAGGTCAGCACCAGTGGTGTTAGTCAACCATGTTGTTTAATTTTCATTGTGTTTACCTTTCTCTTAGTGCTGTGTGGTAGTTGCACTTTCCCCCCCCACACCCTGAAACTGGTGTGGCAGTTGCACATCCCCCTCTCAGAACTGGGCCTTCAATGGGCAGTTAATGGCTCTCTGTGGAGACCCAGAGCCGGTGGGCAGGGTCATCAGCAGAGGAGGGGCCGAGCCTGCCCGCAGCCCAGGGAGGTGGAGAAGCTTCTCGAATGCCCACAGCCAGATCTGAGCAGACTATAAATGGGGTTCCCACCGAAGACCCCCTTTGTGTGGTCTTCTCGGAGCTGCGGGTCTGCCATGCTGCCGGAGTCACTCCCCTTAGATAGAGCAGCTATCTAAGGTAATTCCCCGGATTGGGAGAGCCTCACGTCTGTGGGTGGTAAGTAATAAATTACTGAATATATATCTTAATAATTCCTTGCCTGAGATAGGCAAAGTGTAAGTTCCTTGCCAGGCAGTCAGGAGTAAGTCCTGGCCACAACAGGTTACCGTTTCTCCCTTGTGGGTAAACAGCCAGAGAGGGCTCCGGTTTTATTTTCTTGTGAGTGTGTGTATGTACACTGTGGATCTCCATTATTTTTATTTCGCTGTGTCCCAAATAATCTCCTAACCTGATACCCGAACCTATATCTTATGTTATTGGAGTGCTAGTTAATTGTATAAACCCGTTTTAATCAGTTTATCGGCGGTACTTTTCTGGCCAGAATAAAGTTAGTTTTGGACCTTGTTGTTCGCCGAAACTTATTTTTGGGTGCCTCCGTGACATGCTGTCTGTTTGCTGAAACATTACAGCAAAGTATTATACTAAGAAAACACAAAGGTTTTATCTGTGTTATTTCCCTTTTTCTTTTGTATTCTTTAATTTTAGCTATAACATAGTTAAAGCAAGATTGTTTCCCCCAGTTTCACTGTTGATATCACCACTCAGTTGCAAAGCTTACTGAATCAATATTCTCTCTCCAAGACAGCCCCATTTGATCTCCCATGGATTAATTTTTTCCCAGTGCTGCAAACTGAGAAGGTTGCTACAAGGTCTGTGAAAACAAAGCACCATTAAATGGAAGATGGAAGTTTACAATTCTATAATGCCAGTAGGATGATTTAGCAACATCTAGTGACCTAACCTTGGGAATGAAAAACAGCTCATTCGAGAGAGCTTTATATACACAAACACACATTTGCTTGGATGTCTGTCTTCTCTACTAACTTGCACCAGGGTACACTACAGAATTGCTCATTGTGGAGGAGATAAGTGCTTATTAAAAGTATTGCACATATGTTTTAAAACCCACTTTTTGCTGTGTGAAATATATTTTCAACTTTACACACTATCTTTGTTTCAAGAGGGAACTTTTAATTTATAGAATTCAGTCTGGTCTTGAATATTTCCAGGGATGGAGCATGTGCCACCTCTCTGGGCAACTTGTTCCAGTATTTTACCACTTGCATTGTAAAAAATTTCTTCCTCATGTCACGTTTTGTTAATAGTAGACATTCTTAAAAAGACCAGTCTGGATTTCTGACATTGTTTTCTAGAATATTTGAGAATTTACCTGAAATACTTTATAAGACGGGCAAGAAACACACACTTGTGTCATCCATGTTGTTCGTCAATCCTATTTTTGGTCAGTGTAAGTCCGTACTTGCTGAAGTGACTGAGTAATGTACAGTTGTGTTTTCATGTTTTAAGTGATGCAATACCTAGTCATGCATGTAGAACAGAATACACTGGAAAACAGGGTGAATGGTCTAAGGTAATTTGCTGAAGATATTGTGAGGTTTGTAGTTGCTTCCATTGCATTCATCATGCTTTTTTATTAGCTTACCTTTTAAAAAAAGCAGTTCCATCCATAAAAATACAAAAATTGCTTCTATGCTGGCCATTACCTAAGGAAAAAAAAAACTAGATAGCTCTGAAAATGTCTATGAATTTATTTATAGTAATGAAAGGCAAATAAATGATAAGAATTAAGAAGAAAATACCAGAAAACAAAAGAATTATACAGTCCAGTTATATCTGCATCTTAAATTCTGCATGCAGATCCGATTTAATGTCAAAAGGATGCATTAGAAGCAAAAAGATATGAAAGAAAGTAACTGGAATTATGGTTGGGGAAAAAATCCCATATAGAGTGAACTTAAGTAGATGAAGACTTCTTAGGAAGATTGTGACAGAGGTGTATGAATTCCTGAAGGAGAGAAGAAAGAACAATTAAAGTTATTTTTCAGAAAGTATATGGTTACCATGTGAAACTCACTGCTGCAAGCTGCTTCAAATATCAGAATATAAATAGACTAATCATCAGTCAGGCAAGTGAATGCTAGAAAAACACAGAGGTATTAAATTGATTGAATGTCACGACAACTCCCAGCTCAGAAAGTGCTGGAGTAGATATTGCTGGAAACTAGAATTTTGGTCTAGAAATACTGTGTCGGCTCAGTTTTTTCCTCTGTGACCAGTGAGAGGCCGAGAGTTCATGTACTGATGCTCCGGTGTGTTGACCTCGTACAGTCTTTCTCAATTTGGCCATGGTAGTGATCTCCCATGCAGATTCCTCTGATAAATGTGCTACTCACTTTGAGCAGAAAGTTAGGTTGCAGTAGGAAAAATGTGATCTGACAGAGGCATCTAAAGAGGATGATACGTGAAAAAAGATACCTGAAAATGTACCTCTCACAGCAAATTTGGTTGAATTTGAACCAGTAGGAGATAGTTTGTTTTTGTTTGTTTGTTTCATTTTAGTTTTTTGTAGGATTTCAGGACAAAATAACAAAGATGCCTTTATTTGAAGAGCAATGAGAATTCAACATGCGTGGCTGGAATTAGAGAAATTATTGTTATTGTTGCTGAGTAACACTGTACAAAATTCTGACTGTTATGCCCTGCATTTACAATAAAAATACAGGATCATCTCATTCAGTGTGAGAACAGAACACAGAAACAGCCTTGAGTTCCAAATAAAGCAACATTATCTATATTCCTGGTCACCAATTTGGAAAATTACTTACAAATGAAATATTACTGGTTCATGGCTGGTTGCCCAAAATTCAAGAAAAATAAAAATTAAATTTGCAATTGAAGTACCTAATGTCTTCGTAAGCAGTTAAAAGCTTTTACGGGGCCTAACTGGAATCTCAGGTGCTACTCACAACATTCACAAGGAGGACAGACACAGGATCATGCTGAAGTCATGCAAAAGACACACAGAAGAAGTGTCAATACCTGTCTCATAAGGACAGGAAGTTATAAAATAACATATAAAGCTGGCAGCAGAGGGAAGAGATTTTAGAACAAAGCGTTAAAATACAATCAAGGAAAAGTTAAAACAAAAATCAGTTGCTGATTGCGTACCTAAAATTACAGATAGGTTCTTGCCTCATTCAGAAAAGCACCATATTAGTAAGGTCAGAGAGCTAGCCTACAAAACCATTTAGCTTGGAGACTGAGGGATTTTATCTTACCTCCTTGTAGAAACCAGCACTTAAAATTAGATTCTTTCATGGAGAACCTTTCTCATCTTATTGTTATTCAAAAGTGCAGGGAGAAGAAAATATGAAGACCCTTCTGAGCTTTGTTTCCCTCCATAGAGGAGTTCTTCAGTGACAAATGACCTGTCAAATGAGATTGGCATAGAGATTGTTTTTGCACTGATTACTTCAACCCTCTGAGAGTCTAAACTTCTTATTAACAAACTGACTTCATCCTAGAAATTAATAAGAGGTTGTAAAGTATTTAGATAATTATAGCTATTTGAGCTCTCTGACTCACAGGAAGATCAGGTAACAAGTTATCACTTCTTAAATTATGCCATTATATAATAGCAGATAGACTGGGTAATGGGCGATGTGCAGGAACTGTTGAGCTTTCTTTTATTCTGATGTCGTTTGAGAATCAGAATGAACAGCACAGTTTTAGAGGTGTTACTTTTGTGAAAACAGTCAGTACCATTGGAAGTGAAAATAAAATTTTAAAAGACTGGCCAGCAGAAACAAGGAAAACAAATACAAATTCACAAACAATGGACACAAAGCAATTAAACTCTAAGGCAGGTGTGTCTACCTTGTCTTTACCTATGAAAAACTCCTGTCCCTAGTTCTGTGGGGTTCCCCACCTCTACCCTGCCCATACTTCATGAGTTGCCTCAGGTTCAACTTGATCATCATTCCTTTGTGCGTTAATACTTGAAATCAACTAGAAGTCTACAGTCCCTTATTCTAAAACATCTAGGTATCCCTGCAAAGCTCCAGCTCTAATTTGCGGCCACATAAAACGCGACTCTTCCCAGCAAAAAGAATATTTAGAAAAAGCTCAGAGCATGGCAACAGTATTTACTGTGATGATCACTAATATCTAGTAACTGCAGAGTTTTTAATCTCTTTTAATTCCTTTCTCAATACATCTTTCCATTCAATATCCTCTTGTTTGAACTCAGAGGTAATATAACTAAATCAGCTTCAACATCGCAGGGGGAGCGTGAACAAACTCAAATTGGAAAGAAAGGCAGTTACAGAAATAGATAAATCTCATAGACTTGGGCAATATCTGTGCCCAAGTGACAAAGCACTACTTAACAGTATATTTTAGAACTAAAGCTCTGGACTGTTTTTATAGCAACTAGGAACTGGGTCCATAAATCTCATATTGTACTGTTACTTTTTTTTTTTTTTTTTAATTGCTGCTAAAAATATAGCATCAAAAAGTCGTTTGAACGTTAGAGAAGCAAATGATTGAATGCTTTAACAACATGCTGATTATTACTGTGCTGCATTTTGGAGCTGTCAATAAGAGGCTGATATCTTTTGAAAGTTGTCCCATTTTACTACAGCTTTAGGCTTCAAGGATTTTTGAAGATTGTGCTTGTCAACCACTTGCCACTCATGAAGCATTGTGCACTGAAAACAGAATATAATTAGTTGGGTATCAGAGGGGAGTTTTTCAGTAGACTTTTAAACAGGCATATTGATCCCACTTATTTTGCCAAAGATGAAGAAGTATAATTTCTAGAGGCCTTGACTTTTGAGATGTTTTGAGCACATAAGGATAACAAGAAAATCCTTATTGTAATTCACACAAAGGAAAGGAGTCACGGTGTCACTGGTGCAGCAGAACTATGTCTGCAGTATCTGTCTTTACAAATGTTGCTGTTTAAGAGGAGAAGAGAAGGAAAAAGCATTGTTGATGACTTAAGGCTAGTTTTGGATGATACTCTTAAAGCCATGTTAATAAGTCCCTGAATTCTTCAGCAGTGTGATTTCTAAAGGTGCTTGGCCAACAAAACTGCCTTGATTGCTATGCTTTCCTTATTCTGAAAATCCTACCAAGAGCTTAGTGAATGTTTTGGTGAATTACTCTAGTCTTCTCCTTGAAGCCTTTGCAGTCTGCCTCCAAGTGCTGTGCACACTCTCCTACCAAACTTCCAGCAAAATGAGAACATGGAATACCTCTAGGTCTAAGTCACTCCTCTCCAGGTCTAGTTTTCTTCTGAAAAGGGAAGATCAGCTAGCCTGTTCACACTGCTCTCAGCAGAAAAAGGCTTATTTCTCACTATCTTGAAGGACTTTTAGAGAAAGTGCATACACAATTCACTACTGTGGTAAGTGCACCTACCCTAGCAAAGATCGAGCCTCTCAACCCAGTCATTGAGTTGTGCAGGTGCAGCAGCTACCTTGTGCGACCTGACTCCCATCACATCTGCAAATGGCTGTTGGCAGGCAGAGGAGAAGATCCTCAACCGATGGGAACCAGCAGGACTATATTTGACCACAGATCAGATTCAACTAGGGTATAAATGTAACCTTTCTGGAGACCCCATTTGAGTTGTTCCTCCTTGGAGGGGGTGGGTTTGCAATCCAGGACTCTCCCCTTGGGTTGGGACACCAGCCAAGTGAAGTCCTCAAGGCTGAGAGCCCTTGCCTTACTGATGAGTGAATGTACAATCTGAGTTAGTCTTGGGATTCCTTATCTTGTTAAGAAAAGTGGTTGTATGTATTAACCATCTAAAAGCTTAGGAGTTCCTTAGACGCTTGTATAGTAACATATTCCATTTGATGTATTGAATCTGTAATTAGTTAATGTTAATGGAACCAAAATGTAGTTCACAAATAAATTTTGTTCGAAGGCATTATGTGACTTAATTTCATCTATTAGCATTCCGTGACAACTACCCACTCCAAAGGTGCTGATATTATGCATAATTTGGTGGCATAACTAATTAGTTTCTGTACTGTACTTCTCTGCCTAAATTCTTTTTAATCTCTCAGGCATTTATAACCGGGGATTTCACACTTCATTTTTAAAAAATGCCGTGACAGTTTAGAACTTACCATTTGGGACAAATGTCTTAGTGATGTCATCCAAGTAAGTGAGACAGGATGTTAAGGGCAAAGCCCAGCTGAGAAACCCATGGACTCCATGGGTATTGACATCTGGTAGATAAAACATGTATCAGCTCTCCCGTCCTAACTTGCCTTGGTCAGAGGCTGTCCAGCCCAACCACTGGAATAAACTGATCTTCGGTATTTCATAATATCCTGACTTTGTAGATGTGGCTTGGTTTCCAACATAGCAATCCAAGTTTTTAAGACTTCCTATGATGTGAAAAGTAAAATCATATGACAATAAAGCAGTCGTAAGGCTGAAGAGGCATTTCAGCAAGTTGCTAATGTCAGATTCATTAGGGTTTTGGCTGGTACCCTTTGTTCTCAGTATTTTCTATTATTTAGACTTTTTGGTAGGTAAACACTTAAGCGATTATATCAAGTAACAACAAATAAGTAATTTCCTGCACTGTATTCAACGTATATTATTAGATAAAATTACCTAAGATTTTAGATTTGCTAAACATCTGGTGATAATCTCAAGGAAATCTGCTGTGTCTTGCAGTTTACCCAAGAAGTGTTAGGACTGATATTCTTTTTTGATTTGTTTGTTTCATCTGAACATGTGAAATAAGTTGTAATCGATGTAGTCAAATTGCCTTGAAGTGCTTCAGGGCCATACTGGGTTTATAGTTTATAGTTGTGAAGATGTAGGGAATGTGAGCCGACCAAGTTTTCTGAACATACTGACACTTTGGAATCCTCTTAAGACTGTTTTGTCTGAGGCTAAAAATGAGCAGTAGCTGTTCAAATGGATACCTTGATGGTAAGCTGAAATGAAAATAGAAAGTCCATTAGCGTAATCTGCTTTGTTTTTCCTCAAATGTGACCAGACAAGGATTTAGAAATCTAGAATGCAGGTATTTTTTCTTTTCTTGCAAAGATAAAAGCAAGAACTTAATGGCCGAGATGACAGTTTAAGTGGAACAAATCGAAGGCTGTCAGAGTTATTGTGTTTTCTGATCTTTGGACCAGAAATTGACATTTCAGAACAAAGAGTAAAGGTTTTCACAGATCTATAATCACAGACCTAATGCACAGCAATTTATCTGCGTGTTCATTTGAATTGGAGAGTAATTTAAATAGGCGTGGTTTTGTTTGGGGAGCGGAGGGAGGGTTAGGGATATTTTTGGTTCGTTGGCTGGTTTGGTTTGGTTTCATTTCAGTTGGTTTGGTTTGGCTTGGCTTGGCTTGGCTTGGTTTCTTTTGGTTTTGTTTTTTTTTTTTTTTGTTAGTGATTTTTCAAGACCTTGGCAGAGTGAACAATGCCAGCTAGGTTGCAATCACTTCCTATGGGTTTTGTTCTCTACAGGGAACTTGAGAATGATTTATCGTTTCAACCCCTCACTTTGCCTTCTTTTAGTGTTCAAATTTCACAGAAAAAGGAAAGATTCAAAAGTTTGCTTTTCAGATTAAATTCTGAATTCATCTAAATCTGTGGCACCATAGAACATTCTGTATAAGCCTCTACATTCTGTTTCAGCACATTAAATATGGATATTCTGAGAAACAAGAAGTTCAGAACAGCTTTTGTTCAGCCCTTCAGTCTAGCAATGTCATTATGTGCACATTCCAGATGAAGAAATTATGGCAACCTCTGCAGCCTGTGCTTTTCACCATATATTATCTTTTCCTGTGTTGGTGTTTCTTTAGTTATTGACAGTTTGCTTGCGTTAGTCTTGATACTGTTTGAACATTTGTTTATTGTAATTTTTAAATATAACATAGGAAATAATGTTTTATATGTGTGCATAGGAGATGAAATTATTTTGGATGCATTATACTTAGTTTAAAAAAGACATATCCAAAAATATTTTAATATATGGATTCATAACCAAATGCAGGAGAAACCTTTATTCTGATCCCAAACAGGCCTAACCTGTTGACAAGCTCAGAGTTAATACTTGGGTTTTTTATATACATTAATGATTAGACAATAAGAGTATTTCTGAACTGCTCACTGTTTCATTATTATTCCATTCTTCATCATATGTGTTGTACTGGTTTTAAATTTTTAAAATCACATTCAGATAGATTAATAGATAGATTCCTATTGAAATATAAATCTGAAAATTAAATAAACTCATAAAGAGTTTAAAGACAATCTATTTTAGGAATAAATTCAATACATAAATCAAGAAACACCAAATGTAATTACTATTTGTGAAATGGTTGGGCAAACATAACATAAATCAAAAGCTAACCAACCATAGCTGTTATCATTATCTCAAAGTGAATTGCAATCATTTGGAGATTGGATGTTTTTATGATTAATACAATTTGTACTGCCTGTTTTTCCTAAGTACTTTCTCTGAAAAAAATGACCACAGCAATGACCTCTCCTAGCAATTTGATGAGCAAGAAGAGGTTCTCATGCAAATTGCTACCACATGTAGAAAATTATGATGCCTTCTGTCTTGAGGCATATGGTTGTCTGACTATTTGAAATAATAATAAAGGGTTGTCTTCTGCTTCTTACACAGTATAAGTGATAATCATAGCAGTTCCCTGATTGCTCTGTAAATGCTAGCTAATTAAATGCCAGACTCTCTTCTGAGGAAGCACTGCTGATGTGCAGTATGTTACAGATACTTGCCCGTAGCAAATCTGCTCAGAAAACAGTGTAGTGACGCAAACCAAATCTCACTTCTGATGTGCACAGGAAAAAATATCAAGTACATCCTCATTAGGGTACACCCTTCAGATATGGTAGCTGATGTATCATTCACGACTTGCTGAACCTCAGAAAAATAAATATAATATCCCAATAAAAACCAGGTTGTTTTAGTTAACTTGGTGAATATATGTTATCCCTCCTTACCTACAGACCATAATTATGCAAATGAAGAATAAAATCTTCTCCGTTCTATTAGAAGCACAGTAACTCTGAGAAGAAAAGTGAAAGAAACTGTAAGGACCAGAGTTTCTCAGATGGAGAACCTGGTTGGTTCAGGAGAATCTAGGCATTTTCCTATGCATCAATATCTCCTGCTGTTTCAAAGAGGAGAGATCTATATAGAGTACTACTGTAATGTTAATTGTTGACTTTATGATGTTTGGAGAGAAAACTAAAATGCTTCTTGGACATCATATTTGGAGAGCACTGCCCCAGTGAAATACATATGAACACCTGGATGAACTTCCCAGCTCAACATTTGAAGGAGAAGAAAGTTCTGCATAAATGTAAAAAAGGCAGGTTAAAACAGAAACCATGACAGTACCACCAAAAGCAAATTCAGTATTTTGAGAATCACTTCACTCCTTTGTACGCCATACATAGTAGTGCAGCCATGCAGAATGGAAACGCGCAGGGGTCCATTCCAAACAGAGATAACTGTTTAAGTTGCAGTCTGTCCAAAAGTGATCATGCTTTTATACTGAAATATCTGATTTTTGGGGGTTTAGTTGAAATACCAATAATCATTCATGTTATGGGAATTTTTGAGTGAATTCATGTAGGCAGTAAAGCTGAAATAAAATTAAACATTAATTCCAATTGAACCACTAGGCTGCTTAACCTGAGAAGAAACTTTAATAGACTTACAAAAATGAATTATTTTAACACATTTGTTGCAAATTTGGGGCTAATTATTCCAATTTGTATAAATTTTCCACTGACTGCTGTTGAACACAAAGAGACAGTGCCAGAGAGAGAATGACACTGAAGCTTTTCGTGGAGTACAGAGTTTATTACTTTGGAAGCAGCAAGCTGTTAGTTTGGCGTAGTTGCACGTGGCACTGCACCTCATGAAAATATGCAATGTTCACATACCTGTGGCACAAAATTTTTTTATGCTAAGAGTTAAGTATTTTTATTACAATTAATTTGTAATTCAGTCTTACTTTAAGCCACTGCTTTCCCTTTTGCTTTTTCTTTTGCTCTTGACAATGATTTTATGAAGGTAACTATACACACCACTAAAATTAACAGAGAGGTGAACATGCACTATTCATAAATTATTGCAGACTAATAATTCCATTGTTACAGATACATTAGGAATTCCACCATAGAATCAATTTATCCCATAAAAGAATGGAATAAGACTCTTGTCTTTTTTTGTAATGTTGGGACTAATAACTCCAAAGCCATTAGTATCTGTAAAATATTAACAGTCAAATTCTCCACTGTTTTATGTCATCCTTCAGCAAATTATTTAAGACCATAAAAATTGTTACCTTTGTCCAAAACTTAATTGAAAGAAATAAAGTTGCCTAAAAAATAAAAATAATTCCTGGAATCTACTTTTTTAAAGTAATAAAAACAATCTGAATGATTCTCCAGTGTTTAATGTTATGAAAGAAAAGTTGATAAATGAGTTGAGAGGAGGCTATGTTCTCAAATTATAGTTTACAGATGAGCTTGAATCTCCTAAACTAAAGGACTTCGAATGGAAAAGGTGATAGAGCTATCAGTGCACAGGACAAGATGGTTCCATTGTAACAAAGCACATTTCAAGTACATAGAAAGTAACAAGCTGGGTTCCTCTGTGAAAGTACCCCAGATAGTAAGTCCAAGATTTGTAAGTCAAATAAAGCAGTAATGGAACGTGAAACTTCAATCTATGTCAGTAAATCTATGTTCAGCAAATTAGGTCCTTGGAGTGCTTTCAGATTTTCAGCTCTTTTCTGAAAAGAAAAGACTACATGGAACCAAGAAGCATGAAAGAGAAGGCTTAAAGAGCTAAGCTGAACTTGGTAATTTAAAACAAAACAAAAAAAAACAAAAGCCAAACCAACCAACCAACCAGCCAACCAACCAACAAACATACAAACCCAAACCAACCAACCAACCAAACCCAGAGAAAATACAGCACAACAAGTGCACAAACCTTCCAAGCAACTTTCACTTATGTAGTACGCATTTTCTTAGGGCATAATCTAGGAGCTTGTTGTGGTTTAACTCTATCCTGCAACTAGGACCATGGTAGCTTCTCATTCACCCTCCCACCGCCCAAGTAGGATGAAGGAGAGAATCCAAAAGGGAGAAACTTGTGGGTTAAGAGCAATTTAATAAGACAACAAAAAATAATAATGTATTATTAATATACATATATAAAAAATAAATCGGTTTTAAATGCAATTGCTCAGGAACTCCAATCACGTCATACAGCTAGCTCTGGAGAGGGGAGCACACTGATCTTGAACAACCGATCTCAGCAGTAGAACACAGAATCAGAAGGCGGAAAGGCTGAAGANCCAACCAACCAACCAAACCCAGAGAAAATACAGCACAACAAGTGCACAAACCTTCCAAGCAACTTTCACTTATGTAGTACGCATTTTCTTAGGGCATAATCTAGGAGCTTGTTGTGGTTTAACTCTATCCTGCAACTAGGACCATGGTAGCTTCTCATTCACCCTCCCACCGCCCAAGTAGGATGAAGGAGAGAATCCAAAAGGGAGAAACTTGTGGGTTAAGAGCAATTTAATAAGACAACAAAAAATAATAATGTATTATTAATATACATATATAAAAAATAAATCGGTTTTAAATGCAATTGCTCAGGAACTCCAATCACGTCATACAGCTAGCTCTGGAGAGGGGAGCACACTGATCTTGAACAACCGATCTCAGCAGTAGAACACAGAATCAGAAGGCGGAAAGGCTGAAGACCAACTGCAAAATAGCAGAATGGCAAAAGGCTGAACTAACACCAAACTCCAAACAGAAGGGAATGGAACTAAAATCTTGAACAGAACTCACAAACTCACTGGCTGAAGGAGCCAAGGTCCAGCTATGTATGGAGTTTGATGTTAATAGTAGGGGTTATTTCATTTCCCAGCTTGGATGTCAATCTAGGCACTTTCTTGTCTGTGCCGCCCTCCCAGCNTTAGGGCATAATCTAGGAGCTTGTTGTGGTTTAACTCTATCCTGCAACTAGGACCATGGTAGCTTCTCATTCACCCTCCCACCGCCCAAGTAGGATGAAGGAGAGAATCCAAAAGGGAGAAACTTGTGGGTTAAGAGCAATTTAATAAGACAACAAAAAATAATAATGTATTATTAATATACATATATAAAAAATAAATCGGTTTTAAATGCAATTGCTCAGGAACTCCAATCACGTCATACAGCTAGCTCTGGAGAGGGGAGCACACTGATCTTGAACAACCGATCTCAGCAGTAGAACACAGAATCAGAAGGCGGAAAGGCTGAAGACCAACTGCAAAATAGCAGAATGGCAAAAGGCTGAACTAACACCAAACTCCAAACAGAAGGGAATGGAACTAAAATCTTGAACAGAACTCACAAACTCACTGGCTGAAGGAGCCAAGGTCCAGCTATGTATGGAGTTTGATGTTAATAGTAGGGGTTATTTCATTTCCCAGCTTGGATGTCAATCTAGGCACTTTCTTGTCTGTGCCGCCCTCCCAGCTGCTATGCACCTGCAGCTGGAAAGTCGAAAAAGTCCTTGGTCTCCTTGGCAACAGCCAAAATAGCAATGAGTTCTTACATTTTTTTTTCATGTCAACTCGAGAACACAGATAGTTACTGAAAGAAAACATTAACTCTATCCCAGGGAAAAAGCAGCAGCATCACATTATTCTCACACTAGATCCAAAACGAAAGACCATGCTAGCTACGGAAAATAAAAAAAATCAATTTTAGCTAAACCAGCACAGGGCTAAGTGTGGCAGAAGGGTAATATGCTGGGGAAAAAAAAAAAANAAAAAAAAAAAAAAAAGCGCATATGTGATAAGCATGGTAGATACTATGTACAAAGAGCTTGCTTCAGGGGCTCATGTTGTCTTGCTGAAAACCTCTATTTAGTTGAACCTGTATAATATATATATAACATAATGTAGCAACTGTTCACAATGAGCCTTTTTTTTCCTCTCTGTGTACTTATAGTTAGGTACTGAAATTGAGCACTTTATCTACCGGATTTATGGTGCTATAAGATTGTGACAGCCTTGAATTATTCCCCCACCCCCTCCTCCATCCTTAGCAAAACAAAGGCCTATTATGCCTTAAACATCCAGTTTTTGCTACTTTGGACAGAAAAGATAGATGGCTGTGGAGGCAAACATCTTGCCTTTTCTTTCCCATGGTTCTGTGAACTGAAGCATAAATTTTTGAGATAGAGACAATTAACAGTGTTGCAAGAGATAATTAACAGTGTTCCTGTCAAGGCCTCATGGTCTGATTGGGATGATAGAAATGAACCACATGGTGAACAACCAACCACGAGAAGAAGTCGTGAACCAGCAGCTACCCCTGACAGACTAAACAACTCGCTTCTGGTCAGTACTGTGAACTTTCCCCTAGTTTGATGACCCCAGACCCATTTCCAGAAAAGTCTTCTTAATTAACATGAAGAGCGAGCAGAGGGAGGAGACGGACCACCCTCTCCTATCTCCCATGTAAATTAACTGGGTTATAAAACAACTTCATGTGTGACATGAGGTGGTGGCATGTGCATGCTACGCAGCATGACCGAAGTCTTCAATGCATCCACCCACTCCAGAGGATGTCGTGGAACCAATTGACCTGTGGAGCAGCGATATCTTTCTGATATCTTAGTCTAACATATCTACCTCATTTTTCTTCTCTCTCCCTTTCTTCTTTTTGAACATAAAAAAGTCATATCACTGTAAGTTCTGCTGCCAAAGTTTAGTTAAGTTTTGCATTATAGTTACCAACTGTTGCCAAACCAGTTGGGTTTTTGTTGTCAAAGTATTGTTAAATTTTATGATATAGTTACAGACTTTCACCAAGTCACTAAGTGCTGTAATTTGTAATTCCACTGGGTGCTTTTAGTAAATTCGTGATTGAATTGGACCTCTTGAGTAATTGTCTGTCATCTCTTTGTGTTACTGTGTGGAGTATCCAGAGTTAACTCATACCTGATTTCACCAGGTGGGACAGGACAAAGATGACCAGCATTTAAGACCAGTTTGAGAATGTTGAATTAGCAGAAAGAAAACAACAACAAAAAATCACATTTTTCTTTCAAGTATGGTATCTTTGTTAGGTTTACAGGGATGAAACATGAATTTGTTTCACAGTTTGCATGCAAAATTATTTTGTATTCCCTGGTTTATAAGTTGCAGCTGTGATACAAAATGCTTGGCATGTCACATCTGTGGGATTTTTCTGTGTAAAATTCCTATGGAATGGTAGTGACTTGCTTTTGGAATTAAAATTGAATTTTAAGTTGTCATTTTGAAAGTACTTGGAGAACTTATTGTCCTATCAAGTTATGAGTCGTGTTAGCATCACCAGCCAAAAGCGAGGAGGTAGCTTTTAAAAGTCATTTTAAAGGGTAGAATCAGCAAAAGCAGTAGAGTTTACTGCTGCATCTCTTCCATCCCGTTAGAGTAGCTAGCTGTCACATTATTAGATCCTATTTCTGGTGCTAGCTGTTGTGGGAAGTCCATTGGCCAGGACTTTGTCAAGACCAGGTGATTCCCTTGTGTGCTACTTTAACCAAAAATGAGTTAATTTTCCTTCAAGCAGTCAGAAACCTTTATTTTTCATAGCTAGCATGGTCATTGTTAGAATTTGAGAACAAGAAGATAACACCCCAGGACAGAGTTACTGTTTTTCCTTGCTGTTGTCTGGGAACCAAGGGCTTTTCTGAGCTCTCTGCCCACAGGTGTGAGGCAGCAAGGAAGGGGGGCATGGATGGGGCAGAGCTTGACTGACATCCAGACTGAACAATAAGAATGTTCCATGCCATTAGCATCATGCTTCATGTTTAAGGAGAGCCAGGATCTTGTGGCTGGCAATGTAGTGGGACAGAGTTGGGACACACAGGAATAGAGACCTGTTCAGGTTCTGCTCTGTTTTGACTGAGTTCTATTCAGGAGTTTCTTTAGTTTGGCCTTTTGCCATCCTGCTGTTTTGCAGAGGCCCCTGGGCCTTTCTGCCTTTTTCTCTCTTCACTCGCTGGGATCGGCTGTTTGGGACCAGGGTGCTGTTTCCCGGGAGTGGCTGCTCAGCATGGATGGAGTTCACAAGGAATTGCATTCAGCATCTTTTATTTTATACTCTATTTCCATTTTATACATACAGTAGTAGTAGTATATAAGTATTATTTTGTTATACTATTAAACTGTGTTTATCTCAATTCACAAGTTTCTCCCTTCCCTTTCAATTCTCTCCCCTATTTGTGGGTGGTAGGTGGGAGCAACGAGTGAGCGGCTATCATGGTTATATTGCTAGCTCAAGTTAAACCGAGGCACCTTGCTAGTGCCTGAAACATGAACTCAGGTACTTATCAGAGAGTATGCCCACTTAAGTGATACGTAAACTAAGTGCAGATGAAACACCATTCAGCTCTTTGGGGTGTCACATGATGTAGCATGCGTTTTCTTGTGAGTTATTTGTATGCCATAATGATTCTCAGAGAGTAAAAGAACCTGCACCAGCTTTCATCACTTCCAGTGCTTGCAATTAAAATGGCAGCAGCAGTCAAGAAAACAACTGAAAGTCCACCTTCGTGGAAATAGATAACCTAAACATAATAAATGCTACTGTTTTACCCTTGGCTAAGCACAGGTGTCCATACATGCTTGCATATTTCATAGGATCTTTGTGCTGGATGCTCTACAACCAACAAATCTGGTTTCGTGAGAAGGTATAAAGAGGAAAAAATGGATGCAGAAAAATAATGATGACATCCCCCAAAGGCAACAAAGAAAACCTTGTGGTTGGTGTCTACTACAGGACACCAGATCAGGGGGAGACTATTGATGAAGCCTTCTTACTCCAGCTACAGGAGGCATCGTGCTCACAGACTCTTGTCCTGCTGGGGGATTTCAATCACTCCAAAATCTGCTGGAAAAGTAGCACAATGAACTAGGGCAATCCAAAAGACTCCTGGAGTGCAGTGAGGATAACTTCCTAAGACAGATAATAGGCAGCCCTACCAGGGGCGATGTGATACTGGACCTGATGGTCACCAATGCAGGTGAGCTAAGAAGTGACATCAGGATTTGAGGCAGCCTGGGCTGCAGTGATCACATGCTCATGGAGTTCACAGTCCTGAGGGATGTGGGACAGGCAGAGTAAAGTAAAGTCAGGACCCTGAACTTGAGGAAAGCCAGCTTCCAGCTCTTCAAGAAGTTTGTCAACAGGACCCCCTGGGAAACTGCCATCAGGGATGAAGGAGCAGAACAGACCTGGCAGATCTTTAAGGACACTTTCCATAGAGCCTAGAAGATCTCGATCCCCAGGTGTAAGAAATCGGGTATGGAGGGCAAGAGGCCAGCATGGCTGAGTTGACACCTGCTGGTCAAAGTAAAGGGCAAGAAGGAAATGCACAGGTGGTGGAAGCAGGGACAGGGATCCTGCAAAGAGTCTAGGAAAACTGCCCAGTTGTGTAGGGATGGGATCAAGAAGGCTGAGGTGCAGCTGGAGCTGAAGGCAGCTGAAGGACAGGGAGGGATTTGAGACAGCCAGCATGGCTTCACCAAGGGCAAATCCTGCCTGACCAACCTAGTGGCCTTCTGTGGCAGAGTCATATCAGCTGACAAAGGAAGGGCTACGGATGTCACCTCTCTGGACTTCTGTAAAGCCTTTGACACAATCCCTCACAACATCCTTCTCTCTAAATTGGAAAGGTATGGATTTGATTGGTGGACTGTTTGGTGGATGAGGAACTGGCTGGACGGTTGCAGCCAGAGAGTAGTGGTCAACGGCTCAATGTCTGGATGGACACTGGTAGCAAGTGGTGTCCCTCAGGGGTCTGCACTGGGACTGGTACTGTTCAGTATCTTAATCAATGACACAGACAGTGAGATCAAGTGTACCCTCAGGAAGTTCGTAGATGACATGAAGCTGAGTGGTGCAGTTAGCACACCTGAGGGATGGGATGACATGCAGAGAGACCTAGACAAGCTTAAGAAGTGGGCCCACGTGAACCTCATGAGGTTCAACAAGGCCAAGTGCAAGGTCCTGCACCTGGATTGGGGCAACGCCTGGTATCAATTAAGGCTAGGGGATGAAGGGACTGAGAGCATCCTCATTGGGATTGAGAGCAGCAGATGAAAGGTTGGACATGAGCCAGCAATGTGTGCTTGCAGCACACAAGGCCAGTCATATCTTGCGCTGCATCAGAAAGATTGTGGCTAGCACATGAAGGCCTCTCTCCTCTGCTCTGGTGAGACCCTACCTGGAGCCCTCTGTCCAGCTCTGGAGCCCTCAGCACAGGAAAGACACAGACCTGTTGGAGAGGGTCCAGAGGAGACCACCAAGACGATCAAAGGGCTGGAACGCCTCTCCTACGAGGACAGGCTGAGAGAGCTTGGCTTGTTTGGCCTGGAGAAAAGAAGACTCTGGTGAGACTTTATTGCAGCCTTTCAGTACTTAAAGGGGACTTACAAGAAAGATGGGGACAAACTTTTTCTTTTTAACAAGACATGTTACAGCAGGACAAGAGANAACTATTCTATGATTCTATGAGTTTTCTTGGTCATTTGCTGAGTTGCAGCAACAATCAGAATTTACTGAAGTTGAACTAACTAAATAAATTAACTATGTTACATTCATATAGTACTTGTTTTACAGTACTACCCTGGTTGCTGTTGTTAGGGCCAGAGAAGAAGACATTGGAAGCATGAAGTTGTGAAATAAGAGGTCTTGAGTTCTAGTTATGCAATGTGTAAGAAAAGCTCACACCTTAAAATGCTCTGAATAAAGAACAAGATTCAAATAGAGCCCATATGATTTGATGAAGAAAGAACGTGAAATTCAGTGTTCAGTGATTGCACAAAATGGTGGTATTTTCAGATTGATTGCAAACAGGTAGACAAATAGGAGGGAAAATCAAGAGTAATAATCTGCCAGAATGATCTTGGACCAAATTCAAGAGAGCCTTCAGAGATGCTGTAATTTAGAAGGCAAAGCACAGACTTTTCAGAGTTGCAAATATAAGTAAGAAAGTTAAATCCTGGGAAAAGTAAGCTGAAGAGGAAAAGAAGTTTTTGCCCTGCTGTGATTTTTCTATTTGAAGAACCAATTTACTTGGTAGTTTTTACAAAATAAACCTCTTGATTTCTTTACTAACATACACAACATAACATTTCACATTTCTTAATGTGGGGGAGATAGAAAGTGTCTGATGTTTCTTTCAGCATATAAACAGTGACTACGATATATATTAAGGAAACAATAGAAGCAACTTCCAGTCAAAGATTTAAAATTTCCTGAGACGTTTAATTATCTACTTCTCTTTAAAACTAGTATAAGCCGGACAGAATTCAGCTTATTTTTACTCAGAGTCTTTAGTTTGCCGTGTAAGCTGTAACATAAGATTCAGCAGATGAGCGGATGTGCCATTAAATTAATTCAAAATACAGAGATGTGACCAAAATATAGTGATACTGACAAATCACTCAAAAGCCCTGGTTGTTTGTTGTGTTATTGATTTTCTTAAGAATGAGAACAGGAGTGTAAGCAATACTGTAGAATTTAAACAATTAAGTAAGATTGTGTGTGGACTGGTGTTTTAAGATGCTTGTTAATATTCATTGATTTACATTCCTTATACAGGAATGGGATTTAACAAAAATGAAATAAATGTAAATTTTCTCAAGACTGTCAGCCCTCTTGGCTCTGAGATCAATGGGTCTGAATTCAGATAACAAATGAAAAAAGTATCACCACTTCCAGGAGTGATTCTTTGACTTTTTTTTTAAAAACATGCTTGAAAAAGTAAATCCTTCTGCAGCAAAGTCCTTGCTGATAAATATTATACAGCACTACCTTGAATGAAGAAAAACAAAACAAAACAAAAAACAGGGCAAGAGACCAAACTATAGACCAAATCAAATTTTTAATCGATATTATGTGATATATATAGATGTATATAGAGAGATGAACAGATACAATTAAACACGCAGACTGCCTTCAGAATACTCCGTTTGTACACAGCAATGTATTTCCAACATTTAACATGATTTGAAGGGCATTGAGGGAAAAATGATCATTGCTAGAAAAAGTTTTGCATTTCAGTCGTTCTGATGGGCAGGTAAAAGACTCAACCCAAACAAAACTGAACAAAAAACCTCAGGCTTCAAAAGCATTCACTCTCCTAGCACATATGATGTGCAGCAGAGAAGGAGGGCAACAAAGATGACAAATGGAGTAGAGTGCCTGAATTATGAAGAGTGGATAAGGGAATGAGATTGGTTCATCTTAAAGGAGACTGAGGAGTGACCTCATTGCTGTCTACAACTTCTTCAAGAGGGGTACGTAGCAGAGAGGGAGATACTTATCTCCTCTCTCTAGTGTTCAGTGATAGGATACAATGGAAAGACCTAAAGCTGGATCGTGGGAAGTTTGGATTGGATATTTGGAAAATACTGGAAGGGTGGTCAAGTACTGGAACATCTCCCTGGGGAAGCATTCATGGCCCCAAGCCTGCTTGTGTTGAAGAAGCATTTGGACAACTCTCTTGGATGGAATGTTTAATTTATAGGTTGCCGTGTTTGGAGTCGGGAGTTGAACTCAACGATCCTCATGAATCCCTTTCAACTCAGGATATTTTGGGATTCTAACTGGAAACTTTCTGCTTCCTAGCATAAATCTCAACTATTTGTAATCAAGTGTTATTTCATATTAAAACACAAATAACTCTCAATGACTTTTAAATTGTATTAATTACAATCGATTATTCTTTCTTGAATGTATGCTTAAAACTGTCTTGTGTACTTATGTTTAACATCTTTAAATATCAAAAATTAACACGATTATGAATAAAATACTATGATGTTTAAAGGCAAGCTTTATCCTAGAGGGTGGACCTGCCCAGTATTCCTCTGGTCTTATTTCTCAGAAACTTTTCATATCAAACTGAATATAAAATGCCTCCTTTGGTGTCATGTAATGTATTTAATAAGGAAGCTGACAAGTTTTCATTTTAAAAGCTGTTGTAAGTTGGTGTTTATAGACACAGAGATGTTACACTTTGAGATTATTGTTTACTTAAATTTCTTCTGATGTCATAACGAACTAGTTATTCATAGACTCATCAGGAAGCATCTGGCAAGTGTTAGCAAATCAGATGCTGACAACAGAAGAAGTCACTGTAGGAATAGAACTATCTTTTTTGTTGGATTATTCATATCTCTGTTAAGCTCCCCCAAAGCAATTAAAGAGTAAAACATTCATCTAGAGGATAAATCATCCCTGCAAAATAGCAAGATCAGAGTAGAAGGAGAAAGGAGGGGGTGAATGTTATGTGACTAGATAAATGGTTTGAATTTTTTTCTATTATGCATTAGGTGTTAAAAAGGATTATGGAAATGAGATGGGATAGAGATGAGTGCTCTGTTCTTGTGTTGAATGACTTTCAGGACAGCATTTAATTGAACTGTTTATCACATCGGAAGGTCACATGAAGCATGGCTGACAGAAGACTTCAGAAATGCACTTCATGCTAAAAATAAAAACAGACCCACACTTTTATTTATGTTTTTTAAAATTCTAAAGTGGTTATTTAATCTCAAAGAAGAAATACTCATCATGTCATGGCAGTGCTGCTGAAATCAGCAAGTCATCCGCTATCTGCTACATTTCTCTGCTAGTAGTTTTCAGTTTAACATGGTTTTTATATAGTCTTGGGGTAAAAATTAGACCAAGTGATTTTGGGGAGGGAGAAGAAAATACGGCAAAATAACACTACACTTAATTTAAATTTCTAAGTTTATTTCTACACTGTAACAACTAATACTAATAATGGGTGTTATTCCGAAGGATTCATTGTAGGACCTTTGCACACACAAAGACGGACCATTTGGTAACATGTGAGGTAAATGGATCTGGAGTTCCTCCTTTGCTCTCATGAGCAGACACCATGCATCTGTTGTGGCTTGCCTATATCATGCTGTTATGATTCCCCTGCAGAGGTAGAACCACATTTTGGACCTTGTGCCCATTCAGATTTCAGTGCTAGAGCTTCCAACAGGGACAACTGTGGACGTGACAGGCTCTTATTGATAGGATCACCTGGCCAAGAAGAACCAGGACAAAATCCATTCCATACATCACCAGAAGATACAACTTTTCACTCCATGAATCATGTTACGTGGAATCCAACAGAGCCCCTGGTAACTTCATTGAATACTCAGAGAGCTGATAGGTCCTTTCAGCAAGTACACTTAAATGAGCCAGCTCCTAAAGCAGAAGTCTGTCGATAAAAGAAGGTGTACCCTTTTATTTTCTTAACATTTTCTCAATGTGCTGCCGATACTGAGATCACCATAGCAAGTATCCTGCAAGTGAGACACAGTGATTAAGGAAAAGAAATGAATAGCTTAGAGCTTTGCCCTTCCCTTAACTAAGTTTTTTTCCAGCTGTGGTGTCTTTTCAGGTGAATTGTGTCAACCAAGATTTTCTCCAAAGTTTTCTCTGAGATTGACACTACTAAGAGAAACTTTGAGTAAGGGTTATGGGAAATTAAGTACTTTGACAAATTTCCCAAGTTGATCAGTTCCTCTTGGGAAGAAAACAGCTGCCAGTGAGTATCAAACTGATGGTGCCTATTCTCCATCACCAATTCATCCAATCAATCTTTCGTCAGGAAATGTGAACTACCTTTCTTTTTACTCACTTTTACAAGCATAGTGAGATTTGCCCACATAGAACACGCACATTTCTAACATAAGGTCTTTTTGCAGTTTAGGTAATTTCCAAAGAAATGAATACAGTTTTGGTGTGCATTTAAACTGAAACTTAAGATCTTTTTTTCCCTAAGGATATTCTTTTTTCTTTTTTTTTTAACAAAATTGACTGCTTTGAGCTGTTCCTAGTGCATTTTCTGCTGAATTCACAAGATTCTGCAGCTCTGTATTTGAAGCCCTAAAGATATTGAACTAAAGGATGACAACACTCTGCTGTACCTGACCTAGTTTTTTTCTGGAAGTTATATTTCATTGAGATTGTCCTTGGAGGTCATCTCATAGGGGATTTTTTTTTTTTTAATTAGATTAACTCGTGCATGCAATTATCTTCATTTTTGTAACATAACAGTGTTTAGCAACCTTCTGCTTTCTGCACGTGGTTTCCAAATAGCAGGTAATATCACTAGCCTGTTAGCAGTGCCAGGACCATGCTTTGTGTTGCTTATGAATTTAGGGACAGTCTTTGCCATGGAGTTACCTGAGCATTAATATAGGAAACTACAAGGCAGAAGAAGTCAGAAAATCCTGGTTCTGTCCAGAAGCCTAAGCAAAGAACATTTTTGCCTGCTACAGTCAAGTCCTGTCACTTTTCGAATGCAGTGCCCCATTAAAAACCTAATTGACACAAAAACCTAACCAGAGAAAGGGCCTTTACTAACTTCATCATCTTTTTTAGCTGAAATACAATCCATTTCTAAGTCACTCAATGATGGCCCTTAACTGTACTGCCTGTGAAATTGCCCAATGAGGACTTTGGAGAAAGGTTAGAGGCAAGTGAAATAGGTAGTCCACCATGGAAAGAGAAAAATTTCACCTTTAAACCTTTCACCTATAACCTTTACCACTTCCTAAATCTTTGTGTGAATTGGTAATAAACTCTGGATCAACATGCTTTCATAAAAAGCCTTCAAAAAGAAAGGTGTTTTCACCTTTCTGCTGTAAACAGTGACCCAGCTCATTCCTGAGTCTATTCACCTGCCTTAGCTACTGCTCAAGAAAAGTCAGCCTCCATCAAACACAGTTGTCTGGGTGTGGGCTTGTTTGTTTTGGTTTTAATTAACGATTTCTTTATAATCCAGCCAATACTTTTAATCTAGCCAATACAGTGAAAAGTAACTGTCACTCATATTAGGTTTATAATTACATTTAAAATAAATAACCCAAGGAGGAAGTGGCTTTTAGTTACTAAGTGAACAGTATAGCACTTCTAAGTGCTACTGAGAAGCAAAGATTCAGCTCAACTGTAAGCAATCAATTTCTATTTTAAACACATCAGTTTTTGTATGCATCTCTGACATTTTGCAGAAAATCCTTTCTTCTCTAGAAAATTACGCAAAACTTCTAAGTGTTAGCTAACAAGTACTGAATTCCATCCACTTCCACAGAGCTCCAAAGAGTTCTTTCGATACTGCATTTCTACCTATGAAAACCAGCTGTTGAACACCAGCCTATTGTTGGGCCTATGCCAGTAGAGTTGTGATACTCAAGTTCAAACAGAGGAGAGTCTAGATCCTTCTTTTGAGATCCTGTAACCTCATGGCCCATTCCCAAAATGTGCTGTGGCCAGAAACAGATCTGACACCTGGAACTTTCACATGGGATATCCACATTTTCCTGGGATTTTCTGTTTTGAGAACCTATTTCGAAGAATCATAGAATCATAGAATAGTTTGGGTTGGAAGGGACCTTCGAAGTTCATCTAGTCCAACTCCCCTGCAATGAGCAGGGACATCTTCCACTAGATCAGGTTGCTCAGAGCCCTGTCCACCTTGGCCTTGAATGTCTCCAGGGATGGGGCATCTAACAACCCTCTGGGCAAACTGTTCCAGTGTTTTACTGCCCACACTGTAAAAAATTTCTTCCTCATGTTTAACCTGAATCTCCCCTCTTCTAGTTCAAAACCATTACCTTTTATCCTGCTGTAACATGCCCTTTTAAAAAGTCTGTCCCCATCTTTCTTAGAGGTGCATCTTAAGTACTGGAAGGCTGCAATGAGGTCTCGCCAGAGCCTTCTCTTCTCCAGGCTGAGCAACCCCGACTCTCTCAGCCTGTCCTCATAGGAGAGGCGTTCCAGCCCATTGATCGTCTTGGTGGCCTCCTCTGGACCCTCTCCAACAGGTCTGTGTCTTTCCTGTGCTGAGGGCTCCAGAGCTGGACAGAGGGCTCCAGGTAGGGTCTCACCAGAGCAGAGAAGAGAGGCCTTCATGTGCTAGCCACAATCCTTCTGATGCAGCGCAAGATATGACTGGCCTTGTGTGCTGCAAGCACACATTGCTGGCTCATGTCCAACCTTTCATCTGCTGCTCTCAATCCCAATGAGGATGCTCTCAGTCCCTTCATCCCCTAGCCTTAATTGATACCAGGCGTTGCCCCAATCCAGGTGCAGGACCTTGCACTTGGCCTTGTTGAACCTCATGAGGTTCACGTGGGCCCACTTCTTAAGCTTGTCTAGGTCTCTCTGCATGTCATCCCATCCCTCAGGTGTGCTAACTGCACCACTCAGCTTCATGTCATCTACGAACTTCCTGAGGGTACACTTGATCTCACTGTCTGTGTCATTGATTAAGATACTGAACAGTACCAGTCCCAGTGCAGACCCCTGAGGGACACCACTTGCTACCAGTGTCCATCCAGACATTGAGCCGTTGACCACTACTCTCTGGCTGCAACCATCCAGCCAGTTCCTCATCCACCAAACAGTCCACCAATCAAATCCATACCTTTCCAATTTAGAGAGAAGGATGTTGTGAGGGATTGTGTCAAAGGCTTTACAGAAGTCCAGAGAGGTGACATCCGTAGCCCTTCCTTTGCCCACTGATGTAATTATTCTGTCATAGAAGCCTTCTTCACATCTGTTGTTACCAGTTTACCAGTCTTTCTCATTGGGGGGCCATGATTCCTTTGACCTGCATTTTCTGGTTGCCACACCTATAAATGCCCTTCTTGTTCTTTGTGTCCCTTTCCAAGTTCAGCTCCAGCTGTGCCTTTGCCTTACTGACCCCATCTCTGCACAACCAGAAAATGTCCCTATACTCTTCCCGGGATACCTATCCCTGCTTCCACCACCTGAGAATTTCCTTCTCGCCCGTTGGTTTGACCAGCAGGTCTCAACTCAGCCATACTGGCCCCTCTCCCTCCTTACCCAGTTTCTTACACCTGGGGATTGTGAGCTCTTGTACTTAATGAAAAGCATCCTTAAAGATCTGACAGTTCTCTTCTGCTCCCTTGTCTCTGATGGCAGTTTGCCAGAGGGCCCTGTTGGCTGATCCTTGGAGAGCTGGAAATTTGACTTCCTAAGATTCGGGACCCTGCCTTTACTCTTTGCCTGTCTCACGTCCTCAGGACTGTGAACTCCATGAGCATGTGATCACTGTGGCCCAGTCTCCTGGATGGCCCACGGCTCACACTGCTGTTTTTCCAGCAGATGTAAGGGTGGCTGAAGTCCCCCAGCAGGAGGGGGACTGCAAGCGTGATGCTTCCTGTAGCTGGAGTAAGGAGGCTTCATCAGTGGTTTCCCCCTGGCTGGGCAGCCTGTAGCAGACACTGACTACAAATTTTCCTATAAGCAGCTTTGAAATTCCATACAAAGCTTAGCTGAACCTTTTAGTCGTGGCACCAGTTGCTCTTAGGGTACAGGCAGAATCATCCAACATTGAATGAATAGAATACTGTCAAGAAAACTCCACCTATTGTATAAAAATGGAATTCCTGTCACTTTTAAGAAAACACTTTTTTTTACCACCTACCATTTATGCCATACTTATCCCCTACCTCATATTTCACACTCAGCATCATTTTAATTTCTTGTTCATTTTTAACTGGTGCACTTGGATGAAAATTTTCATTGGGAAAATTTTTTTATTTATTGCACAAGGACAGGTTTCTGTCATGCTCTTATGTTGTACTGATTAAGCAATTATATCTTAGTTGTAGAAACATTAGGGAAAAGGCACACACCCCAGAGCTTTAAAGCATGCAAGGTACGTAGGGAAGGTCAATGTTCGAAAGTCACTCGGTTTAAAGTACTGCCGAACCCACCCTACGCCTCCGGAGGCCTTCCCAGTTTTTGTTGACCTCAGGTTTGATTCCTGCCTTCCTCCTCCAGCTACTGCATCCCCATCTCAGAGTGCAACTCTGAGAGCTTTGTGCGTGACATTGAGCCAGCACAGCCACAAGCAGCCTTGGAGCCTTTTGAGAACCTGGAGGCTACCAAAATACCAGCAGCATTTCCTCTCCATAGTGATGAATCCAGGGGAGCTGCAGTGACCTGATTCTGCAGTCCCTCATAGAAATGGAAGCATAGTATGCTGAACTAAATAAAATAAAGTTGGTACGCACAGTCTTTGTTATGCCTGTGCTGGTGTTGTATTAGGGCCATGACAGAACGGCTTTGCTACCAGTGTTTCTTAGCTGTCTATACCTCAAATTTCCAAAAAGTATATTCTCCCTCAACAGAGCCCAGTTCCCATCAGTATGACAAGTGCCTTATGAAAGCCTAACACCTTCACACTGTAATAGATGGCTGGAAAGGACATGATCTGAAGTGCTGTCAACATTTCTCACAAAGAGGCCAAGCAGGGCCAGTCTTCCATCTGAAAGTCCATTATGCACACAGTTTAATTTAACAAGTAGCAGTATTTCAGCTGCATGCTTTCTGTCTCTCATTGCTATGTTGTTTATTTCCAGGCTCAATTGCTTTTATTGATTTTATACTGTTTTATCTAATGATTTTTCTTGTAAACTCCACTTAATATTACTTATGACCTTCACTCTTCTGCTGTGAATCCAGTTGCAGGATGCTTACTCTACCAGTAAATCAATTATTTTAAACATTACTTTAAAGGGTCTTCTCAGCAAATTTCTCCATCACACCTTGGAGATGTCCTCTGCCTTTTCTTCCTCCTGTCACTTCCTATTTAACAGCTTTATCTCTTGATGTGCACACACTTCCCTTTGGAACACATCGCAAATGTCTTTCGAGGACAAAATATCTGGATGGACTTCACTAGGCTACTCCTTTTAACATTTACTGCATAGCCAACACTGTTTATCCATAGCTCTGATGGTTATAAGAGCAAACTGAGGATGGTTTAAGCTTTTAAGCGTCAAAAGGGGATGTCAATCTGGTTTGATTTACCATCCACATAGTTAGAAACAAACAATCAAAACTCTGGAAAAGCTGTGATTTGAACCAGCATCTCCCTCATGAGCCTTTTGAATTCAAGATACGACATAGCTTACATTGTTTCTGGGGTATTAAACTACAGAGATTACAAACTGTCTTGAAATCAGAAAGCAGATAGCTCATCCTTTCATACCCACTTTCCAAGTTTTAAAGCTAAAACGTCGAAAGAATAAAAGAGTAACCTGTGTTGAAAGCAATGGGGTTTTTGTGGGGCTAGTCCGGGAAAGCTCTCACTTATGGCTTACATATTAAAACCTACAGGAAGGGAAAGAATCCTAGTGTCTCCTGGTCATGATGTATGACTACACAAAACAACAAACCTTATGACACACTAAAATAAAGCTTTTTTCGTCTTATTTTCATGTTAACAAACCCATAGAGGAAAGTAGAACAAAAGGCAGAAATAACTGGTACCATTTTACTTTAGTTTAATTACCAACTCTAAGCTGATTTTTTGATCTAAAACCTTTGCTAGAAATAAAATATTGCTATTGAGTCAGATCACATAGTGGAATTAACCAATTTTCTTAATTCAACTTAAAATCAGTAAAAACATTAACCACAAGATTCAAACAATAATTAACTATTTTAACTGCAAAAGTGCTAGTGGAGGTAAAACAGAGTTATAGAATATAACAGAACAAAGACAGGCAACTCTTATTATCTATTAGTTTGATGAAGCAGGTGATTACGACATACTAGATAAAACGGATTGTACCAAAATAGCCTTACTTGACAGGACTTACGTGTAAGATGCTGCCATTATAATTGTCTATCACTTTTCTTTAAGTCTTTTAACAGTAGCAATTGTGTCAGGTTTTGACAGTTTACACTGAGTTGCCAAACAAAGAATGTGGACTCAGAACCAGGTAGGCAGCAGGTTCCTTATAGCTGGATCCAGATTATATGATTTCTGGTTTCAAAATTTATTTTGCAATCAACTTTATATGCTGCATGGCATATGTTAAAGAAACAGACTTGCGATAAGTAATCGAATTTGTTTATTTCTTTGGCTTGCATGTGGATGGGTTTATTGTCCTCTGTTCAGTAACAATTTAGCAAGTAGCTGGTGCAGACTACAGAGGCTAGAACATGCCTGTGCACTTCGGTATCTTTTATCCAAAATAGGCACAACATAACCCTGCCCTTGGACTCTGCAGGAAGGACAACATGATAGACAACACCAAGAAGCCCACTGAACCCTAGTCTGATAGGCCATTTAAAATTAAACAAGCGCTTTCCTCCTGTGTGGCTATGGAAGCATGAAGTACTTTGTGTCTGAATTTAAGTGAATATGTTTGTTTGGCTATGTATTTTAGCTGTGTTTTCTGTTTCATGTCAATTCATCCTGACAAGCTGAAAAACACAAACACCATTGTGTGAAGAACACAAAGTTCATTTTCACAGAATCATTTTTTCCACACATCGTATTTCCTCAGGTCTTAATCCCCCAAAATGATTTGATTTTGCTTTACACTATATAAATACATAATGCTGATAGATAACCTCACATAGTTCCAGCCCTCTCCCTCAGGAAGGAAGGAAGGAAGGAAGGAAGGAAGGAAGGAAGGAAGGAAGGAAGGAACTAGTGCTTAACTCCTGAGCATATACTGTAAAGTGAATGATTCATTCAGAAGAAGTAGTCAATTGTTCGCTACCTGGTATATACAGTATAACTTCACAGACATCTTGTTGAAAGCGCATTTGAGCTAATAAAACCTGTTTTTCTATTGAGACTAGAAGGAGGAAAAAAAGAGGGGAAAAAAAACCACACTCAACATCCTCCATCCATGGCATCTAGGCAAAGGATCATGTGGTTTTGTTCAGTACATTCTCTAATCTTAATCTCAGCAATGTTATTTTGAGGCATACTCTGTAGAGAAAATAATAAGCTTCATAGAATGACAATAAAATCTGTGCATACTGTGTCCTTAAGGAACAGAGTTAATGCTAATAAATGCCTTAATTAAACCTAATAGGGGTTAATAAATCTGTATTATAATTTTATGTTATGATTTTAGCTCTCAAATCCAAAATGTTGTACAAACTTGGCAAAATCTCTCTGAAGTCACTGAAGAGGTGTTATCTCTTACGCAAAATCCACATACAGAAGGCAAATATTGTTCATATCAAGTTATTTTTGACTATCATCAATTCAAAATGACAGCAGTTAAAAAAATGCACCACCATTTGTTACATTACATGGTTAATATCTCTGAAAGATTATTTATTATTGAATAATTCATCTATTGCTTGTGTTAAACAAAAGTATGTCTTCAGGAGCAGGGAAGCAAAGGTCTTTTTCCAACTATACATTTGCCATCTTCAAATAATCTTCCGTTCCTTCGTGCCTGGCAAGGTAAGGCATGTGCCTGATTCTCCTGGAGGACTGATGCACAACCCTTTTGTAAGATGGCTTCCTCTAAAAGCTGTCCAGCTACATCTTACACAGCAGGCAAGAGTCCTACTGCTATCTGTCTTAGTCCTCCCCCACCTCAATACTTATATCAGACTCCACCAAAAGATTGCAGAGAGAGAATTTGACAAGGAAGAGGCAGTGCTTACCTGTAAAGGCAGAGGTGTACTGGAGGAATGTCTCCAGGAGAGCAAATACCACCACCATAGACATTTGCGAAAGGAATGTGCCCTGAAAAGTGCATTAGCCTATTCTGGTCACACACGCGTACCACCAAGGTCACAATATAGCTCCTAGGAGAAGACCACACTGCCATGCAACCCACAACGCAGCTAGCCTCTGGGTCTCCGCAGGTTTCAGCCTGAGAATCACAGAAACTCCCTGCTAAAATCTACCATCTCATTTCCACAGAGATTCAAGCTATTAGCAAGCTATCCCTGAATACATTTTGATACATCAAGAAGATAGATAAATTTAATAATCTTACATGACGTGGACCTTCACCATGACAGTTGACCAATTCCTGCAAGAAGTAAACACAAAGAAGGGACTCATGGTGAAACCAAACAACTTGTCCCTAGTGGGACAAAGCTGAGAAATCCCTGAGCATTAACAATTATTAACAGGAAATCCTTTCTTTTTAGAGGCTATGTCTTTCCAACCCGCTGTAACACAAAAGTAAATTAACACTAGTGAGTTGGTGATTTTATAAAAGAATTATCACCTCACTTGCAACTATGATTCCCTACGGTTTTCAAGTACATTTTTTATTAAAGATGTTCTGCGTGATACAATTTTAACTGTTAATCTGCTAATATCCTTGAAGCATCTCAATCTCTAATGAGTACAGTATGACCAGATCAGGAGAGATAACATGCATCATTGCAAGATTACAAGCACTTTTAATTCAGTCATGCTGACCTGCCAGCAGTGAGCTTAAAAACACACGAAAAATGAACCTTTCACTGATAAGACTGACTGCCGTTTAAACTTAAATGTCCCTGTGCATGTGACTAAGGGCCTCACATTGTCCATGTTTGCACTGATTTTGGCAGCACCAATAAGGAGAACGCTTTATCAGCTTTACAGCTGTGCTTGACAGCAAGGATTTAAAATGAACTAGTTAAAAGAACTAAAGTATCCTAGCTGCTGTTTTTAAAAAAGAAGTACTTGATGTTTATTACCCAGACATGTGTCTTCTAGGATCTGCAGTTTATTTGTAGTTAGTATTTTTAGGGTCTTGAAAATACAGTAACTAATTTGTGATCTGAACTTGCACTAAATTTGCGTTAAACACCACCCCACCCAACCCCTCTTCCCACTCAGCCCCCAACCTCCCTCCCCCCCCCTCAAAAAAAGGGAGAGGAAAAAGAGAAAAAAGACAGAGTGTCAAGAGTTATTATGGATGACAAATAAACATGACAGGTGGAAACTGACCTGTATGTCAGATCTGTTTGTGTGCATCTTTCTGCTGGAAACTATGGAAACATACAGTGATACACTGATACACTCTGCTTAGCTCTTAAGTCTAAGATATAATTGCACTCCCAAAATGTTGGCCATTCAATGGAGTTAAACTACCTAATTAAGAATTCAATTAATTCAATGAAAGAAGTTGAAGTCAGTGACAGACTAAAGTAACCTCCTCCCTTACAATAAAACTGGAAATGCATGGGGGAGCGTCTTTGTAGAAGATACTTTGGACAGGTGCACTTGGCATGTTATGCTTTTCACTTTTTCATGTTAAAAATTCTGTTTAAATTCATGCAAATAGTTCGTGTTAATTTCAGTTAATAATAATTATAAAATATGAGTTCATGAGTCTCCGATAAGGACAAGTAGAAGAGGAATTGGAAGTTTTAGAAAACTAATACCAACTAGTAGCAAAGACAGATACTGCATTTTTATGATCACTGTGTGACACATGAGCTGCGTGAAGAAGAAATGTCAAGCTAGAGGTTATCAATTTAATAAGATGCAAACATGGTGAATCTCTCTTATGATTTATAAAGCACTGGAACAGTTATGAAAATACTGTTGACATCAGAAAGGGTCTTTAAGCTGGAAAGAACTTGCTGAGTGGTGCTCAAAGGAGAATGAAGGTGAATTTCTAGAACAGATGGAAAGTTGGCTCTGAATCCTGCTACATTCACTTTGCCCAGCACTAAAACCAGGAGGAGTTCTGTGGAAGGATACGTGAGAGTTTCTTACGAGTTTCCAGCACAAATACAGGAAGAATAAAAAAAGGTAGATTCTCATCAAACTTTCTGCTCCCACACCCTGCTAGACAGTTTGTGCCCTGTTCCAGCTAACAGAGGATCTCACTATGAAAGACCTTATTAATTTTTTGTATGAAACTGTTTCCAAAAATATTATCAATAATTTAACCCTCAGTTTTGCTAGACTAGGCACATAGCAACTTTCAAAATAAGAAATTAGCTTGATCTGAACTCAGCCAAATACAATAAGCATTGCTAGGATTCTTTGCAGTATTGCAGATAATCCTTTTGGGTTACTACATGCAAAAGCAATTTTTTGAAGCCTGGAAGGCCAAGTTTGTTGTCTACCATTTCAGGTCAGTTTGGAGATTAGTGGAAATGCAGTCTACAATGGATGAGAAAGGAAATCCCCTGAATCTAGATATGTTTAGCAAACGAATGTCCTGAATTATTAGTCGTCTACTGAGTCCTACCAAATTTCAGCTGAAAAGCTTTCAAAAATAGTAGCCTATCTATTCAAAAAAAGGAAGAAAAATATTCTGGATTGATTTCTAATGTTACTGCTGCTTCAGGAAACAGAAAAAGAAAACAACCCACAACCCCAAAACACCACATGAGATATTGAACATTGCACACTATGGAGGCATAAAATTTTATTCTTCCAAGCATGAAATCATAGACTCATAGAATCATTTCAGTTGGAAGACACCCTCAAGATCATCCAGTCCAGTGATTAACCTGACATTGGCACTGAACCATGCCCCTAAGAACCTCATCTATATGCCTTTTCAAAACCGCCAGGGATGGTGACTCAATGACTTCCCTGGGCAGCTTGTTACAGTGCTTCACAACCCTTTTTGTGAAGAAATTTTTCCTAATCTCCAATCTAAACCTCCCCTGGTGCAACTTGAGGACTTGTCCTCTCATCCTGTCACCTGCTACTTGGGAGAAGATACCAACACCCTCCATGCTATGACCTCCTTTCACATAGTTGTAGAGAGTGATAAGGTCTCCCCTCAGCCTTCTTTTCTCCAGGGTTAACAGCCCCAGTTCCCTCAGCCGCTCATCAACAAACCTGTGCTCCAGACCCCTCACCAGCTTCCTTGCCCTTCCCTGAACCCTCTGCAGCAATTCAATGTCTTTCTTGTAGCCCAAAACTGAACACAGGATTCAAGGTGGGGCCTCACCAGTGCTGAGTACAGGGGTATAATCGCTTCCCTAGTCCGGCTGGCCACACTCTTTCTGGTACAAGCCAGGATACTGTTGGCCTTTTTGGCCACTGGGCACACTGCTGGCTCGTGTTCAGCTGGCTGTTGGCCAACATCCCCAGGTCCGTTTCTGCCAGGCAGCTTTCCAGCCACTCTTCCCCAAGTCTGTAGCACTGCCTGGGATTGTTGTGACTCAAGTGCAGGAGCCAGCATGTGGCCTTCTTAAACCTCGTACAATTGGCCTCAGCCCATCAAACTAGCTAGTCCAGATTCCTCTGTAGACCCTTCCTACCCCTGAGCTGATCAACACTCCCACCCATCTTGGTGTTGTCTGCAAATTTCCTGAAGGTGCAATTCATCCCCTCATCCAGGTAACTGATAAAGAGACTAAACAGAACTGGCCCCAGTACTGAGCCCTGAAGAACACCACTTGTGGCTGGCCACCAACTGGATTTGACTCCATTCACCACAACTCTTTGGGTCTGGCCATCCAGCCAATTCTTCACCCAGTGAAGAGTATGCTCATCCAAGCCATTAGCAGCCATTTTCTCCAGGAGAATGCACTGGGAATAGGTGTCAGAGGCTTTACTGAAGTCTAAGTACGCAACACCCACAGCTTTTCCCTCATCCACTAAGCAGGTCACCTTGTCATAGAAGGAGATCAGGTTGGTAAAGCAGGACCTGCCTTTTATAAACCCATGTTGCCTGGGCCGAATCCTTCAGTTGTCCTGTATGTGCCACATGGTGGCGCTCAGGATGATCTGTTCAATCCTGACATGTGTGTCTGTATCTGAGAAGAAAAAGAGAGAACTGAAAAAGTACACCTGACTTGCCTTTAGGGATCTACTGAAAGGGGCCAAAACCAGCAGAAAGACAGACAAAAATAAAAATAGTGGAGACCAATTCATGGCTATTGCTATGTAAAATGGCTTCCAGTGAAACATATCCCTTCTTGCTCACAGCCTCAGTAGGTGATTATGTATAAGTATGAAGACTGTCAGTGCCAGAACAATTAGTAATCTTTATTGTTATCTTTAAAAAGAGAACTGAACTAATGGATAACTTCTTCTTAAAAAGGAAGGTAAGGTTATACCTGTCACACCTGCCACATGAGATTTAAGTCCCATAATGATGGCTCCCAACATTTTTTGTTTTGTGGGCTTCCCAGCAGTTCCAAAAGGATGTATAATGGAGAGTGAAGGCAAGACTACATATAGACCAGTTTTCTCCTCTTTCATAGTAGTCCTAAAAATATCTTGTGGAGCCTGTGTTTTCTCTCCCTCAGGTGTCTATTATCAGGACCCAAAGCTCTCTGGAATGCTATACTTCCAAAGACATCATCTCGTTTACCTAACAGAAAGCTATAACCTACATTTTCAGCTTTGCTTGTCTAACAGAGAAAAGCACCCAGAGTCATTGCTCTTTGAGGTGGCATCACCTGAACAAGCTGAGCCAGAACTCCCTGATTTGAACAGAAACACGGTGTAGAGTAACTGAAAAACATTCTAAATTGCTGTCAAAGATATCACTCAGACACACACATAAATTATTTTGCAAATGTGAGATGTCTCTGTACAAAAGATTCTGCTATAATAGCACTTTCTTATGAGTGTGTCTTCAACTTAAATTAAATTTTGATCTTAAGATCCACTGAACAACACAAAGCAAAGCAATGTGTAATGGGGATTAGGCGTTCATGCAAAGATATTTTGATAATTTGGCTGAGATAAAATGTAACTTCCTTATTACTTAAAATGTATTTCTATTTTTTCCAGAGTTATATCAGATTTGACATTTCAAGTTATGAAATCATAGTCATTTTATAATTTTATTTTAAAGTGAAATAATAGAATTTTAGATTAAATCACGAAACTGCTAATGCATTTTATCTTTCTATATTCACTTAGTCTGAACTCTCCAATGTTATTAACATAAACCAATCTGCAGAGGGACATATTTATCTACCAGTGCCATGGAAATGAGAAAGGAATTGTTAATAAGATCTCAGGACTGCAGTTTGCCCATCCTTCTACATACAAGAAAACTTGGTCAAGCTCACATTTCAGAAAGCAAAATTCCAGATCTGGGCCCAAGTTTATTATTTTATTTGTAAAGCAGTTGCCATTTTTGCGAATTCAGGCACCAAAACAGTGTAAAGAAAGGGTCTAAATCCATTTACTATTATTATTTGCTGAACTCTAGGTTTGATTCTGTCTTATTTATAAGAAATAGTTCTCTCCTTTTTACTATCCATATATCTATACCTGTCCATCTCTATAAACAAAATGGTCCCACCATATTTAGACGGTAATAGCCAACAACACAAGAACAAATTCCAATTGTTGATTAAAGAGTATTTAATACTTTAGACCAAGCAATATTTTCACCAAAAAAAATTAAAGATTCCATAAGAAATGCTTGTCCTGAGCAAGCAGGATGTGTAGGAAGTGTTTTATCCCACATATTTCCTGTGATGTATTTATGAGTCTTCTAGAACCATTCTTTCAGGTTTGTAAAAGTTCAGTATATTATCAGGGGACAAAACAAGGATGTGCCTTAACTCCTCCACAGCCTTTGACAGTAACTGAACTTCCTGCTGTAAATGTAGTTCACGCACTCAGTCTATGATGTCTGTAGGTGATTTGTGACTAACATGCCTAGAAAAACTGTAAGAGAACATCACATGCAGGAAAAAGATATGGAAAACGTGCTCCAAAACCATAGTGTAAAGAACAGCCTGTTCTCCATAACATTGTTTTAGGCCATCCTTTTATTCACCATTAGGTAAAAGTCATAATTTGTTTTATTCAACTGTTACAAATACATGATTTGTTACTGTCATCACAAGTATTTCTCTTGCTTACCCTTCAGCCATCCAAAAAATTGAATAAATAATACTTCTCAAAGATGGTGTTCTTTGTGTTAATCAGATACCATAGCAAACAAAGCCAAATTACATTAAACGACATAAAATGACATAAAGTAAATCAAACCAAAATAAAATAAAACAAAAAATAAAATAAAACAAAATAAAACAAAACAAAATAAAATAAATAAAACTCCGCACAAAATCACATTGCATTTATGTGAAGGTTTGGCTGAAAATGAGTTAATGCAGTTAGAAACCTTTCTTTTTTTTATAACTACTACAGTAGTTATTTTGACTCAGTTTGAGAACAAGAGGTAACACCCCAGAACAGAGTTAATGTTTTTAATTGCTCTGGTCTGAGAGCCAAGGACAGTCTGAGTGCTCTGCCCACAGGTGTGAGGCGTGGAGGAAGTGGGGCATGGATGGTGCAGAGCTTGACTGACAACCAGACTGATCAATAAGAGTATTCCATCCCATTAGCATAATGCATCATATTGAAGGAGAGTCAGGATCTTCTGTTCTCTCTCAACTTCTTCATTTTTTTCTCTCTCTTTGTCGGAGCCAGGGGAGTTCTGTTTAGGACGTTTAGTTTGACCTTTTGCCATCCTGCCATTTTTCAGAGGCCTCTGGGCTTTTCTGCCTTTTTCCTCTTTTCTCTCTCCAGGATCGGCTTTGGGACCAGGTGCTGCTGTCTGTGACTGGCTGCTTGGTGTGGACAGAGTTCATGAGGAATTGCATTGAGTATCTTTTGTTTTATATTCTATGTTTATTTTATATATACATTTACTAGTAATGTATTAGTATTTTGTTATATTATTACACTGTGTTTATCTCAATCCAAGTTTCTTCCTTCCCTTTTGATTCTCTTCCTTATTTGGGCAGTGGGGAAGGGAATGAGCAAGTGGCTATGGTGGTTGTGTTGCTAGCTCAGGTAAAACCATGACAGTTTATAAATGTTGTTTGTTAACTTGTAACACAACTGCTACCAGTTTAAGAATTGATACCAGTAACCATTGTATCATAATTAGTAATGTTCAAATGTTGTTACTCTTCATATAAAGAAATACTAATCATCTGTTTAGATTTTGCTATGGCAGCAGCCAGGCTCCTCTCTCTCATCCATGCACTCTTCTAAATGTGTGTTATGCTCTTTCTGAAGAGCATGTGAGACAGTTAAGCCAGTTTTTCTTTTGAAGTTCTTGGCTACAAGAAGATTTAACTACATTTTGATGAGATCTAGTATTCCTACTGATATTTTATTTAGATCATCCTTTGGCAAAAAACTCTCCTTATCCCCTTACTCAAGACAATTCTGAATTTATAATGCTATTCCCTGATCACACAGGAAAATAAATCAGGACAAGACTCAGCTCAGCCGCTGAGCTGCCCTGTGGTTTTCAAGTGCCCTGTGCTTTTCAAGCACGCACCCACAGCATAATCCTCTTGCCAGGAGTAAGAATTAGGGAGAAGGGAAACATCTTAGCACATCTGGGAAAGGCAGAAGTTATATTTTACATCTGTTTCTGTTTTCCTCCAGTACATGTTCGTCTTCAGCCTATGTCCAAATGCACATGTTGCACATTTTATGGCTTTTGCTGCAAGCTACAGGCTTGGTTTACTCCAGCACTAGATCCTAGAGTGGGAGAGACACTTTATGTCACTTCTCCTAACCCACATTTGCTGAGACAAATTACTCTCAGACCAATATTCTGCAACCCACACAGTCATACAAAGCAAAGAGAAGTGGTACCAGCCCTTCAGCCTCCCACACCGTGTTCCTGCTCTGTTCTCCAACTGCAGCTTGGCAGTTTCCAGCTGTTTCTACTCACACAGCCTAATTAGGTCACCAGCTGCCGGTGTAGTCCAGCTCACCATCCCTGCTCCGAAAAAGGGTGGTGTAGTGGCAAGTGTGAGGCAGGAGAGGCTGGTAGGGAAAGCAGACAGGTGATCTCCCAAGCTGTACTAGTGCCATTGAGCATGCAATGTCCACCTCCACCAGCTATGTGGCAGCCACTGTGATGCAAGCTCTCCCAGACACCAAGTTCCATCACCCAAGAATTTCCATCCACTCCAAATCACCAAAAATGCAAGCTGGCATGTGGCAAGTGGCTTTACACCCACTTTGGCCATGGCTCCAATGGGCCACTAGTAGTTTTTTGTGAAGTCACATAGGCACTCAGTTAAAAGATGTTAACCTCATACACATTTCTGAATAGGAAAGGAGGTAAGTCAGGGACAAAAAAATTTCCTTGTCAGTGTTAAATCCTGATTTTCAAAGCACTGCTGTTATACAGCCACGTAATAAAGTGTTTAACAATAACAGGAATTCTAATTAAGCAAAATGGACTTTATTCAGTACCACATAAAATGAGATTACAGAGATTAGGAACATTTGTCCCCAGTTGCCATCCACAGCTAATGCTTTTATACATGGTGAATCACTGGTTGACGTATCTAATATTTTGGAACCCCAAATAACTAAAAAATATAGTTTAAAATAATAGGAATTTTTTCTTAAATCCAAAGATAGTGTCTAAAATCAGAAATAGGCATAACATGATCAGTAACCATCAAGATGTATTTTTACTGCAAATTATGCCAAGAAAACTATAATGTAGAGAGAATCAGAGTAATTATTCTCACACCTTTCACATATATATATGTAGGCATAAATATATGTACAATGTACATTTGTGTAGAATATATACGAACACATATATATATAAAAATCAGCTTCTCAAGGGTAAAATGACATCTAATTTCTCTTGCAGAAATAAGGTACTTCAGTTCAAAGACTGGATCAGAATGGAAAATCAAAGTCCCGGCCTTGAAAATGTCAAATGCCTCTTGGGATATTCTCACTTTTGTAGAAGGGAGGGTATTGAACATTTAGCTGGCAACTTCTGCAGATGTTGTGGACTTTAATTACAGTGTCACAGATAACACGGTGTAGCTGAACGGTAATATTGGCTTTTTATTATGCTAATCTTCTGTTATTTAAGATTGTTATCCTCAAGGATGGGTAAAATATAATTTTGTCCACTTCCAATATTGTATATTGTACTTCAACATTGAAGTTCTTGGCATAAATAAAATAAAATAAAATAAAATAAAATAAAATAAAATAAAACTCAAAGCCTTGACTAAAATCTGTATCATTACACAGTTTTGTAAAAGACAGCTGATGTTTGATATTAAATCAAACACTTCATCCTAGAAGAATTTCAGAATGAATGCTGTTCCAGTAGCTGGTTACATGTTGAGCTGTCACAGGGCCTGGACTGGTGTTTCATGTTAAATATATGTCTATCTGAGAAAACAAACTGAAGACGAAGAAGGCAAATTCCTCATTTTATCCTAATGTTCTGAATGTTGAAAGAAATTTTGCTCTCAATATAGATGGGCCAGGCCTCCAATCAACAGTGGACTTCATTCTACCTTGTTTTAAGAAAAACGTACCTTTCTTTTTCCCTTTCATAAGGAAATGTTGAACCCATATCTCTTGCTTTCATTATATTGGGCATAATTGGCCCAATTCTTTATTCTTTTCTCTCTGAGGTTTACTTTCATGTTTTATTCATTTTCCATGTAAATTGCTGAAGGATGATTTTAAATATGTTACCTAGGCACCTTACATAAAATAGATCAAATGGTAAAAAATTAATGTTTTGCATAAAATTAATCATATCGAAATGAAAACCAAGTCTCAGCCTATTGCCCTTTAGAATGGTTCAGGGACACCATTGAAATTCCTTTTTATATCTATGACTGCAATCCTTAAACTACCTATTATCTTATTTTGCATATCTAATAAATACAAAGAGATGAATCAAATTTTTGTTTGGGTGATACTGGGTGGTAAAGAAGTTTAAAAAAACAATCTTCCACTTTTTTTTTGTTTAATTATTATATATGCATATTAGTACCATCTGGTAGAACGACAGAGATCTCTGAATCTCCACATCCTTCTTCATTTAAATATGATTACTCCTGAAAAGTTAGCAGAGATTTCAGAGAGAAATGAAAGACAAAACCCAAACAACAGACACCAAATCAAAATTTGTGAAAAATATGTCAGTCCTGTCTGCCAAATGAACAGCATTATTTGGTGTAATTTTACCTTACTATGAACATGTGCCATTCACCTCCATATGCAGATATATAAGGCAAACCCTTTTATGTAAATATAAAATATTTGATCCTGAATACTCTTTCTTACTGAAAATATCAAAGAATTGTAATCTTCATATGGCAAGCAACTTGATTTAAATTTACATCTTGTTTTTATTTAAAATGGCTTAATTATTTTCTTTTCTCCTTTTTTTTTTCTTTTTGAGAAAGCTGTTACTTCCGCTTTCAAGAAGTGTGATATATTCCTTTTATCTAAACATTTCTTTACTCTTCTGCATAAATACATTGGGTAGCTTTCCAAAATTTGCATAGAATTGTTTTAGACTTTAGAGCTTAGTGTGCACTATTGTTACTCAATACAGATATTGGCATTTTTTTTAGATTAATTTTGTTAGGCTAAAATAGTTGCTGTGTGAAAGATGGGAAATATCAACGTGAAATTGTTTAGAAATATTGTCAATGGGTGACTCCTCTGACCTGAGAGCTGCAGCCTAAAGATGCAGTCTCATCTATGAAGTTATATTTCATATTCATCAAGGCACCATTTAAATCTATTCCAGTGTATTAACTTGAGGGAAGAGTTCTCTGCTTGGTGCCATCGCAAGTTAGTAGCAATACATAAAACCATGGATTACTCAATGCTTTAACTCCATATGGGATAGAGTGTGCCACTCCTACTTATGTCAAATCCCACTCTCTTGTATGAGGGCTTCTTGCTTGGGAGCTGCAGAAGCAACTGAAGTCAAAATGAAAAAGAATGGCAGAAGCCCTGTGTGACAGGCATCTGTTTCATGACCTATAAACGGAACATAAAAACAGTTTGCTTTTTCTATAGTCATGATATCTTCTTTCTCTTTTGGCACCTCTCTATTAAA
Source organism: Pampusana beccarii (assembly GCA_013399365.1). Classification (NCBI taxonomy): domain Eukaryota; kingdom Metazoa; phylum Chordata; class Aves; order Columbiformes; family Columbidae; genus Pampusana; species Pampusana beccarii. The sequence continues at coordinate 33,452 of VWYH01003315.1, read as the reverse complement.
ATGGAGCTCTTCTGCATCACTTACTTGACTACATCTTATGTGAAATAATGGACAACTTTCCCTGGAAGTGTCCGCTTCAGCTTATTTAAGTAAGAAGTAGCTTTCAGAAACATGGCTTATAACAAAGCATTGAGTGCATATATGCACACTCAAGTAATCACTGTAACAAGATCAGTCTTCAAATAGCTGATTAAGTATTTGCTTCAGCTTTAAATTAAGATGTTTAGAGTTAAATACTAAATAGCTGCATTTAGTTACTTCTGAAAGCTAGCTTCATCAGAGATAACAACTAAATAGACTTCTTCCCCACATGATTTATTTTACTACAAGGGGTGCAAAAGCCTTTGCTAACATTGTCACCATTTTTAATTTTCTAACCATCTTTCAAATATAAAACCAGGTGTTTCAAACCTTAATAGTTTCTGCCCTTATTGCATCTCTTACCTGTGAGTTACCAAAAACAGACCAAATAAGATACCAGGAGAGAAGAGCAAGAGGTGACCAGAAGGGCAGATGCCCATGCAGAGGGACTGTAGGGTCACAGCATAGCAGAGTGCAGCCCATACACAATTACTTCCCACTGCCTCTCCAAAATGAGCTGTGTGTGGTCTCCATTTTGTTGTTCACTCACTGTGGAGTAGGAAGGAGTAGCAGAGGCTGTAAATGCGATTACTGTTCACAAATCCTTAATGATGCAGGATGCTTTGCCCTCAGCAGCAGCCACAAGTGCAAAGTAAGCACATACCGTGTTTTGGGTTTGGGCATTTTGTGTGGTGAAACAGGAAAGAAAACTTGTTCCTTGTTCTGCTCCCAAATAACTGCAACACAATGGCAAGATTTTGCCCGAGCTAGGCAAAAAAACCTCATAGATGTAATTTATTGTATTTTCTAGCTGTCCTGATCTAGCCATGTGTAGATTTGAGATCATTCTCAGATGTAAGTCTCTCTGTTTCAAAGAATAACAAATGTACAGGTGTACAAACAGGTGTGTCTGAAGCATTGTCATTGATTATTCCATTTTGTAATAGCTTCACCACAAATAGAGGCCTTAAATTTTAGTAAAAATAGATTATCTCATTTCCATCTCTGGGACTGACAGACTTTTGAGATAAAGGTCTTCTTCTGGTCATTGTCATTATCTACTGCATGTACCCTTTCTCTTCCGTTGGAAAACGAACTGTTCACTCTGCCAGTTTGAAACTGGCAAACACATAGGTTTGCTAGAAAGACCCTAATTCTCCCTAAAGTCCAAGGTGTCTTAAACATTCAGGATATTATGTTGCCACTAAGCTGTTAGATTTAGGTCAACGAGCTATTCCTTTAGAGATTGTAAAACCATTCTGACCCGGATTTTGATAATACAGGGATTTTTCCCAGTGGTTCCTGTAGCTGGGAAGCTATCGTGTTAACATGAATATGCATGGACACTTTGCTTTTTGGATATTAGATGGAGCTTGGGGAAAATATCTAGAAATGATTTGCAATGTGCTTTCAAACAGTATAAATCATCCTCAACATAGACGTAGCAGTTTACCCTGCCTTCTTCGAGGTATATGAATGGGATGATAAAAAGTCTCTAACAATTACCTGTTTGACTCTGATGTACTACATGTGTATGCAAACAAGGAGAAATTCAATATTGTGCTATGAAGAAAATCAATATTGTATTACTTTAGATTAGACACTTAAATGGTGAAGACATCAGTACTGTACTATACTGCTGCTAGTCTTTTACTTCAAATAGAAAGCAATCTGTGATAAAGTTCCTTCTTTAAATAAAACAAACTACTTGGTCTCAGGTTTGGGGCAGCTCCAATGAGCCAGGGGAAAATTTACTTTCTTTTATTATGGTAAGTAATCTATAATTCATAAAGCTTTATGAGGCAAAAATGGGTATAAAAAGGGAAGGGCAAAGTTACAGAGAGTATTTGCTAGAAAAGGAAAACTGCATTAGTGGACCACAAATTTCAGACCTTTCCACACTTTCTCTACCTTTGTCAAATCTTCATGCTGCAGCCTCTGCTTTGTTTTCTGTGAAAACTAGGAGTAGCTGATTCGCACCATTAAACACCAAAAAAACGTATGATGATAATTAACTACCATTTGTCATAAGCAGCCGACCATGTGAACTATTCTGTATGTTTACCAAATTTGAGCTGAATTTCCAGCAAGATCTGTTTCTTATGAAATGTTGAATATACAAGTTAGGACAAAGGAGAGAGAAAAGTGACAAAACACAAAATACTAATGAAGATGAGAAAAAACAAACTTTTCACATATATTCACCTTTCTCATTCACACTGGGAGTGTGAAATCTTCGTGAAACTCCCAGTGTGAACGGTTTCACGAATTTTTCACTGAGAGCTGAGTATTGATGTAGCAAAAGATCTGATCCAGCATTAGAAGGCAGGATTGTCAAACTCGGTGTTTTGTGTATACTTGTTCTCTTTGTCGGCTGCAAACCTAATTTCTTATTAATCTGTTGATAAGCTGCTCGTATTCATGAATCCATGAATCACAGCTGAAGGAATAAAACCTATCAAATGCAGTGAAACACAATAAATTGTCCCAGGTTGGTGTTACTGTAAGGATATCAAATCAATAACTATTTTTTCCCAGATGTAAGAATTTACAATACTTCAAAACTCCAAGATTTTCACTAGGAAGCCAGCCAATGGTTATACACTGCATTTCTGTATCTTTTATATGAGTTCATTTGACAAAGTTACAGACAGGAACTGCTACTGCACTTGTACATTAAATATTTATGAAACTGCACATAAATAATCTGTATAATTTTGTCCCCTAAATCAGTGTTTAGATCTCCAGCATCTGTCCCTTTCTTACAACTAAAGATTTTTTCCAGGTGTAGACGTGGCATCTTCCTAACTTTTTTTTTCTCAGTTAAATTTTATTTATTTGTATGTAACACTAACCACAGTGCTTCAGGGAGTTTTACTGTGTTTCCAGCTTGACACATTTCAGTACCTCTGTTACGAAGCTACTGTTGCAAATCCATCCAAGTGTAACTGCAGGTATAAAAAATGGCCTGATTTCATGCGCAGAAATCAATCTCTTTTGTGCTGCTTACTTTACATGCTAAGATTCTTGAAAGTGAGTGCACTGTCTGCCTGGGCAGACTGGCATCCTGCTGCAAAGCCATGGGGGGCCAGAGCCACTTGTGGCGAAGTGTTATTCCTAAATGTTCACAAAGCTGTTATATATTGGATGCAGCTCATCACAGGACATAAGATCTAAACTGGATTTCTAAAGAGTTAGATACTAAAAGAACGTGTTCTGAGTCTGCCCTTAGCACGTCTTTTCTTTTCACTAAGCATTGCCTTTAAAATGCTCAGGATGTACTCCTGTGGGATTCCCAATGCAGATGCCTCAAATACATAGATATATTAGTTTAAAGGAGTAATATATATGCTAAGTGGGACTTTCCTTTGCAGAGAAGAATGACAATCTCCTGGGGACATAATTTTGCTCTAAGTGGTATCCATATGTAGTGGGTGACTTTGGGGTAAATAGAGCAACAATGAAGTACAAACTGAGTGTTTTGCCAGTAAAATACATTTTTAAAGATTTTCAGAGTATTAAGGGGTTTGGTAGCAATGTTGGGGGATTTTTCTGTCCTTTATGTATTGCAAAGGCTATTTATTATAGAACTTGTTTTTAATTTCTCAGGACTGTTTAGTGCAAAATAGGAATGGAATATCAAATGCTAGCAAGGACACGAGAGACATGGGGAATCACAATTGTTTTACTATTTTCTCACCCAGAGCTACAATTTAAAGAACTTAAAAAATTGTTCCATCTGCAAGGTCTGCTGCATTTGAAGATCCATTTGAACATTTTCTTTGCAGAACAATCACTTACATGTTGTATTAATTACTCTAATGCCACCACGCAGTGTATTTTTGGTTTTGATGTTTCAGGTCAGAAAAATTACTTCTTTAATTACCATTTTAAAATCTGCATTGAAGCAGATCAAGTCTTCATTTGCTATATGACAGTCAATCCACACAATTTCAATACAAATCTGCATTGCAGAACGTTGCAAACGTGGTATTATATTCAAAATACCAATTACGTCTGTAGACAATATTAGCAGTCAGAAGCACTCACAAAGGTTCTTTTTTTTTTTCCTTATTTTTTAATTCCACAGTTTTACTCCGTGGCTAATAAAATTATGTGAAATCACAGTACATCAAAAGATGCAATTACCTTAAATGAATTACTCTACCATAATACAGAAAAAAACCCAACCAGACAATGTTCCACATCAAAGCCATTTCAGAAACAAATGTGACATTTTAGGGAAGGAATTTGTTAACTGACAACTTGTAAGCCATGGAAATAAATGGTCTTCCCAAATAAAAGTGCTTGAAATCTCATCTTTTTGTGATCACAAGAACCTACTGAAGTGATAACAGACATTTTCTTCATGTGATCTTCATTATACGTAGTTGATGTACTGGTTTATGTATTGCTGTGCTTTCTAAACTTACTGTCCTTCCTTTTTCTTCTGCAGTTAAAAATAAGTTATTCACACATATACCTCTAGTGTCTTACCTCATTTTTGACGGAATGAAGAGTGCAAGTGTGTCTGTCCCTACAGGACAATGTAAGGACCTCATATACTGGGAGAGGGGAAAAACTGACCTGATGATGTGGCACCTGTCCTTCTCTTGATTGAGAAGATAATACTGAATTTCCTGCTTTGGTATGTGAGGTAAAATAGTTCTGGATATACTGTGAATAGGAACACAGGAATGGTTTTATTGTACTCTGCCTCTGACCACCTTGACTTTTGGGAAAAACCTAAAAAAATTGGCTTAAATGGAGAGGCATAAGGTATTTTGCAGGGCTCTAACAGTTGGGAAATTACAGATAAATCCAGCTACTCCATGCTTAAGATAGCTGTTCTCTGTTACTTTGCCTAAGTGCTATTCCAAACTCTTCTATACTCTTTCCCTCCCCAGCATAATGACTGAAGATTTTGTCCTAGGCTTGTAGGACCCATAGGTGTATGTAGCACCACAGTATTCTTCACTTAATTGTTCTCCTTTCTAAAGACAGGCCTATGCTCTCTTTGTCCTTTTAAATGGCTCTGCAGCTGGTCCTTAGGAAACTGTTCATAATGGACCTCTGGCTTCTTTCTTAGGGGGTAACAAGTAATTACAGTCCCTTATGAAGTGAAGATAAGGTTGGATTTTTCCTGCATATACTGTTGTGCACTTACTGATTCTGAATGATATTTGTCCTCTGACTTGCAGGCACACATCATTAAATAAACTTACTGTAGCTCTTCTTGCAAGCTTTCAATGCAACTATTTTGGATAAGTGCAGAAAGTATCTAGTTGTCTTCCAAGTATCTCAGGTTTCTCTACCCAGGCACAAACCTAGACCCTGGCAGACACTGAACTTGATTGAGAAAGCTTATTATATTATAAGGGAATGCAAATGCAGGAAAAGATGTCCCTGATGAATTTATAAATTTAGGTCTGTTCTGTTCCTAACTGTGATGAAATGATGCTGATTTTATATTTGACTTCAGATTTTTATTTCAAATACATATATTGTGCCTTTTTATATAATAAAATTTACTCTCATATTTTCATTTTCTTCAAAGCTTGATTTATAGTAAATTCCAGATGAAAATATTCCCTGTATTTCTATCACTCCGGTTAGATGCATAAGTTTCATAACCATTTGTTACCAAGTCTTTATTTTTTATTTGTCTAACATTTGCTATAGCTCTTGGTTCTCCAGTATATAGGATCACAGAATGTCCTGAGTTGAAAGGGACCCACAAGAATCGTTGAGCCCAACTCCTGTCCCTGCACAGGGCAACCCCACAGTTCACCATGTGTCTGAGGGCATTGTCCAGTCTCTTCTTGAACACTGTTAGGCCTGGGGCTGTGACACCTCCCTGGGGAGCCTGTTCCAGTGCTCCACCACCCTCTGGGTGAAGAACCTTTTCCTTATGTCCAACATAAACCTCCCCTGGCACATCTTATTGCCAGTCTCTTGGGTTCTGTAATTGGTCACCAGAGAGAAGAGATCAGCGCTTGCCCCTCCTCCTGCCCTTGTGAGGAAGCTGGAGCCACCATGAGGTCTCCCCTCAGTCTCCTCCAGGCTGAACAAACCTAGTGATTTTAGCCACTTCTCATACAGCTTCCACTTCAAACCCTTCACCAACTTCGCAGCCCCCTTCTGGACACTCTCCAGTAGGTTTATGTCCTTTTTATCCTGTGCTGCCCAGAACTGCACACAGTGCTCCAGGTGAGGCCGCACCAGTGCAGAGCAGAACGGGACAATCATCTCCCTCGCCCGGCTGGCAATGCTGTGCTTGATGCACCCAGGACACGGGTGGCCCTCTTGGCTGCCTTGGCACACTGTTGGCTCGTGTTCAACTTGCCATTGACCAGAACCCCCAGATCTCTCCCTGCAGAGCTGCTTTCCAGCATCTTGTTCCCCAGTCTGTATGTACAGCCAGAGCTGCCATGTCCCAGGTGCAAAATCCAGGACTTTCCCTTGTTCAGCTTTATATGGTTGGTGATTATATGGTTGGTTCTCCAATTTGTCCAGATCCCTCTGCAAGGCCTCTCTGCCCTGGAGAGTGTCAACGGCTCCTCCCAATTTTGTGTCATCAGCAAACTTGGTTAGTTAGTATTCCCTCAAGGCCTGCATCTAAGTCATTTATGAAGACATTGATGAGCGCTGGCTCTAAGATGGATCCCCATGGAACCCCGTTAATGACTGATTGCCAGCCAAACATAACCCCATTTACTAGAATCCTTTGACCCCGGTCCGTCAGTGAGTTGCTCACCCACTGCATTGTGTATTTGTCCAGCTGTATGCTGGACATCTTGTCCAGGAGGATACTGTGAGGACAGTATCAAAGGCTTTACTGAAATCCAGAAAGATCATGTCAACAGGCTTCACTTGGTAAACTAGGTGGGTAACCTTGCCACAGAAAGAAATCAGGTTTATTAAGCAGGACTTCCCCCTCATGAACCCATGCTGGCTGAGACCAATGACTGTGTTGTCTTTAAGGTGTTTTTCAATAGATCCCAGAATAAACTTTTCCATCAATTTGCCGGGCACAGAAGTGAGACTGACAGGCCTGTAGTTGCCAAGGTCGTTCCTGTTGCCCTTCTTGAAGACTGGGACAATGTTTGCCAGCTTCCAGTGAACCGGGACCTCTTTAGATTCCCAAGAATGTTGAAAAATCATGGGGAGAGGTCTCATAACAACATCAGCCACCTCTTTAAGAATCCTTGAATTAATCCCATCAGGCCCCATCAATGTCAGGGGATCCAGCTGGAGCAGCAAACCCTGCACAAGTTCAGGGTTGGTTGGAAGTTTGTCATTCTCAAAGTCATGTTTCTCTAGACCATCTACAGTGTTGAAGACCGAGGTGAAGAAAGCGTTAAACATATCTGCTTTGTCTATGTCCCTGTTTGTGAGGTTACCATGCTCATCAGGTAAGGGGCCAGTGTTATTTCCAGCTTACCTTTTGCAACCTGAAGTCTGCTCTTACATCCAGAGTTGAGATATTGCTGGCAGTTTTTCTCTTATTAGCATAGATTTTAAAAATTAACATCTTGAACCCAGTAGATGAAGGATTTTCATGAATCTGAGGGAACTTCTGCAGTAGTCATTGGAAAATCATTCTTTGTCTCATTTATTCATTGCTTATGATCTTTACTGTTTTTTTAATTCCTCAGGGATTCATTATATACTTTCCACTCCTGCAATAACGAAGGGCATTACTCAGGAAAAATTAGAGACACAAGTTAAATCCGTCAACAGTCTAGGTGATGTTCTGTGTAAATCCCTTTATACTAAGATACTATTCCTGTTTCTATAACTGTCCTAATTATTTGTTTTCCTAATGTTGCTAGGAGAGTTTCTGTAGAACAAGAATTTTAATCAATTCTGCTCAAGTGGTTTAGTTAGTAATCACTCATTTCACCAATTTAAAAGGCGTAGTCATGGAAGCAGCTTCATCAGAAGCCAGAACAAACATACGTAAATACTTTTATGTGTTTATAACTCTTGGTTCCCATGCCTGAAAAGGGAGTTGGAGCAAACGACCTCCGGAGGTTCCTTCCAAACTCAACCATTGTGTGATTCTGTGATGTGTACGTCCTATGGATATAAAATATACATATATATATGTATATATATAAAATTATCATTTTTTTCCCCTGAAGACTGTCAAGCAGGCACAGTGACTTCTCTTATTATTTATTAAATATCTTCTGTCTAGTGAAGATAAAGTTTAATGAATTTTCATGAAATAACTTCCAAAGTATCATTTGGAATACACACCAATAAGTAAAAATCCAAGAGTGATCCTCTAAACAAATGAAAACAAATCTGTTTTGGATTTGTTTCACTATTTTCACAGTAGTAATGGAGCATTGTGAGGAAAGCTCTGACACTTTATCAGAGAAATAATCATCACCAGGTGCAGTGCCTGCACACATCCTGCAGGCAGGATGGGGAACAAACAGAAGGAATTGGAGCTCTGCGTGCCACTGCAGGTCTGCAATCTCACTGAGATCACAGAAGCACAGTGGAAAATCCCACATGACTGGAGTGCTGCAATGGATGGATATAGGACATTGTAAAGGATGAGCTGGAACTGCAAGAAGGAGCAGTTGCCCTGAATGTGGGAGAGCAGCAGGAATAGACGGAGTTCTGCCTGAGATGGGTGGTCAGCTGGCTGGGAGTTTATGAGTCAGAATTAGAGAGTAAACCAGTGTAGGCAGCATTGTGGTGGGTGTCTGCTGCAGACCAACTGATAAGGGAGAACCAGATAAGGTTTCTTCAGCCAGCTGGAAGAAGCCTCACATTTGGACACCCTGGTCCTCATGGGGGACTTGAACCACCCAGATAATCTGTTGCAGGAACAACACAGCAGGACACAGGCAGTCCTTGAGGTGTCTGAAGTTAATTGTTTAATAACTTCCTAAGACAGACAACTGAGTAGTGGATGAGGGAAGGTGCTCTGTTGGATGTGATACTTGTTTGTAAACAAGGAGAACTGGTCAGGAATGCAAGGGCAGCAGGGATTGCAGCAGGCAAGGAAGGGTGGAGTTCAGGAACTGAGGGGAGAGAACAAGGCAAATAGCAGTGGACTTCAAGAGAACGACCTTTGGCCTGTTCAGGGACCTGCTTGGAAGAATCCCATAGGAGGTTGTCATAGAGAGCAGAGGGTTCGGAAGAGCTAGTTGACTTTCAAGGATCACTTAATCCAAGCTCAAGAGTCCCATGATCAAGAAATCAAACAGAAGTGGCAGGAAGTCTGCATGGATGAATAAAATGTTCCTGACTATACCCAAGCATAACAAGGAAGCATGCGGGAGCTAGAAGCAGGGACAGGTGACCCAGGAGAAATAAGTATGCACTGTCCAAAAGTGCAGAGATAGGGCTAAGAAAACTAAAGCTACCTGGGCTTTACCCTAACAAGTTATGTGAGAGGCAACAAGGGTTTCTACAGGTATCTCAGCAGCATAAGGAAGATGGAGGAAAATGTGGGCCCATTGTTTTATGGGGCAGGAAAGATGGTGACAGAGAATATAAAAAAGCTCAAGGCATTAAATGCCTTCTTTGCCTACACCTTCATGAGTCAGATTTGCTTTCAGAAATCCCTGGCACAAAACTAGTGGGGAAATCCAGAGCAAGGAAAAACTACTCTTGATGTAGGAGTGCCAGGTTAGGAAACATACCAACAAATTAGATGTTTTTCTATATAAGCCCATGAATGGGATGCAGTCATGACTGCTTGGGGACGTGACTGCTGTCTTTATGAAGCCAGTTTTGATCCTCTCTGAAAGGTGATAGTAATCAGGGGATCAGAGGAGAGAGGTGCTTTTTGGGAATTGGAAGAAAGCAAGTGTCTCTCCTGTCTTCAAAAAGAGCAGGAAAGAGGACCCAGGAACCCTTGATCCATGGGAAGGTGTTGGGGCAAAAACCTGTAATCTGTTTCCAAACACATGAAGGAAAGCTGGTAATTTGGAGCAGTCAGACAGCATTTAAAAAAGGAGAAATAATTCCTGACCGATCTGACAGCCTTCTACAATGGGATGACTGGCTCGGTGGACAACAGAAGAACAGTGGATGTTCTTTATCTGGACCTAAGTAAGTATTTTGACACTGCCTCCGATAACATCCTCGTAGATCAATTTACGAAGCACAAACTAGATAAGAGGCTGAATTACCAAGAGACCAGTGAATGGCTGTGAGTACGATTAAGGGTATGGAGCATCTTCCATATTACGAAAAGCTGAAAGATCTGTAACAATTCAGCCCAGAGAAGAGGAGGCCCAGAAGGATTTTGTGCTTGTGTACAAATACTTGATGGGTATTTACTCCTGACAGGAAAAGAGGCAATGGCCACATAAACTGAAATGCAGGAAAAGCTATTTAAACATGAGACAGCACTTTCATACTGTGACTGTGGTTGAACACTGGCACAGGTTGCCCAGTGAGGTTGTGGAGTTCGCACCTCTGGAGATATGAAAAACCTGACAGGACACAGGCCTGAGCTACATCCTGTAGCTGACCCTACTTCAAGCAGGAAGTTGAACCACATGGTCTCCAGGGGATCCTTCCAAACTCAACCACACTATGTTTCTGTGATTGCTGTTTTCAAGCAGTCTATGCACTTTAAAATCACCATTTTCACATTATTTCAATAATCTGAACAAGAACAGTGTCATGACCTGTTCCTCAAGAACAGCACATAACATGAAAAATCATAATAAAGATGAAGACAATGCACACAGCAGCACTTTGACAGGAGAAAACACACTTGTCAGAATGCATTATAGTCTTATAACACACTTTGAAGCACAGAACATTACTTTATGCAATATTAAACATAATCCAAAAAGAAACTGCTCATCATTTGAATTTTCTTCATTTTAAGTTAATCACAATGCATGTCCTCAGACCTGGGAGGTTGATGCTGTTTCAATGTCTGTTTACTGCAAGGGAAAACCCCATAGCCACATAGCGATTAACACCATAATCACACAGGTCTTGTTCAACTTTTACAACATCTATGATTTTGAGACAGTAACAGTTATTGTTCTTTCTTATATGGTGAAACACATTGACATAAAGTACAACAGCCTGCTGAAGAGTAGCACTCCTACGAACAGAGGAAATACATATATTTATTGTTCTTTTGTACACATAATTATACTTCTCTAAAGCAGATCACAGAAACCAAGCCTGAAGTGATGTTTTCATTCTGGCTGTCCATTTTCAGTTTCTTCTTTGGGACCAACATTTCCAATACTTGGTGTCTGTTTAAAACATGACTTTTTTTAATAATATGAGAAAATGTAGTTATTTTTTAGGTACGTGACAGTGAAAACATTTCTCTCTTTGTATATTCCAAACAGAAATGGTATACTTAGACAACCCTGTAACTCAGAAACTAGAAGCTCCAATGAAAAGGAAAGTAGCTCATTTCATTTACACCACTATTGTCAAGGTTGTAGGATTTTCAGCATAATAATTGTTTAAACTGTCTACTTTACTATGGATGTAAGTTTTCTTCTGTGATTCAAGGCATTTTCAGGCTCAGTGCTCACTGGTTAGAGAAGCAGGACGTATTCAGTATCATGGAGCAAACACAATCTAACAAAATTCAGCTTAAAGACATAATTTCAGGGGGGATGGAAAGGTGTAAGTCTGCCAATGACTTGGAGTGTCCAGCTTTCATAAATCCCACCAGTAAAGCTATGAGACCAGCCTTTAGCAAGCAAGAGGATTATTTAAAAAAAAAAAAAATTAAAAAAAATCCTCACTTTTTCTTTTTAATTCCTCCCACTATTAACTTGGAAAACTTGAAGATGTATGACCCAGGAAGAATTTGTATATTGCTACTCTGCTGCAATGTCAAGCATTCAATGTAGGTTTCCATTGTAGTTTTCAGGAAATTTGTTTTGAACAAATAGTGCTAGTGTAGGTAAACCAAATTTACTACTGCCAGCTCAATTATTTGGCCTCAGAAGTGTTGCAGGGAAAGAAAAAACCCCAAAACCAAAACTCAAAGTAATTGAATAGAATTTAGGGAAGCAGCAGTCAGACCAGTAGCTGGTAGGTGGCTTACTGTAGCTCCAGAGTGAAGGTGCAACAGCCACAGAGGAGGGGGATTTGGAGATAGCCATTCACTGTGAAGGCTTCATCCTACAATTTGAAATCATTTGAAGTACTGAACTGCAGGAAGGAGTAGGAGATTTTATTCCTCACTTGTGTTATAAGTGTTCAGCCAAGATTTTCAGATGGGGAAGGATTCTTCCCTTTGATATTGAACACACAAGAATGTTCTGAGGAAATGTCAACAGGTGATTTATGTTTTTTATTGCTCCCACTTCCTTGCTTGGCCTGACTTTTAGTTCATTATCAGTTTAGTTCGTACCTCCAAGCTACATGAGATATTCTCAGATATGCTTTCTGACACTCATTTGTTAAATCTCAGTCATTATCTGCCATGCAGAATTAGGAACCAACCAGAATTAGGAACTTAGTGTGAAAGGTTGGATCTGTTTCTTATGAGCTTTGTTCACAGCAAAATCCCAATGTTACGTCAAGGGAAGGAAATGATTTGTTATAAGGAAAAAAGAAGTAAAAACAAAGAAACAAAAATTATCTGATCTCACTGAGTTTTAGACAATTCAGTGGAATTCCTGAGAAGATTCTACTAGTAAATAAATAGAAATAGAATTTTTGGGGGTACATTTTGAACATGATTTTGGTTAAAAACAGACTGCATAGTCTCTTGGTCTTTGCATTAACAGTGTGCCAGCAGGCCTTTCTTGTTTGATGAAGGACTGCAAAAGCTGGCTTGAATTGCGCTCAGCAATTAATTTGTGAATTAAATCTCACCACTGTTTTTTCCAGAAAATCTGACAAGCAACAAGAGCAAGGGGAGCTGCAATGAATTTTCAATGAAAGACTGTGTTCACTTTTGGAGCAGATATTTTCAGCACATTTGGTTTAACTCATCATCACAGCCCCAAGAAATAAAGGCTGACAACAAAGAGAAGAAAGTTGCAGTACAAGTTAACCAAGAAAAACAGCAAGATACTTTAAGATATCATCCAAAATAAATATGGGTATTCAATTGTTATGCAGGGTTCAGTTTCATATTTTCAGACTGCTGCTGTAAACTCATTGAAATGAGTTTGGAAAAACGAATCTCATTCATGTTTTATTGTACATATTCCAGAATACTGCAAGGTCGTAAGCCAAACAGAGCCATGTTGAAGTCAAATATGTTAGTGTGCAGACCTTAAGGCAATTTCTATAGCCACAGCTGAGTCACGAAGGCAACTGGGCCACTCAGTGAAATTGAACGTAGTAAATTAAAGACACATGTAGTTAGCTCTCTGTATTTATTGTTCTCTCCATTTTCAGTGCATCTCAATATGGTCAGGATCCATTTCATAAAATCTCTTGTGGCAGAATTCCTCTGTTCCCTTTTTTCTACTTTCCTGTAAAAAGGACCTTAGTGAATATAAAAAAAACGATTACAACTAGTATTATAAGAAGTATATAAGCAAAAATGGTTCTTCAGGGGCTCTCAGTTCCCTGTGTTATTTGTTTGCTTTTCTCTGTGGGGGTCTCAGAGGCTAATGAACTGATCGTTATCACCTGAACTGGGTCTTTTGTATTCCTTTTCAAAAATTTAGGAAAAAATTTTTCGCTTGGGTTTGGGTTTTGTTTGTTCGTTTGTTTTTTGTTGTTAATGTTGTTGTTTTGTTTCAATTGTCTCAGTAGAAGTTGGTAATGAGAACAAATATGTACAAACAAAGGCTATCTTTCCCATACCCAGACATTTATTTGATTTTAATAACTTGCCAAAATCTGTCATCAGTGCCATAATAAAAATAGCAAGCTAGAAGTGCTCCTCTTCCATTTGCTTCTATTCGACACATTCATTACTGGCATAATCAGTGCTCCCTTGCACTGCCTAGTTATCTCCTAGTGGCAAGGTAAATCTCAACAAGTTAGCTGAATGTTGATGCAGCAAGAGCCCAGAAAAAATGAACTACTGTTTTTCACCATAATGATCTCCAGAGTTGTGGGTATAACTACTGCCAACCTGCCACCTCAGGAAAGTGCTATGCCAGCCTGCTACTCTTTTTCTCCCCTTTCTTGCCCAGATGCAAATTCAGATACAAACTAAGGTCCCCAAAACGATCATCCCCAGAGATGCCTCTCCAGCACTTGTGTTGTCCTGGCAGTGCTCAGTTTGCTTGAAAGACAGGGCAACCAAGAGACTGGCAATGCAGTGTGGGTGCCTCCACGACATATTCATCTCAGGGATAGAAGCTCCGTTCTGGATTTGGGTCTGTAAGGAGCTGTTTTGAACTGCAGCAGCCACCACTTAACAGGCTTGTATGCGGGGAGGTGGTGTGAACTCTTTCCCCGAAGCTTGGCTAGCTCCTCATTCAGTTATCTGTAATTTATACAGAAAGAAATAGTGAAGGGAAAGTACTCAGGCTCTAAGACCATTTAGTATGTCACAATGGGCATGTCTGAAAATAGACACAGCTCTAAGAGGGTGGCTTAAATACTGACTTAAGACAAGCCTTAAAAAATCCAGCATAAAATAATTAAGTAAAAAGACAACCTAATATCTCCCCATTTTTCTTCTTTTCCTTTCTGTTCCTGCATTGTCATACATTTCCACTCTTTCTATGGCCACTCTTAAAAGAATTAAAACAGGACTTCTAAATTGCTTTGTTTGTTCCTAGGCTGTGTAGCAGTGGTGGTGGATACTGCAAGTTCCCCAGTGAGGAAGCATTTGTTGACCTCCAGAAAAAGTAATTCTGTGGCATGACTGCAAATCACCCTAGTCTGTCAAATACAGCATGGCTGGAGTGCATTATATCTTGGACTTTATTAATCAGCATTATAAGAACAAGGCAGGACATGGAAGCTTTCACCATGCAAAAGTTAAAAGAAGGCACCACCATAATGTTATCTCTGGGCTGCTTTTGTTGTGAACAAGAACTTAGAGCCTTCTCTATCTTACTAATATTCAGTAGGGCTGCTAAAATACATTAGCTATTCCATGTTATCCTGCCTGACTCCCCCTCAGCACCCATTTCCTTCCCACTGCAAATCTTAGCGCAGTATTTGGCCAGTTTTAAGCACAAAGTCTACCGTGTTCCTCCTTGCTAATGTTGCTCAGCACCACACTAGTTCTTTGCATTTCAAAGGGAAAAGAAGACCTTACATCATTTGGGTTAACTACTCCAAACACTACACTTCCCAAAGAACGGAAGTTCTTGCCAGTTATGAAATAGATAGATTAAGCTGATACCACAGTGAATCAATCAACACACAAAAAGTATGCACAAAGTAAAAGAAACACATCTAACAGATTTAAAAGCCTATTTATAAAGAAGAAAGATCTTCGTTATCTTTAATTTAATGAAGTATCAAATATAAAGAAGAAAACACAATGTTTCTGACATATTCACGTTAATTTCTCCGATACTTGCTAGAAAGCAATTAGGTACTAGAGGCTTTTTTTTCTTTGATTTTTTTTTTCTTAATATGTTATTTAAAGTAATCTAAAAGCTGTGTTCTTTTATAATAGATGGGGAAAACAGAATGATTTGTTTTACTTCATATACAAAGTGAACTCCAGAAGATGTGCCAAAAATTTCTAAGATCCGTAGTACAATACAACAAATTGAAACTTTTATCTGAAAATCCAAAAAAAAGGGGGGAGGGTGAATGATTTTTTTAAAAAGGCAACATTATAATTTTATATGTCACAAATGCTTTACTATATTATTCTTATTCCTGCATTCCTGCAGCAGCTTCAGAGTGGTGAGCTCACGTTCTCATAAGCACCCAGTTTAACACAAAATGGTCTACCCTGCTCTCTAACTGAGCTGGTACTGGTCTCCCTCAGTGCCTAAACCAGCTGGTGCAAGCCAGGGTAAGTGCTGAGACCTTCACTGAAATCAGTTATCTCACCCAATGGGAAAATAATGACAACACAACAATGAGCCTTCTGAGACTCAGAGTGCCCATCTGCCTAAGTACTGGAATTGTAGACTTAAGAATAAGTACTGAGTTTGTTTTTCAGAACAGGTGATCCACCAAGTGGGGCAGAGCAGGAGCGGGGAGGTGGAACAGGTTTCTAGAATGGGAATAGGTAACTCACTCTTTCATTCCAACTTTATAAATATTTTGCTTAGACTATCTGACTGTATTAATTTACAACGTTTTACCTCTTTCTATTTTTATACATGCAGATTTCTCCTGCCACTTTCTATTTCCTTTTTTAAGTAGAAAAGCTGAAAGGAGAGGCTTTAAACATGATGGAAAGTGCATGGAGAAATGTAGGAAGCACTCCAGTGGGGAAAAAAAAAGTAACATGTAACACTGTCAGGAAGACAGCACTTCAAAGTAAGGCAGACTTGCTGAATCATTTATATTGCCAACTCTAATCCTCATAGTTCATAATTTCCAAGAGATTGATTTAGCAATCTTTCCGGTATTTGGAAACATAATGACTCAATGTTACATTTCCAATGCTGCCCTCAGGGTCTTTGCACAGATGGCAAAATGTTTGCTGGTCATCTCTGGCTGTCAGCCTGTGGTCCTGCATGGGTGCACCTGCTGGGTTTCTCGTCCAAGGATAACCATGTAGCTTCAGGCTCCTGAGGTCTCAGAGAGACTGACACCTTGAATTATCAAAGAATTCTCTCTTTCTCTTCCTCCCCTGCTCTTTTCTTCAAGAGCTGCTCAGTTGACCTGACAGGATATTTCTCTTATTCCTAGGGGGAAAGGATCTGATTTATTTTCACATGAATCTGCCAGCCTCAATTCATCTGCTCACTACAGTGCAAGTTATTTGGTGCATTTGCCTCAAAGAAAGACATTAAGTCAATTTAACTAACCCAACACATTTCCCCAGAGGAGTACAACAGAGATGTAGCGGAAAACCCTTCTTCCCTTCATGTCCTTTTCTGGCAGAAGGTTTTGCTGGAGATAGGGGAAGACCATGCATCAGTTTGTGGCAGGGCAGGAGCTGCATGAACACTTTTCCAACTCACCTGATCCTGAGCTAGGCCAAAGCACTCAACTCTTCCCTTCATAAACGAGCTCAAGTCTAGACCTGAAGAGGACAGTTCCAGTCTGCTAGCAGATTAAAGTTTTCTCAAAGCTAGTGTACACAGCCACCTCTCATAAAAGGGCTGTTAAAAACTGTTGAAGTTAACACATTAGAGAAGAGTGCTTTTTCATGTGGAGAGTTGTGGGAAAGGTTGGAGGAGGATTCTTTTCAGCCATGCTGCAGCACTAGAAGCCTCTGAGGTCTGTGTAGCCAAAGGGCTAGGCAATTGGAGGAGCAGGACAAGAAAGGATTTTCTTGTCAGCCTGGCAGAATAATGGAAGATTCTGGGCATGTAACGTTAGTGAGGACGGTTGCAGATATTCTGAGCTGTTATTCCCAGAGTATATCTTCAATACAATGAATGTTATTTATAATTCGGAACACGATAAAAAAAATCAATTAAATTTATTATGGAGTTGTCTATGAGCATTACAGATGTCTTACTAGTGTTCTTCTTATGATCTCTCCCTCACCTCAATGCCACATACGGATTTATAGCAGTGAAGGCTGGATCAAAACTGAAAAAAAAAAAGTGAGTTTCCTTTACTGGGAACCAAGCATAGCCTAAAATTAAGACTATGAATTTGAGCTCCCTCTCTTTATTTTAATTCTGGTCATATGTGTTTTTCCCAAGTCCTGATCAGGTAGGAATGCAAATTTTACCTTACTGGAAAAATTCAGATGAAATATTTTTCTTTTTTAGTTTTTATTTTGTTATTTTGTTTTGTTTCGGTTGGGGTGGGTTTTTTTGCCATTTTCTGGCATCTTGACGGCCTCACTCAGGGGCAAAGTGCAATAAACCCTGTCTGTATGGATTCCAGACTAGGATTTCAGCACATGGTGGTTTATTATATTTACTTTCGAATATTTTGGAAAGGAATAGTAGGGAAATAGAGCAAATTGTGGGGAACACAGGTTTAGGGAAAGACAGACAGGATTGGTGGCATAAAGAGAATATTTAAGGGAATATCTTGTATTAGAAAAGCTTTATTTTGCTCTATGCATATACTATGCACTACACGGTCAGTAAATTCGAGGCAAATTATTCTGGCAAGAAAAGCCGTGCCTTTGAAAGCTGAACCTTTTTTAATAATCACACATCTGGCTGAATAAAAAAGAAAAAAATGGGGTTAGCTGATCACGGAGAGAATGGAGTGGGTATTTGGAATCAGAAAAGAAAAATGGTTTGGAGACCGGGATGACAGAGTGTTATTGCTCTTGCAACAAGAGAAAAGTGAGCAACATCTGATCTTACAAGGGTTTCCTGCCCATTCTAGCTTCAATGGCAACTTTTTTTTTTTTTAATACTGGCACTCTCAGCATATGCCTACTAAATGATTATGCCTTAAATGAGGAGATGATCCTGCCACAGCTGTTTCAGGATAAGTTACTAAACGATGATACTAAAAAAGTCCAAAAGTCATGGAAATTCCTTTTTTAAAATGTTAGAAAAGGGTACACCACCGCATGAAAAATAACATGTCCCCACTCAGGGCTGGCCTGCGAAAAGCAGTAACAAGTGATGAATTTAAACATGCCCTTTGTAAGCCACATTTAATTTCACAGTGTCTCCATAAGTTTTCTCATCTGATTTGGTTTTTCATATGGACATGGTTTTTATTGAGATTCAACTAGCCTTTCAGAAGCTGATGTTTAAGGATCATGTCCTCCAAGCTCAAAAATGGTTGGTTCCATCAAGTAGGAAATCAAGGAAAGGTTGCAAGAGGCCTGCATGAATGAGCATCACATATACCAACAAAATACATTAAATTGGAGATCTCAGATCATGCAGGTCTAGGTTTAGTTATTCTCATTCTATTAAAAAAATCTGAAATAAACTGTGATAAAAGATATATGGAATTAAGGGAGAGAATACACGTTTCTCTGTGAAGGGAACAGAGTTTGAATTTTCATTTCAACAAGGACAAGATATATACAGTGACAGTGAATAATGTCGGATCCCTAGACTTCATGGAACAGGACAGAGGAGCAGTCTCTATCTGAATTTTGTTTCTTGGCTTTCTGAAATTGAACTGTTAATGCCATTTGGGGTTTGGTTGGATTTTTTTTTTTTTTTTTTTTTTTTTTTTGTTTTTTTTTTTTTTTTTTTTTTTTTTTTTTTTTTTTTTTTTTTTTTTTTTTTTTTTTTTTTTTTTTTTTATATTTTTTTTTTTTTTTTTTTTTTTTTTTTTTTTTGGTTGGATTTTTTTTTTTTTTTTTTTAATTTATAGGAGTAATTGCTTTAGCAGCAGCAGCTCTAATTGTAGCAATTAGCAATGTCACTTTTTTCCTCTTTAAAAAAAATCCAGCTGAGAGTGTGGAAAGAAATTATAAAATAAATGAGATTAAAGGTATCAAAGACTTCCCATGATGGCATGTTCCATTTATACTCTTACTAAATAAAGAGACAGCAGCATAATTTTTATTTGGGAGCTTAACATGCAGTTTTGAGAAGAAGAAAAACCGTGACCACATGAAGGAATAATACAGACCACAAAAAAATCCTGTCCAGCCTAGGAGATCATCTGTTCTTCACCTGAACAAAACCTTGGTTTTCCATTTCGAAATTCCCTTTGTCCTGATGTGCTGCTTACTTAAAGGCAGGTGAGCGACAAGAAAAGCCAATAAATATACAACTAAACAAACTCCTGACATATGTGCCACATCCTGAGACCTTCCTCTTCTTGCACCCTTAGTCTGTATTGATAAAGCTAATCAGCTTACTGGCTTCCATTCATTCATCACTGTGCTCATGTAACTGGGAAATGAAAAAGAAATGCAAAGCCATTTACATTTCCAAAGAGTTTTCTGAAATTTTTCTATAAATAGTTTGTATGCCCAGCCTCCCCTAGTTTTGCATGTGAAACTACCCCATCAACTGCTTCATCTTCTTGGAAAGCAGGTAATGACAGAGCTCTGTAGCTTGTCC
Source organism: Pampusana beccarii (assembly GCA_013399365.1). Classification (NCBI taxonomy): domain Eukaryota; kingdom Metazoa; phylum Chordata; class Aves; order Columbiformes; family Columbidae; genus Pampusana; species Pampusana beccarii. The sequence continues at coordinate 13,347 of VWYH01003315.1, read as the reverse complement.
TCTTGCCCCATCCTTCATTTTCATAAAGCAATTACTAGTAGTGCCCAGTAAGGCCAAGCTGGACAGAGATGCTCCACCTCTGCTAACCAAGTGAAATGCCATGGGCAGACAGTATGGCATATTGCATTTTGTCACTGGTCTCTATTCAGCAAATGGGTATCTCAGTGTTCTAAAAATCATGGCAGCTGCTTTTGACTCTTTCTTGCAAACCCATCTCAAAATCCTCTCAAATAATTACAGGAGAATTTTACACAGATTCTGGGCATGCAACTGAGATTAAGGCATGACAGATGTATCAGACAAACTGAAAGAATAATACGTTTTTAAAGGAAGGATAAAGATGCAAGGCATTTGGGTGGCCTTTAGATTAGTAGCTATGGTAATCCCAGTCCTGTTCAAGGGCTCTGTTTCAGTTGCCGTTAATATACTAAGCAGGTGCACACTTAAGCCACTTTTAAACCATTCTCCCAGACATACAGGCTGCACCTCTCTAGCAGTCTAAGTGCAATTTCTTCTTTTCAGCCAGCACGTAGCATTTTCAATAGTCTGTTTTATATTCTGGGGTAGTCCAAATGATATACAGTAGTTATTTTACAAAACACTGATTTGCAGCTCAGTATAATTTCCTGGAACATCACATCTTAACACAAGATGGCTACTGTTTGCATGCCCTTTGAGGAGAATATTGCTATAAGGGAAAAAAAGGCAGAAATACGTAGCTGCTTGTGTTTATATAATGAACAAAAGGCTTTGATGCACTAGAATACAGAGACTTTCACTATATTCCAGATTTTTCTCTTTATGTTCCGGCAAGGGGGATACACAAAGCGAATTAAACTCAGGATGGATGCTCCTTTGTAGGAGGAAAGAAGGGAAAGGTGCAAGAGTGAGGTTTGTCTGTTACATGTAGAATATAAATATCTTCCTTGCAATAAGGCAGGAAGTCAGTGGTTAGAGGCCAAGTCATTGTCTTGAGAAAAGACAAAAGGAGGAAGGAAAAGAGAAAGGAAACCAAAGCAATGGGAAACAGAAAATTGGCATATACTTGACAGAATTCTTGATCAGGAAAAAGAGAGAACAAACAAAATATATATTTTCAAAAAAAGTATGTATGAAAAGGTTAAGAGAAGTTTGAATATGTATCAGTTAGGATCTTCGGATGTTTTGAGTTTTGATCTCCCTTTATAGAAGGCTTATTATCATCAAGCTTTCAAACTAGAAACTGTGAATGTAGATTAAATCCAATGACAAACTACAACCTAGAAAAACTTCTGTAGAGATTGAATTTTGGCTGTGAAAAGAATACAGGATTAGGCTGTGTTTCAGTTAGTGGAATTTGTTCTTAACCATCTATTCCACATCTTGAATTTATATTAGAGCCTTCCCTGGAGTGGTTGTGGAGTCTTAAATAGTTCTGTGTCAATAAAACAGCCAGAACAACAAACAAGTGGTCGTGCCTGATCAACATGAGTGATGTCCGAAGGCATTGCTCTGGGTAGAAGCAGCAGGAGTGTCTGACAATGTCTCTTCTCCAAGCACACTGCAGATCAGATTGTAGGGATGGCAGGATTGTAAGGAAAAGAAAAACATGTTATTATTACCTTCTGACATCACTGCAAATGTACAACAGCAAGGTTGAGGAAGGGATAGAGAAACACTTTAATTTTAATGGCTTTTTCTGGTAAAAGAATTATTATTGTTCTAGAGGAAATTCAGCTAGCTGACCCAATATCATTTATTGTCTGCAAGTTTTCATTTTAGGATCTTTTCAAAGAGATACACTTTAAAGAGGATAACTTTACTTAAAGTAGTGCTCAGGTGGGTGATCCAGCTGCACTAAAACGTCTAGCAGCTGAGTTCAGTTTCCTTTGAAGACCATCTTATTATGTCAAATAAAGACTGAAGAACAAGGTACCTAATATGTTTGTGCTATCAAAATATTGGTCCAAGTTCAGTTTTTCATTAACAATTCCATGCCATACATTTAGCTTATAAAAAGTCAAGCATTCGTGTCTGTACGTAACATCCCTGAGAGAGCTTCTCCGGTCTCCTGTTATGACCTTCCAAATACCTGCCAAGAGTTCTCAGTAATTTGTTCAGCCCTGGCCACTGGATCCTCAATGGAAGCAATAAAATCATAGCCTAGAGTATACCTCAATCATGAAATTCAGTGTACTGCCACCTTCAGTAATAATGCAGAGGTCAACATCAGTGCTACAGTCTACAGACTGTGGCAGTAACCATGGGTTGCCCCCTATTAGAGGAATGATGCTGTTTAAGTGGGGACTACATAGTGACACTTTCCTTACTCATGGGGGTTTCAGTCTGTGCTAAACTTTGTAAAGTTTCCTGGGGCTTTGAACAATGATACGAAGATGGACAAACATGGTATAGTTTATCTATTTCTTCTGAAGGCTGTTCATCACATCAAACAGCTTTTTTAATCATTATGTGAATGAACTAAGTGAACCTGCTTTAGCAGGTGGGTTGGACTATATGACCCTCAAAGGTCCCTTCCAACCCCAACCATTCTGTGATTCTGTGAACACTGTGAATAACTAGCATCTTGTCCTTTTACACTTAATGAACAACTGCAACATCTTTACTCGTCTCTCCTTTATCTTAACAGTTTGCCACTGTAAACTCATTCATTTTATATTAATTTTTCCAAATGGTGCCCTCCAGAGAACATTAAGAGGAATCTATTGCTTAATAGTCAGGCCTATAAATCCCACAGTTCATGCCTAAAATTCAGCTGGAATTTAGCTCCATTGCAGCCCAGCAGTCCTTAAGCTGTTACTGGTCAGAAACTGAGGCTACAGCAGTAATGAGGATGTGCTGGACTTGGGCACTGAGTTGCTGTAAATCTACCGACAGCTGCAGCTGATTTGTCTATATTGTACACAGTGGATTTTGCTTCAGACATTTATTAAAAGGTACGATCGACACTTTATCTCAGCATGTCAATGGAGGTGAAACAAGATGCAAAAGACAGTCCCTTCCTTGCCCATCCCTCTGATGTGACGTGTCGCTCATTCCACATCAGTCAACCTGGAGAATAGTGAGTGCCTTTTACACAGCAGGGCAGGCTGAAAGAAGTGTTTCCCTTTCTCCAGTCCAGAATATCAGCTCCAGGACCTCAGAGAATTTGACTGGCCTTTGCTTGTTGTCAAGCAGGTAAATGTCATAGGACTGATGTGGGAGGAAGAGCTGTCCTTAGCTGTCCTTTTTTTTTCTTTCTCTTTAACTCTGCAGTCGCTTTTAACCTAGCTCTCTTCTCTGCCTCTCTGCTGGAGATGGCTGTACTATCATCTCAAGTATTCAAAACGGCAGAAGCTGTTTGCCTGAAACTTAATTCCTTTGGATTAGGTAGGAAAGCCTTGTAAGCTCAGCTGCTGTTCAGGTGAGGGAACGTAAGGGTAAACCAGACAGAAAATCTTTATATGCGCAGGATAATTCCTTGAGATCCTGCATATGGCCAGCATATTATATGTGAGTTCCAAAATTGTCATTATCACTGTAGAAGCAGAGTAACCAAGGACACTTAGGAAAGTTTTGGATTCTTTGGATATCTTTCCATTGTTCTGAGCTTTAACATTAAACTGCTTTACCTCGCTGTAGCCTCACAGAAGTGAAAATGGTAAGAAAAGAGTATTGGTTAATACTTCCTGGACATCTGGGCCAAAATTTTGTTTTGTTATGAATCTCTTCCAGTAATTTCACTGTTCTGTTTTTCTTATGATTACATAGTAAATGAAACCATGACTGTGAGAACAATTAATTTATCTAGAAATCCTGTGTAGAGTCTCTGGCCAGAGCAGCAGTAAAACAACTTAAAATTTACTCATCTCAGATTGGAAACATTTTAACAGACTTGGAGAGCTTGCAAATATTATATCATCATAAGAATATTATGTCATCAGTTATACACACAAACAGCCTCTGATGTGCACCTAGAAAAATGGTAGCTTTTTCATGAAGACATAATCTGCTAAGATGCAGCATTCAAAAAAACAGAATACTTATCCAGTATTTGCTGTTCTTCCTCATGGGACTGTTCAATTTTAATAATACAAGTCCTACAGCATATTGGGGCTTAAGCAACTTATATTTCCAAGAAATACACCTGGAGAGTACCAGTACACATCATTTTGCAAAGGCCTGGCAGATATTTGAATCATCACTTTTCTTGCACATTTCTTCTTACACTGAGGAGCTAAAACTAAGGGATATCACAGAACATTTACCATTTTACTTTGGTATACATTCATTGAATTTCATAAAGTTGTCTTCATAAACCAATAAATTATTCAGTTCCTTTGCTGTTTAACTGAATACTTACACAGAGAAAGAAAAATGCTTTAAATCATAAAAAATGACAGTCTTAAAAAAGAAAGTTGTCTGAACCCACATCATCTTTTGCATGATTCAAAGGAAATGCAGCATCTGAACTAAGCTACTACTCATCTCTTAAACCTAAATATTTCATTATAAAGGTTCTCCTGGAATTCTGAATTAATATTAGCCCTCCTCCCTACACTCACAGTAGTCATTTCAGAGACATAGAACTACAGAGCACCTCACGTTCCCTGTCTGCTTGGTCCAGCAGCAGGTCCTGGCTGTGATGCAGTGCTTTATGGCAGCATAACCTGGAGACTACACCACTTTATCTCGCTGAACATTGTTTATGATTTGGGAATTTAGAATATTGTAACAGAACAATAAATGTTTCAGACTTTTCTTAACAAATTGGCAGAACTAACAGGAGTTCATATGATATTTTTGGATTAAAAATTCTTCACATGCTGCATAGCAGGGCACTATGCTGGAGGTTCTACAAACCACTTCTGATATACAGTATGAGGCCTCTGAGTAAACTCTACTGTTATATTTCTCCTGCTTTGTTTGTTTCAAAGTCACGTGGATTCTTTAAGGATAAGTACTGACAGGCTGCATTCAAAGGGGTTTGCATTTGCCAACATGCTAACAGATTACCCCACCAAAAAATGCCTTTGAAAAGTAGGCATTTTCCTGTTGTTGCAATATTCAAACTATTCTTCTTCTAGCACAAGTGGTTAGGATGAATTGGTGACATCTCCCTCTTTCAAGCAAAAGGACTGGAGCAGATTAGCAGTTGCCTAGAAACATCATATTTTTTTTTTACTCTCTGTATAGTGAACGTAGAAACGTTTTCCCTTCAACAATTTTAAATACTCAGATTGGTCTTTCACAAACACAAAGCTTTCAAAGCCATGTCTGCAGATTTGACAAATATTATTTACAAAGCAACAAACAATTTAATCAAAGAAAGATATGAAACCTTTCAGGACTGAAATTAACTACGAATGATTAATTCAATGATAGAAATAAATTTGGGTTTTTTTATAATATTCTTCTTCAGGATTCTGATGATGTTTCCTAATTGTAAAGATACAGTCTGCAGCCGAGGCATAGCTTTCATGTAATTTTGTATGGGTGGAGTTTTACACTTGGCCTTATACTGGTACAAAGAGCCCAAACAATGGAAACATACAATTTTAAAATCATTTTCACCACAACATAGTCATATTATTTTTCAGTGGCACATCTTTTATCTTGGGCTACTTGCCATATTATTCATTTTTTCCCAAAAGAAGGCTTTAAAATAGTTCACGTACGATATAGTACCTCCTGGTATTTTGAAATGAGGTTGGCTCATTAATCAACAGTCTATAATGACTACATAGCAAAAACAAAGCAAGCATCACTTGAGGTCCAGCTCTCCTGTAAACTCAGAGCACACATTGGCATATACTCTCTTCTTTCTTCCCATTTCCATTACTTTTAATTTTGTTTATAGCATGAGAAAATCTGCACGCAAGGGAAACCAATGTGTGTCTCAGACAGAAATAAATTGGTAATCAGGCAATGCATTTCTGGGCAAATGTAACAAGCCTATAGTAGCACTGAAAGGCAGTGGAGCATAAGCCAAATGGCTCAGAAACATGCTATGTTGAGAGCCTTTTGAAAATGATCTTATACATAAAAAGAAGTACAGCAGTTAGACTTGGCTGTGAGCTTAGGAGATCTTACAGGCAGAAAGATGAGATCACCAGCAGCCAATGCAAAAGCTTCATGTCTGTCACACACCTCTAACTATTTTGCACTTTAATGTCTTTCCTTATATAGGAATTAATGCAGTCGACATGCCTTTACCAAGGGGAAGCCATGCTTGACCAACCTCAAAGCCTTTTATGAGGAAATAATGAGGTGGATGGATGATGGCAGAGTGGTGGATGTTGTCTACCTTGACTTCAGTAAAGCATTTGACACAGTCTCCCACAGCATCCTCATGGCTAAACTGAGGAAGTGTGGACTGGATGATTGGGTAGTGAGGTGGACTGCGAACTGGCTGAAGGAAAGAAGCCAGAGAGTCGTAGTCAATGGGGCAGAGTCCAGTTGGAGGCCGATAACTAGTGGAGTGCCTCAAGGGTCAGTACTGGGGCCTATATTATTCAATATATTCATTAACGATTTAGATGAGGGAATTGAGTGTACTATCAGCAAGTTTGCTGATG
>VWYH01003314.1:24231-34919 GCA_013399365.1 Pampusana beccarii | reverse complement strand
AATCACTATGCATGGCTGCTACATTCTGTGATTTTCAGTTTTGGCAAGTGGCAAATGTAGTTCTTCAAAGAAGTACTTAGTGGCTCTAAATAAAGTTTCTTTGTTCTGCAGCCCAAGAATTTTGACTAGAAATTATACCTATAAGTTATACATTTCAGGTTAATTTTTCTCAACTTCTAACAGCAAATGCAGCAGATATAACTTTGGAGTATGCTGGGGAACTACACCATTTCCAGCTTCTGTCTTGCAGAGATTATTGTTTTCTTTCTCATTAGGAAGTGTCATGAGTAAAATATAGAAATTCTGGGTCTTGGGGTATAAGACAAATCTGTCTTACCTTTGTTTCCTCTTCCTGTATTTGCTGCTAATTTCTTCTGTAACTGTCCTGCCAATTGACTAATACCTCATTTTTTTGTTATAATTTGTCTTTCTGCTTGAGAGTACACCAGAAATCACTCAAGCAGAAATGAGACTTGTATTTTCCGGTCCTACTGTACATTTTTTTCCTTGCTATCTCAAAGGAATCATTACTTAGGAAATCCTTGGGCTTAGTGTGACTACACTTTCTCAGTATGGCTAGTCACGGTGGTTAAAGCAACTTATTCTGTACCCAGTATTGAAAAAAACACTTGTTCAAATGACTAGAGGCCTCTGACTCTGTGTGTTGAACTTTGCAAATTCAGTGTTTTGCAAACAGACTTGTGTGCCTCTGTCCACATATGTCACGTTTTATCACGTCCTAGTCACACAGATGTGCAACCTACAGGTGTGAATTTGGGGTAAACTCATGCTTCTTTAGTTTCTATAATGTCTTTCTATGCAAAATAAAAGCATCAGGAAATGCCTTTTCTGTAAATGTAGAATTTAAGTATGTCAGTTGCTGAAAGTAGCGTTGAAGCGGACTGTCTGCTTTCGAAATTCTTACAGACTTTTGAAAAATAATTACCGCTTTCTTAGCACTCTTGTCACAAAAGCTTGGCCTATCAGGCCAATTCTTTCTCCCTCTTGCCACCCATATAAAACTAGGATTTACCTAGAGCTTAATCACCTGTGCTGGAATCTCCTTCAAGTTAGTGGAAGTGTTTGAAAGAATAGTAAAAGTCGGGGAGAGCTTAGGGCTATTGTGATAGCTGCTCATAAACCATATTGCTAATACCTGTGAGGAGTCACAGAAATTGAAAGAAAGGCCTATTTTTTTTATATTACTGCTGTAATCTTCAGGTCTTTAAATTGCAATATGTTCTAGGAGGAAACTTAGGGGAAGTGCCAGAAAAATCACCTTCCCACACTTACTTTGCCATAATATTCTTCATAATTCTTAAAGGGATGGAGCATAAGTATGAGATGATTTTTAAGAACAGAAGAAACTTTGAAATTAAAAATATTGAATAGGATATTTCAGAAATGATCATATATTTTCCCATATTAAGTTATTAACATATATGAAACTACCAGTTTGAATAGCACAGAAGCAGTATTCTGATTTCTTTGTAAATTGTGCCCTCAAGATTGGAAAATATATAATTCATTAAGATGGACTGATATTGATATCTTAACTGTAGTATTATTATTGATACTGCTTCAAAGACTCTGAATGGAAGAAAGATTTATGGTTTTGAAAGAAATATTGCATTTCCTGTTCCGTACTCTAAAAACTATTGTAACAGCATGATCAGCAGAAAAAATAATCAGTTGCTGAAAGAAGTGGAAAAATAAATATGAAGAAACCAAAAAGCTCAAGGATTAACAATTTAGTTAAGAGCATTTGGAAATGATAGGATGGTTTGCATGTATTTCACACAGAACACACAGATAGTATTTGAGTAGCATCTAGTGCTGGGGGAATCTGTGAAGCCAAATAAGCAGTAATGTAATATTTAGTGAACCACAGTCCTGTGATTCACCTGCACAGAAAAGAAAAATGTGTAAAAGATGTGCATGGATGTTGCAAAAAGCTACAGAGGGCATGAGAGCCATTATGGTAAGAAGTTAATCTGACCTGGCTTTGTTTACCTCATATGGATCAAGGTTGCAAATTGTCACTTCCCTGTCATATTATAGAGTTCGAACAAAGGGAAATTAGGGTTTTTTTCCTTGCACTTGTCACTACAAGGTGTCTATAAGGAAAATATAAAACCATAACACAACCTGAGAGAAGTAATGGCTAGTGTTTTCCCAACTTGTTTTTTAAATAACATCAGGGCATGAGTTAGTGAAAACACTCTTCTTGTTGGATGGTTTGGTACTTAAGAAATACTTACTGAATGCTCAAGTGGATTTTAAATATAAAGTGAACATGCGTAATTTCTCCTTGTCATACAAGCTTATTATGCACTTACATAACTTTTTCCTAGTAAATGCCTTGTGTACAAGGAATTTTTTCGGTAACTAAAATGGTTGTTACTTTTCTCCTAAAAGCCTTGAACATATTCTGTACCAGCTAAAACCCTGAGGAGAGCACAGGTCACTTCCTGGTGCAGTGGTGCAGCCCCAGCTGCCCTCAGGAGAGCACAATTCCAGATGTTCCCATTTTGCTCTATGGAGTGGTGCTGTAACTGTTGGACAGCAAGGATGTGATTTGGCTCCCTGGAAATGTTCAATGTGTTGAAATACTTTCTCTGTGGCTGTAGTGATGTGTATATACAGCATGAAGGAAAATACATTATGGACTGCAGTCTTTTAAAGGCATTCATATTGCTCAAGTGAGTGCAAGAAGTACTTAGATTCGAGGATATAATAATGGCATTTCAAATCCCATGTAAGAGGGGAGTTAGTACCTAAAGCTGCATATAAGGCAGCCTAGCCAATTATTTGAACCTACCATTCATAGAATCATTTAGGTTGGAGAAGACCTTTAAGAACATAGAGTCCAAGAGTTAATCTAACACTGTCAAGTCCACCACTAAGTCATGTCCTTAAGCAGCATGTCTGCACATCTTTTAAGCACCTCCAGTGATGGTAACTCAACCACTTCCCTGGGCAGCTTGTTCTAGCACATGGTATAAACCTTTTGGTGAAGAAATTTTTCCTAATATCCGATTTAAACCTCACCTGGTGCAACTTGAGGCCATTCTCTCTTGTCCTATCACTTGCTACTTGGGAGAAGAGGCTGACACCCTCCTCACTACAACCTCTTTTCAGGTAGTTGTAGAGAGCAATAAGGTCTCCCTTCAGCCTCCTGTTCTGCAACTAAAAAACCCCCCGTTCCCTCAGACGGTCCTTGTACAACTCATTCTCTAGACCCCTCACCATGCTACTTGCATGATTACAGTGTGTATATAGAGGGGAAGAAGAAAAACCCATCTATGGAAGTGTTTCTAGGTGTTCATCTCTGGTGTTTCTCCCACTGTTTCCTAGGGCTGTTTTTGTAGGACACTAAAAGCTTAATAAAGCTTGGATGCAGTAAAAACAAAGGATGGGAGAACAACTTGAGTTGCGGCTTTTCTCATCTTTGTGGTATTGTTTCAGAATAAGTTCTACTTGGCTGTGGGAGAAACGGAATGTGTGTGGGTCCCTGTAACCAGTACCCTCTTTCTCCTTAGTGTGGTGGAATGGCTGCATCTCATGTGGACCTTTGGTAGCTGCAGGAATCTCTCCAGAATCTTAAAATGTAAGCTGTGCTTAAAAGGAGGATGCTGGGGAAAAAGAAAAAAATCATTGAACAGCAAATAAGTTAGCTTCCACTGCCTGATGTGAGACTCCTTCAGAGTAGAAAGAACACCAAATGGGGCTGTGCATTGTATAATATTGAAATTATAGGTTGGCCCAGTGTGTTTCTTCCACACAGCAAACTTCTGAGGCTCGTGGTCTTCCGTAAAATGCAAACTTGAGAGAAAGCGATCCTATCACAACTAGTACTAATACAAAGAAGTGCCCTAAGAAAATTGCTGTTCACAAGAATAACAACAGTTTAGATTGTATTTAACAAAGCAGTAGAACTCATACATTTCCATTTAAAAACCAAGTAACAAAAACAAAGGCAAAACACCTAACAACAGCCTGAAGGAAAAGCCCCTTTTTTAGTGTTCAAGCACCAGAAAATACTTGGCCTGTTTTGAACAGCAGTGTTTTTATAACATGCTTTTGTTGGATCGCAATCTTGTCTCTCTTTTCTCTGTTTGATCTAAAAGTCCAACTGTGTTAATTTAACAAATTAATGTAATGCATTAAGCTTGTAATATGATTAAAGGTATTACTAGAACTTTCTATAAAGAATGTTTTTTTCTCGTTCTGTTAGGAATTTTTCCCTGCAATTGCAGATGTATACAAAACTGTAACTACATCTGGCTGAAAATTTAATCTATTTTCGCCACCCACCAACAATGGGGAAAACGCAAGTTGCTTTGAAGAAATATATTTTTCAATGGACGTTTTTCCTGGGAAGGCATTTTGCATAAGCAGAATAAAAAATACCCCTTGCTGCCCCAGAATGGTTGATAGTGTGGTGGTTTTGGTGTGTCTCCAAAATGTTGTAGCTCTGTTGTTGTTGGAGAAGGGCCTGGAAACCTGGGTTTCCAATACTCTGTGTGATAGTCTTAATGACTGGACTACTATTTATCTAGAAAGCGATCATGCTGCCTGGTTTTTCTCCTCATCTCTCCTTTGCTATGACCTCCTTTCCCCGAAAGAAAATTAAAATAATTTAGACATGCTTCTCTTTAGTCTAACACAAAAATAGATTTTGAATTTTTTTTTCTATCTGAGAAAGATATTATTTTCTAACAAGTCTTAACAGTGATGCATCAATCTGTTGTTCATGTTGTGTAGTAAAGAAAATAATGGTATAGAGTTTGCCCTTAGCAATGAAGTGGAACTGTCCATGTATGGAGAGAAAGGTGCCGTAGCTGTGGCTGAAGAGCTCTGGAGCAATGGAAAATTATTGCATTTATTTCACTGAGTCTTGCAAAGAAGCATCTTGCATGGTTGTTTGTTTGTTTGTTGTTAAACAGCTTCTATCAGCGTAGAAGGAAAGGTGATGGTTGCATCATGATCCCCTAGGATGCACCTCATTTTTAGTACTTGTTTTAATGTTCATCACTGAAATAAGTTTTTGGGTGTGCTTCTGAATCATTACTTCGCAAAAAGAAACAGACATTGCCCTACACCTCCAGATAATTTTGCACCTTGTTTAAAGATTGGTGGTGTTCTCCTTCATTCTTTAGAAAATATCATTTTTAATTAGACTCTTTTTTCCAGATAGGTGCTCTTCATTTTTAATTCAAGGGAACATGAGGAGGTAGAATTGGGGTATATTTGGTCTCTTTGAAATACTTCAGTCTGTCTTTAAAAACTTGCAGGGCTGTAACTTTCTCTTGAAAGGCTGCTGTGACATTCAGATATTTGTTGGCTGGACTTGAAAGTGTGCTTTGGGTACTGTTTAGAAAAATCTAGTGCCCTGTATGTGCAATACACAATAAAAGGAAGTGATGCTCACAACCTTTTGTGTATGGATTGCTGCAGACTGCTTTTTCTCTTAATGCTTGCCGTTGGCTGACCTGGAAAAAAGGTAGTTTCTACATTTTGTTCCAGCTATCTATGTGAAATTCTTCATTTTGGGTCCTTTTTTGGTTTTGCTTTGACCTGGTTTTACAGTCTTTAGTGGTGCCTGTTTAACATGTGCACAGTGAACAGCTGCACTGCTGACTTCCTGCAGATGTTGGGAGCCAGTATGAGTTTGTGACTGCCTCTGTGATGTTCCATCATGGAAGCCTTGATTTAGGAAAAAGAAATCATATTCTCTCATGAATGCCTTCAAATGTCCTGATCTAGAAAAAAAACAGTGTGGTATTTTCTGGCACTCCCTGTACTGAGCTGTTTGTTTCTTATGTGGCTCCTAAATGCATCAGATAAAGTCTGGAGCCATCCAGTAACTGCATGTTCCAAGTTCCTTTTCATATCTACAGCAATCCTGTTAATGTTACCTCTTTTAAAGCTCTTTGTTAGTAAATGTCATCAGATAAAAGGCTATGTACTCTGGATTTCTGCTCTGTAAAAGTCCATTAAGTAAACACAGTATTACCAGCTGACTTCTGAACCTAGTTTTATTGAGAGTTTTAGTGGGCTGTTAACAGCTACATGGCTTTTTTTATTTCCTGATTTGAAAGGCAGTTTTGCTTATCAGATCACCTCTGTTTTCCCAATTCCTTAGTGTATGAACTTGCCCAAAAGAAGAGCCATCTCTATATCTTCTATATTTTGAGTTCAACATACCTATTAATCTGAAAATAATTTTAGAAAGTGTTGAAATAGTGACCATGGCACTACTGTTTTGTATCTGTACTTTAGTATAAGAATTTCATATATTTAAGACTCCTAATTGAATTTCTTTTCAAGATAAATTTCAGAAAGACAACCCTTAAACAGACCTGTATCAGTGTGCTCATATGGGAACTTAGATGGTGATTAGGGCTGCACCTGGGGCGGGGAGTTAAACTGTAGTGGCAATCTTTCACATGGAGGCACTATGCAGTTGTTTGCAGGACCTGACATCTTTGTGTAGGTTTCAGCTGGGTTTGATGTTCTAGCTCTGGAAGAGCATTTTCTGTGGCACGTCCTAGTCTTTCTCGTTTCTCCCATCTCTACCATCAAATCCCTGTATCATAGGTTTACATGCCTAATGTTGCCAAGTTGGAGTCAGAAATGTAATCACTGCTATACACAGATGTTTTAGAAGCTGAGATTGAAAAGGAAATAAATAACAAAATCAGCACTGCTGGTCGAGAGTTGCAATAGGGTGTTTTCCAGGGGAAAGAATAGTCATAGTAAAGTCAGGACTCATTGATCCTGTTCTCTGTGCTGGTGCACAGCATTGTCTTTTTGTCCTTTCCTTATGCCCCCCCAAAATACCTTGGCTACAGGCCCCTCCAGTTTGGGGGGAATTCTATATATATATGAGATTGAATCTTCACTCTTTAAAAGTAACTTTCTGGCTCTTTTACTTGCTAGGGTAGAATGGAAACCATAAACTAATGGTAAATGTCAATTAACTGCTAAACTTGAAAGAACCAGCAGCTGGCTTCTGCTTATGCAGCAGAGAACTATGTGGGAGGGGATATAAAGAACCTCCTCAAATACCCACTCTAACAGTGTAGGGGGGTGGAGGATAGGGAGAGACTCTGCTGAATATGGGTTTTAACCTTTAGAATTCTTTTGCTGTTCTCTCATTCATAGACTTGCATGAAAATGCAAAATAGCAATTGGTTTGTTTCAGGTAAAGGCATCAGACAAAGGCCCCATGACACCTAAAATTAATTTCTGATAAGAAATGGGGCACTTAATTTGTCTGTATCAATTTTGTGTCTGTTAAAGATTTGTTATGAATCTCATAAACGTTTTTTGAAATGCATTTAATGAATAATTGCTTTCAATGAGCTTGAGTGTGCCTCAAATCGGACGCAATGTTTCAATGCAGCAACATTATTAACATTGTTAGAGTAGTATTTAATTGGCAGCCCTTAGAAAAAGCATCTACCACAAACCTGAAATGATGGGTTTGTTTTGAGTACAAATAAACAGAGGGGAAATAGATTGGGTGATATTCATTCACCTGATGTATAAACTGAGATCAAAAATAGCCCACAGATTTATGTTGATATAAATTGAGACAAATTCCAGGTTGGCAATGCTGTTTGTCATAAAAGCTGTCTAAGCAAAGCAGCTAATGTTTCTTCTTCTTCTAACAGGAAGTCCATACCTGCTGTCAAGGAAGACAAAAGGTTGTTTTGCAGTGTGGTGGTGTGCTTTGTTGTTGTTTGTTTTATTAGTAACTTATTTTTGCAATAATTGGTAGATCCTTCGTCACATCTGATACAGAAAACAATCTATAGCCTCAGTTCATGGCACAGTGATTTTTAACTTATTGTAAAAAGGTTCAGGGGAAACAGACTAGAAACTGAAAAGTTTTTGTCTGAAAATAGTCAATTACAAGACACTTAGCTAATGTTTCAGAAAAATGTGGTGGCCCTCTGTCTAGTTTTTAATTGATGAACTTTCTGTATCTGGATACTGATTTTACTGGGCTGATGAAACTGCTTTCAAGGAATAGTAAATATTGTTCAGTATGGGAAGATTGTTTTTGTATGTTTGAGGAACAACTCCCAAATAAAAAAAAAAAAAAAGTGGAACTCTGCAACTCTGTTATTTCACCTGCTCTTCTTTTAGAAGCATCCTTTCTTCTTTGCTGACAACTCCCACTGTGGAGCACTTGTCCCCAGTCCTGGGAATTGCTGTTAACTCCCCAAGATGGGGGCGGGAAATTAGAACTGGTGAGCAAAGGCTGGAAGGGTACCAGCTGGAGGATATTTGTGACGGATAAGAATAACAGGAAGAGAGAGGAAAAAAAGAAATGGTCAGCACTTCTGCCTGTTTAAAAGTGAGGTGCAGATGACTTGCTGTTATGTTTTTGCAATGTCTTGTTTCCAGACTGCTGGCTTAGTCAGCCACATCTTTAATTTGCCCAGTCTATAACAACTGCTTCTGTTGCTACCACAGAAAGAGAAATTATAGTTTCCAAGCCTTCATTTCATCCCTCTTACCTATAATCCTCAAGTTCCAGTCTGTCTGACCACTTGACTAGGCTTTTTTAGTTAGCAGATCTTTCTGGGAGCCTTTAAATATGTTTTGCTTATACAGAAACACTAAATAGCCTTGGAAACTCTTGATGAGATGAAAAACATCCTGCTGGGAGTATAAAATGGCACATAGTGCCTAGAATAATGATTTCTATAATTGAGATTTTCATGTGCTGTGTTAGGAGGCATCATTTACCTGAAGTCCTGTTCTTAGAAAAAGAGAAATGCTTAGCCATTTAAAAACTCGTCTGTTTAATTCAGTCTCTACACTGTGGTAGTGTTTATTCTGAAGAAGGCTTATGGGCTTGACATGAAAGACACAAAAAACCTGAGATGAAAACTACCATTCAAATATTTCTGTGCAATCTGTGGTTTGGATATACTTATTTGATTTGCCCAAATGAGGCAGACGGAGTTTCATAATGATCTTTTCCTTGTGCCTAAGACCACTGTGCTGCCCGATCATTTGGCTGAGGTGGCACATTGTTAACGAAGTGCTATTAAGCAACATAATTTGGGAAGGTATACTCTTCTGTAGACAGTAATAGCTTTCACCATTGCAAGCTTCTTAATTTAATTGAATAAACCAGCTTATTTTAATCAATTACTAATTGTATGGCACAGCCAGCTAATGTCTGGGAGGTACCTTGGAGACCCGATAACATGTTTCATCGACTTCTGGGTAACCGACACAGATGATGTTGGTCAAATTGCACTCCGTTCACTTCATTTGCTGGTCTGCAGCTTTGTGGTGATTTGTCTAGAAGACAAAGAAATAAAAGATTTTGCGTTAGCTTAGTGTATGCTCAGTAGGTCAGCCAATAATTGGTCTTGACATTACCCAAGGAAAAATTGCTAGTGTCACTGTAGAGGTCTGAGTGGTTTCGTACTAATTCTTTCATTTGGATTTTTCAGGTGAAATATGTTTTGCTTCAAGCTAGCTCTGAGTGAAATTAGATTATTCAGAATATTAAACTGAGACACAATACTGTGAATAAGCCTTATATTTTCAATAATTGAAACTTCATAAATACATATGTCTGTGGTATTTTGTTTCATGCTGTTCTGGTTTGCTGTTCTTGTGAGATTATTCAGACATATAAAACAATAAAAATTTGCCAGAAAATGAGCTCTAGGCTTGCTTTCAGTGCTGCAGATAAGTGTTGATAAGGTCCTTCTCTGAAAACTCAAATATTAAACCTGTGTGCGTCAGTCTTTTTCTGCAGTGTAGCTTTGAATTAATTTCCTGTCTTAAAGAAAAACAATCCCATTTAGATACTCAAATATGGGTCTTAGGTAATAGTCTGTTCCCTGTTGGTACCATGCATCAATCCTGATGAAATCTGCAAAAATCCTGCAGTTTTTCAATAGCTCTTGAAATTGTTTCATCCTTAGCCTGCAATGTCCAAAGGCACTTGAGGAACTACATAAATGACCATGCCCTGTCCCTGAGGTGCAGTGGGTTAGGTGATGGGATTCCCAAAGCCTTTGAAATTCTTGGCATTTGGG
The DNA here is from genome assembly GCA_013399365.1 of Pampusana beccarii. Taxonomy (NCBI): domain Eukaryota; kingdom Metazoa; phylum Chordata; class Aves; order Columbiformes; family Columbidae; genus Pampusana; species Pampusana beccarii. Next base: position 24,840 of record VWYH01003314.1, on the reverse strand, counting down.
ATTGAAAATGCCAGGGCTCAAGTAACAAATATTTGAGTCCCTTGTTTTAAAACCACTTCATTATAATGTATTCATCTGAATAAGCTTAGTACCAAGTAAGTATGGTATATTCAATCTAAAAAGAAATATTTTCGAATCTATACTATTCAATGGTCTAATGATTACTTTTCAAAGAACTCATGGTCTGCAAAATACTGTAATTATACAACATATGCTTAAAAAGAATGGTCCGTAGTTGTAATTTTCATGCAGTTTCATGGAACACATTTTGAGAATTTTGGACCTATCTCGTTCACACAGAATCACAGAATGTTAGGAATTGGAAGGGACCTCGAAAGTTCATCCAGTCCAATCCCCCTGCTGGAGCAGGAACACCTAGATGAGGTTACACAGGAAGGTGTCCAGGCGGGTTTGAATGTCTGCAGAGAAGGAGACTCCACAGCCTCCCTGGGCAGCCTGGTCCAGGCTCTGTCACCCTCATTGTGAATAAGTTTCTTCTCATGTTTAAGTGGAACTTCCTGTGTTCCAGTTTGTACACATTGCCCCTTGTCCTATCATCGGTTGTCACCGAGAAGAGCCTGGCTCCATCCTCGTGACACTCACCCTTTA
>VWYH01003312.1:64428-244324 GCA_013399365.1 Pampusana beccarii | reverse complement strand
CCCGCGCCCCGGCCCCCGCCCCGCCTCTGTCTGCAGGTGAGACCCCCCCCGACCCCCGGCCCTGCCGTGTGGGGGGCACCTGCGCCCCCGGTGTGGCACCCGCACCCCTACTCTGGAGGGGAGACCTCCGTCCGCCAGGGCCCGTGCTGCGGGGGTCACCCCGGCCTTCTTTTGGGGTGAGGTGCCCTACCCTTACTTTGGAGGGCGGTCTTCGGTCCCCGGTCGGACGGAGGACACCGCCACCTCTATTTGCAGAAGGCCCCTATTTCGAAGAGGGGAACCCCGGCCACCATCCCGTATTAGAGGGGGAACCTTCACCCTGTGCTGGGCGAGGGGGGGGAGGTCACCCGCCACTTCGCATTGGGGTGGAGACCGCTGTCTCATACTGGAGACGGGGCAGCCCCAGCTCTGTTTTGGACGTAGGAACCGACACCCCACGTTTTGGACCGGAACCCCCACCCCACATTGGACGGGGACACCCCACCACTGTTTAGGAAGGGGAACCGGCGCCCCGCTGATGGACGACCCTGCAGGGCTGGTGCCGGGCGGGGGGGCCGGGCCGGGAGCGGCCGGGAGAGCGCGGAGCGACGCGGTGCGGGGCGGCCCTGGGGACTCGGGCTCCGCGCTGCCCCGCACTGCCCCGCACTGCCCCGCACTGCCCCGCACTGCCCCGCACTGCCCCGCACTGCCCCGCACTGCCCCGCACTGCCCCGCACTGCCCCGCGCCTCCGTCAGCGCCGGTAATTCCGCCTCGGGAGACCGACACCGGAGCAAAACAAAGCCCCGGCCGGGCTGCGAGCTAATGTTTTCCCTTGCACGAAGGGTTTCCTTGGTAAAATTCAGATGTTTCCTTGGGTCTCGATTAAAATAACAAAGTGGGGTATTTACTAGGATGTTATTTCAAGTCTCTTAAGTCCCTGGTTATGTCTGTTGCGATTTCTCCGCAAATACAAAAACAAGTGCTGCGATGATTTATTTGAAGGAATGTAGGTGTTTCGCCAAAATAAACACAGCTTTTTTCTTCCTCGCTCCCCCCACCCCTCAAACAATCGCTTCTCACAAGCATTTGTCACTGCAGCCTCTCGGAGTTCTTTCTGCTGTAATTTTACAGGTGCTTCATCACAGTATCGCAAGCAGGTTTCTAATGCCAACCAGCGGATTTGCCCGGTACGTACACATAGCACAAAGCAACAGAGGCAGCGCCTGTGACAACATCCCAAGAGATCCATGTCCCCTGTGGTGCAGGATGGCCTGGCCCAAAGCCATTTGCACACCTTGCATGGCACCTTGCGTGGCGTTTGCACGGTTCACATGGTGCTTGAACAGCCTTTGCACAGCATTTGCACGGTGTTTGCATGGCTTGCGCAGCATTTGTACGCTTTGCTTGGTTTGCACAGGGCCTTGCATGGTTCCATGCTCATCGGGCTGGGGCAGGAGGCAGAGGAAGGGCCGGCAGAGGAAGACTTCATTAACTGTTTTTCTTCTGTCAGCTCCTTATTAAAACCAGCCTGATGCTGTTCAGGTGCTAAAGGTGACCTTAAAAAAAAGCATCCAACAAGACTTTCCATCCCCAGCACCCAGCTCCCCCCTGGGCAGGGCGCTGGGACCTGGCTGGGTGACCCCATAGCACTGGAGCAAGCGCACTGAGCACTCGGGGCAGTCCTTCCTGAAGATGGGAAGGCTGAAAAACACTGTCCAGTCCCACACCTCCCAATCCCACCTTTGGAACTGTACCCTGGACTGGCGCTCCCTTCTCCCCTCATGCCCCCGCCTTGGGGTACCAGCAGCGCTTCCTTCCCAGTACTCTCCACAGAAGAAAAGGGGTCAATGGATTGACGTGATGCGAAGGACTGCCAAGCTTTAAAAAATGGGCAGGCAAGTCTGTCCATAAACCTTCAGGCTTCTTGCAATGGGTTCTGGAGTGCCCTGGATTCCTTTCACGTGGCAACTTCCATGGGAAACAGTGAAAGGTACAAAAAGGTGAGTGAGGGCCTTGGCGGGGGCAACCCGCCTCTGTACACAGGTACACTCTCCTGCATATTGGGGTGTGTATACATGCCATGCGTAAGGCACCCCAGACTTTGCCAAATTCCCATGGACAGGAATTGTCACTGCATTTTTTTCTGTATATCTTTTAAAAAAATAAATTACATTGATGCAACAGATAGCCAGGCTGTACCCTCTGTATTTTATTTTCTCCCGACTTTTTCACCCCCAAGTCAGTCCTTAGCCCCCACTGTGGGCAGCAGGGCCAAACACCCCCTTGGTGCAAGCTGGCACGGCTGAGCGATCGGTTCCCCCACGGCAGTTTGCACCACACCATCCTCGTCCCGGTGCACAGCCACCCCTATGGTGAAGCTGTGTGCTGCTGGGTGATGGGAGCCAGATCCCTGTCCCCACCATCTGCATGGAGACCCAAACACAGCCACACACATACCCGCACAACCCCGAGCGACACATACACACGTGTGCATGCACCGGGCACACATGCCCGTACCAGCTGACACACACACACACACACGAGGGTACACAGACCCAAGAAGCAAATCCTGCCCATCTGGGAGACGTGAAAATCCTGCAGCCCATCCTTTCAACCACACAACATCTATCGAGGTGCAGGAGCACGAAGTTTCCCATCTGTTCTCCATTGCAGATTCGCTTAAACCCTTTTGGGCTTTCTTGAATTTCCATCAGCCCAGCCCAGCTGCAGGACCTTCCCAAGCCACCCCAGCCCTGCGCAGCGGCTCCTGCCCCCAGCCCTTCCCTGCTCCAAGGACGGGCTCCCTTCTCTCCCAATGCAAAACTTTTGCACGTAATTACACGCTGGCAAAGAGCCACCTTCTACCAGCCCCCTTCCAAAACCAAATTAGCACGCTGCTGCAGCAGCAGAAATTGGAGAGGAAAGGCTGCAGTTTTATTTTACAACTCAATTAGCAAGTTTATACAGAAAAAACACCCACATAACCAAGAGAGATTTTATGTCCATTTGGCTTCACCAGCAAATAGACTTCTTCCTCTTGAGGGCACTCCCCATTGCTGTGGGTACAGTGACATGCCCCTGCCCACGATGGCCCTCAACCAACATGGCAATGCTGGCTCCAGCCCTCCTCACTTGCTCCATCTTTCTTTGCTCTTACACTTAAAAATTCTCTGGGTACCTCCAGCACAGACTGAAAAACATGGTTCTGAGACTGTCTCATCACCCTGTTCACTAATTATCAAATGAACCACAGGTCTGACAGAATCTAAAGTAAAGGGCCATATTTGCTGCTGATTTTTCTCTAAGAACCTGTCCTGAATAATGTGAAGCCAACGGTTGTATGCCAGGGAGGGATCCCGATTCCCGATCACACTGTGTCCCACCACGTTTTTCCCCTTTGTTCACTAAGCTCTTTTTTTTTTTATTTGGGAACATTTTTGGGATGTTGATTTCTTCAGCATCAGGAAGGAATAATTCTTGTCTGGCTGACACTTGGACTTGTCCCATCTATTGCAGTTTTCCTTTGCTCCCTGTTTGCCCTTCTGCATCACCTGTGGTGGTGGGGGCCTTTGTGTGTGGAGCATTGATTCATTTCCATCTGTGGGGTTGAGTCCTGGGCAGGGTGGACTCTCCTACCACAGCTGCATCCTCTTTTGCAACTGTGGGCAAGGCCCCAGCCTGGGACTCCTGCCTGCCAGAGAGGGGCTGCCCTACAGACACTCTTCAGCAAAGGAAAGAAGCGGGTATTTGATTTAACCAGAACCCCACCAGCTGTGGAAGACCACTTCTCAAAGGAGGAAACTGAGGCAGAAAGGAAATCCTCAAGCAATAACCATGTAGCTGGTGTCAGCCACATTCCCTGAGCCCTATACCTCCACAGATGTTCACTTTTCTCATCATCAGCACTTTTTGATGGAACGAAAATAAACTGCAGTTACAAACCCCCTGCATGCTTCAAAACTGGAGGTGTTTGTGGCTGTTTCCATCAGCTAAGCCAGTGGGGCTCAACCATATTGCAAGTCTTGAGCAAGTTCAGAGTGGTCACAGTATTGATGCTAGTGGTTATTGGGAAGAATATGTTTTCGTGTAGTGACCACACAAGAAGCCTCTTGTGGCTTCAGTTAACAAGTGGCTTCACTTAACAAACGTCTTCTAGCGAGACGGCCACATGTGATGGCATGACCAGCTCAGCAAGTAACCACGCAATAGCATCACTCTATTTCCAAATCTTCTAGCAACTCCTTCCAAAACTTACTTAAGCTGAAGCCAAGCAATTCTTCCTCATTGTCTGTGCAGTGATAGCCATGGAAGATAAGACAAATAAAGGTACAAACACCATGCATGAAACATCAGATGGATTCAGAGAGCCATAGAGCTGCTTTCCTTCAGATCCAGAGACCTTACGTCACTGCAATCTGATGTCTAACGCTGTGCTTGTCTTACAACGCTTTCTATTCGAACATTTTACTCTAGCTAAGGGACAGGAGACTTATGGAAATGCTTTACTGAGAGTTCAACCCTCCTGAAAACATAAAAGCTTCTTGGATTAGATTTTCCACTCCCCTCAGGGAAAACTGTCCTATGCAGCATCTGGACAACAGGGTCTGGTATAAGCCACCTGAAGAAGATAGTAAGTCAAAACAGAGTTGAACACTCAGCCACCTAAAAAAAAAAACAACAACAAAGCAAGCCTGTTTGCTTTTTGAAAGGTGCAGAGTCAGTCAGCAGGTAATTTGTCAATACATCAAGCCACGGATGCAGGGTTGGAGCAACGACTCACCCCAAGTGTCCTTATGGTGGTAGTCCAGGCCAGCGTCTGGTCAGAAGGGGCAGGATTCACCTTGCTTCATTTTGGCTTCTTTCTCAGTCTAGCTAATCACTTTCCTCCCATGAATACTTACTGGAGGGAGAGCTGTACCTCCAGAAAGGGATTCCTACAGCATTAACAGAAGAGTACATCTGAGACAGCTATTACAGACGTTTTGCTCTTCCCGTGCAGAAAGACCTCCCCATCCCTGGCTGTCCATGGGAGATGTCACCAGGCGAAGTGTCCTCCTTCAGTGCTCCTCGAGCTCTGCTCTGTGCTTCCTTATTTTTACATATTTCACCCTCTGACCTCCACTCAGTCCCTTTTTCTCCCATCCGTCTCCCAGATCACTGTGTTTCTCCCCAACTTCTCGTCCTCCAGCTCCCAGCCCCTTTGTGAAGGTTCCTCAGTTTTGGGGGTACTAAACCAGCCCTGAAGGGGAGTATCTGCCAGCAGGCACTCAAGGGAGTGTCAGAAAGGGAACACTGCACGCAGTTCTTCACCCCCATCTTCCCAGTTCCCAGCTCTTCCCAAGAGAGCCTTTCTCTGCCCTCTCCCCACCCCTCCCCAGCCAGTGATGCTCAGGGCTGTTGTGTCTTTCTCACTTCTCTGCCACTTGAGACAGAATTTCTCGGTACCAAATGCAAAGCCTGACCAATAACTCCAGTTCTGACTCACTCCTGACTGCCTGGATGGAGGTTTTCACCACTACGAACATGGAAGGAAGGTGTTTTCCTTTTTTTCCTCTTTAGGTTATCTTCCCATCCTTTGCTATTGTTTATTCCTTGCCACACAGCTACTTTTGCTCTCTCATTCATTTCAATGCACTTAATCCCCTGCTTTTTTTTCTTCTGCAGACCAGCCAAATGGAGCTAAACTCTGAAGACCTTCAGGTCAGCCCCGTAGCTCTCCACAGTAACAGAGATCTGGCAAAGAAAGTTCTGTCCTCAAGAACTGATTTCCCTCCCTTTGGGAACATCACCTTGAGCAGGAATCAACAGGTGGCCCCATCCTACCTAAATACAACTAAGTGCAAGGTACTAGTTGGAGGTACCAGCTTAGGTTTTCTTGATGGTTACTCTGGGAAGATCAACGAGCCATAGGGGTCAGCCAAGGCATGCAGAGGCCCAGAGCAGACCTGCCACCCCCTGTGCTCCAGCATGGTCTTCCTCCCTTCACTCCTCTGTGCCCGCTGCTGTGCTGCAAGGAGGAGGAGATGTGGAGGAAGGTGGGTGTCTGGGTGGGGAACAGGATGGGGTCCAAACTCCTGTTTGCTCACAGCTTTGCATGGTCCAGATCACTTCTCTCAAATATGATGTCTCTCTGATCTTGCCAGGGGAACATGTCCTTCCACAACAGAGGGGATGTGGGTGATTTGGGCTGGGCACCTGGCAGTTAGGAGAGATGCCTCTTACCTGAAAAGCCCCACAAAGACCAGCATAGACCATGGGGCAAACTGAGCAGCTCATAAACTACTTTTTACCACCACGTATCTTCCGGCCTCCTGTCCAGTTCTGCACTTTAACCCCATAATTTCTGCTTTCCTTTTTCGTGCCCTGAACCTCTTTCTCCTTCAGCTGTCGAGTATCATGAGAAGCTCAGAGAAGTAGAAGCCGAACCACGGGGCCATCCCGAGGCACCTCAGCAGAGGGGCTGTGTGGCTGCGGTGGGACCAGGGCAATGAGATGCTGGGAGCACCGGGGGCAGGCGGGACTCACTCCCGGGGCAGGAGCACCATCTCCCGGCGAACGGATTTATAGCAGCAAACCGCCGGGCGAGGTGTGTTTTGTAAGCACAGATCAAGCGTGGAAGGCACTAAGAGCCCGGCACTCACTCTGGTTTCCCCTTAGGCTGTGAAACGCGTAAAGCAGGTCAGTACAAGTATGTACCGTATATAAGAAAGCGAGATGGAAAATTGGCTGTGCAGAGCAATACATTATGTGGACGCATCTCTTTTTCTTAGTGCTGTGTTATCAGGCGGACTTCTGAGCATCAATTGCAGGACCAGCCGTTGCAGAGTTTTTGCTGTAGGTGCATCAGGTGAAGCTCCATCTTATTTTACATGGCTCTGACTGTCTCAGAGAGCCCTTGAGCTAATAAAAAGTGTAAATTACATCTCACTTGAAGGTCCTTTGCATAGTTTTGCTATTTAACCCAGAGAAAGATTTTTGTCCGCATATCTTTGCCTAGATAGGTATATTAAAAGGAGACACATGCAATGTATAAAGTCCTCCAGTCACTGAACAGTTATTTAGCGCTCCTACTAAAGCTAAAGGCAGGCCTCCAGGCAGCGACAGCTACATGGAGAAGCATTTGATGCGTTACTGGGTGGGATGTCAAATGCCCTATCTGCAATACCCTTGCTTTCCTAATATGTTATAACAGCCTATCCACAGCTCTTCACAGAGGTTGCAAGCTGGTGCGGGCTGTGTGGACATCAGTAGTTAGGTAACATAGATTTCTGCCTTTAATATTTGATGCAGGCAACATTCTCGCTTTGCCTTGCCCTTGCCTGTTCCTACCCACCCAAATGCTCATGTGCAGGTTCGGGCACCTGAGACCATCTCAGATGCTTAAACATGAGCATCTGGTACCACCTGAGACATCCAGACCTCCAGCTGCTGCCTCAGAAAAGAGAAGGGCTGTCCTAACCTCTTCCACCTCATCTACCAGCACCATGTGGATGTCTTGGATGCCTGGCAGCCTGCAGAGAGACCCCGGGTGCCTGTCGTAACACCTGAGGAAAGCACATTCCCTTGTGAGAAGACCATCAGAATGTAGTAGAAAAATATATATAAGATGGGACTTTCCAATATTGAAGAAATCCTTGAAGAGCACACCACTGTGCACGGGTCACTTCAGCAGTGTATGGGGAGCTCTGCCTACCTTTGTGGTTCACACATTGATCCCACCAGGTTAGTAAGTCAAAATATGTCGGTTTGGGCTCCTCAGTCTGTGTCCAGAAGGAAAGTGAAGGTGAAAATTATTTGATATGACTGGCTCCTGCCTGAAACAAAATGATTGTCCAGCAGGCAGCTGCCAGTTTGCTTACAAGCACTTTGCACTCGGAACAAGGAGGTGTTAAATTTTGCCTCTGTCCTTTCTGCAGGACCTCACCCTGCAATGTGGATGAAGTCTGGGCTGACAGTTTAAATAAGAGACAAACACACAAGGACAGCTAAAGATCTTCCTGGGCCTTGATGATTTAGTGATGTGGAAACTACAAGTGAACCCGTCTCTGAATCTACTCAGTAGTTTTTCCTCTGTACAGTGATGCCCTGTGGATACAGTGTGTTTAAGACAGGTTGTCGATGTAAAGACTCATCCCATGAGCTCTCCAGGTGAACATAATTGTGTAAGTAGACACTTAGACCACATCTAATACAGGCAAATTAAATGTTTGTAGGACCACTCTTTGGCACCAAGGTCAACTCCTGTGGATCAGCCCGTGTCTGCATGGCTAAGCTCCCTTAGCCTCCAAGGCTGAAGGCCGTGTACAAGCTGTCAGTTGAGAATGGTCCCTGGCCTGAGTTAACAGCTGAATTGTCCCCAGGAACCTTTCAGCAGAGTCCTAGGCTGAAAATACACCAGGGATCCTTTTGACAATGTGACCGTGGTGACATTGCTCCCTGGCATTGTTTAATTTGCTTGTGTAAATGGAGCTCTGGAGACCCTGGAGATCAGGGCAGGGTAGCTGATAAACTCGTGTGTTCTAAACCTACCTCATTGTCAAGAGCTTCATTCTTTCAAAAGCTATTTCAGCAGGGTTGGGGTGAGCCATAGTTAGCCAACAGAGAGAGGCTTTTCTTTTGAGGAAAGGCCCAGACCTTTGGTGTTTGGGGAGCTGAGAAGCTGGCAGTGGGAGCAATGAAGAGCTTTCTCCTCAGGATGGACCTAAGGCAGCACTAGCCAGAGCCTTGGGACAGCCACACTCCCTCCCGTCTTAGCTTTTCCCTCTCTGTAGCGACAGGTCCCTGCCTGCTCTTGCAGGCAGATTGGACAGAAGATACACACAGGTGAACCTCCAGTCTTGCACAGGGTCAGTGTGGACACTCCTGATGGAGACCGGGGAAAGAAGAGCACCTTCTTTCCAATCATTTTCTCCACGATTCATGGGTCTCTCTTTGTGCTCCCCAGCTCAGCACAGCCCAGACCACCAGACCAATTCACCTGACTGTGTAATGCTTGGGTAGCATTAATCATGCTGGGTTTGTAATTGTAGCTTTGAACTGATTTCAGCAGAGGCTCCAGTCGTGTGAAGAGGGCATGGATAAATCCGGTTGTAGGACCACCTAGAACAACATGGTCTCTCAAGAAGACTTCATTTCCATTCTCCACAGTCTGATTGTTTCTCTCACCAGATGGCAGTTGCTTCACCTCGGCTTATAGAAAACCAAAAACTTGGCTCCTGAGAACAACCAGGAGTCAGCATCAAAGCCAAGCAGACCTTGGATTCCTGTTTATCTCCAACCAAATAAATAAGCATGGACATAAACACCTCCAGAGCTTCATTTGGTGTGAGGGAAACCAAGGTAAAGCCTTTGGGCAACAGCTTAGGTCAGGTGTGTGGTGAGGATGTACTTGAAAAACTTAGCAACTTATTTGGGAGTCTGCCTGGAAATTTGTGCAATTACTGACTGTTCCTTCACCTTTTCTTGACCTGGGGAAATACTCTTTTCATTGCACCTATGTAAAGAGTCAACTACCCCGAACCTATCCTTGCTTTTGGGAAATAAAAAAAAAAAATTGTATCCGTCTACTGAAAATGTGATTTGTGAATAATACAGAAAATTTTCTATATTTTAGGAATTGGTTTTATTAAACTGGGGCAAACCAGGAAATCTCATTTTTGCTTCCTCAATGGCTACTACGAAATTTATCCACGATTCACCTAGGACCCCCAGACTTAAAAGAGGTGGAATTTTAATTCCAGGGCTGCGGCAGCTCAAGAGCCAGGTTTATCTTTGGGCAGGGCTTACCTATGCTTTCTACTAGATTATTCCTGACATGTGGCTCATCATATTACAGGTTAACTGCTTAAAGGGTGGGGGAAAGCACGAGGCATAATGAAGAACGGCTACATAACTCTCTTCCCTTCTCCACAGAATAAGTCTATCCTGAGTTTAGTAGGTTTGTAGATTAAAATACTGCCTTGACAGGCTATGAACAACCTTACCACATCATATAAGAGGAGTGAACTTTAAATCTACCATTTTGGCTACCTTTGAAACTCACAGAGGAGACCAGTTCCCGGAGGTGTTTAAATGGTGTTTAGATGAGGTTCTTAGTGACATGGTTTAGTGCTAGCATTAGGTTGTGGTTGGACTCCATGATCTTGAGGGTCTTTTCCAGATGGAATGATTCTATTCTATGATGGATGTCGCGGTTGAGACGGACAAACGACATGGACCAAGTTCTTCCAGGATGAAAGTAGTAGATGCCATTTATTGCTACAAGTGCATTTTTATACAGTTTTACCAACTCACGTGTTTCTTCACTATTGGTTAAAAGTTACACCAGTAACATCTCATTGGCTAATTTGCTATCATCAATGTTACTCTTCTACTCCCTTCTCTCTCACAGGTACACTTAAATATCTCCGGATACTCCTATACTCCCATGTTTTTCACGAGTAAACCTTCATATCTTCAAGGCTGATGTCTGTTCCCATACCCTCTGTCAGGGAACCCACGGACCCGCTGTAGTTTCCCACAGATGGAGACTCCCAGTCCCCTCGTACCCTCACGGGAAGTATTAAACTGTAGGGCTGCAATCTGTTTGCATTGAGCTGAACGAACAGACCCCAGCCACAAATCACTCAATATTTTAACAGGCTTTGGGAGGATTTGTTTTCCTCACTTTAACCCTCTGTGGGCACTCTGGGTCTGCAGAAGATGGCTGGTGGGCAGTCCTCCACCACACATGGTGAAAGGCTACCTGGTGCTAACCTGCTTTTTCCATGTCCCCGCCAGAGCTGAAGGGACAGGGAGGACCATCCCCTTCACCTCTCAGGTCTGGCCTCTCTACTACAGCTGCCCTTCAACACACTCCTCACCAGTGGTGTCTCCCATTGCTTGCTTACCAAATGGGTCCCCAAGGAGGCCAGGACCTGGCTGTCAGTTACCTCACAGGCATCAGACCATAAGCTCTGCAGAGGACCTGGCTATCTCACAGGTGTCAGACCATAAGCTCTCCAGCTGCCTGCCAGCCCCCAGGCCATGTGAGCTTGCCCAAGTCCTTGCAAACCTCTTCCACAGGTCTTTTAGGTTGCCACAGGGAGGGCCAAGGGGAGAACTTTTGAGTCGTTTTGGAAAGGGACAGCAAATGTGTTTGTGCCCATTTCTAAGCGCTGGGGAGGGGGATGCTTGCTGTATCTCCATCATTTCTCTCTGTATTTGTCTGCCCTGCTCCAGCTCAGTGGATGAAGAATGATCTGTTGCCTGTCAGAAATGCCCTGTGCCAAGCACAGGGAGAAGTCATGGAGAACACGAGCTGTAGGCTGCTGATTTCAAACCTTTAGCATTTCTTTCTTCTCCTCTTTTTTCGTCTCACGCCCACTTAGAATAGAATCATAGACTCAGAGAATCATTTAAGTTGGAAAAGACCCTTAAGGTCATTGAGTCCAAGTGCAAACCTAACACTTGGCTTCTCACAACCCTCTTCATGTTGAGGCAGGTGGCTGAGAAAACACTTCTGGCTTATGAGTCAGTTAAAGGTTCTTTGTTTAGCAATATGGAGTAAAACTATGTATAAAACATAAAGACAAATCTCAGCCCTAACTGCAAATGTGGTCATATCACTGACTGGCTTGAGCTCTGTAGAAAATGCCAGTGAACTGGTCCCAGAGTCAGGTTTTGGGCATGAGCTGAGGGATAGACTGGAGTCAATGGGATTGACTGTGCAAGAAAACGGTGCTGGACAGGATTTGGGCACTTGGTTCCCCAAGGGTGAGACAGAGAAGGGGAATCCAGCCATCACCAGCGGCCCAGCCCTCATCTACAGCTTGTATTTGAGTGCTCTCTAGTGGACAGAAAAATCAGTCCAGAGGCAAACACGGCTGATGCTCACCCGAAGTCACCCTCACCCTCACCTGGCTGTCTGAGGCGTTGGGTCTGTAATATCTACACACCATGGGGCTGTGCTGCTGTCTGGGAGCAGGGCAGAGGCTCGATATGGGAGCGGTGCAGGGTCATGGGGGATGTACATACCCCTTGTCGGATGCCTCTGATAAGAGCTCAGGCACGGAATTGCAGGGTGACATCCCAACCCCATCCCTGCCACATGGTCTTTCTCCTTCTGTTGAAGGAAACATCTGCAGGACCTGCTCCCACATGTGCAGTCAGCAGGTAGAAGAGCAGATACCTACTGTGGAAAAACAGTAGAAACACTTTTTGGTCCCTAAGAGGTATTTAGTGAAAAGGTGGGGAAAAATTATGATATAAACTCACCAGCCACTCCAGGAGCCCTCTGCTCTGAGAGTCCTGCCAGTGCAGACACAGTTGCTCCAAGGCAAGACAGTCTTTGTTTCATAGCACAAAGTGATAACCCACCAGACACAGTCAAAACAAACTGCTTCAAAGTGACAAGAAGGGTTTTATCCCATGGAAGTCAGCTCAGGGCATAGGCCATCAGGTGGTTACATAGCAGGTGCTCCCAGATCAGCAGAAGTATATTACTGAACCTCAGTGTTCAAAGGGTGCCCCAAAATAATGAGATTTATAAGGACTCTTACATTGGTGTTGGTTCTCAGGTTTGCTGCACAGTCTCCCACAGGCCTGCCCCTCCACATCTCCAGGTGACAATCAGCTGCCCTGAGTCCCAGTGCCACTGTGCACAAAACAAACAAACAAACAAAAACACACAAAAAAGGGTCCTGTGGAAGAAATTTTCTATGTAGCATGCAAGGCAACATGGGAACCAAACCCCAAATATTCTAGGATATTGCTCCAGAAAGAGGCAAGATTGTTGCTTAGCTCCAGCAGACAGCTCTGTCAGCATATTACAGATTTCTTCTGCTGGATTTCAGTTTTGTCCAACTTTTATGCTGATATTCACTCAGAAATTCACTCTGCATAGTCAACACCTGATCAAAGATCCTACTCCAACCTTATGGGCAAGTCACTTGATTCTTTCCACAACTTCAGAGGTTGGCAACACCAAGACATTTGGTTTATTTTCCAGTTACATGATCCTTTTGATAATACAGGCTGCGGAGTTATAAAAATGCCACATATAATGAGACCTACTAAGAAATCAGATAAATTAGTGGCGCTTGGACATCTTCACATGCATACCAACCAACACAGTGCATACAGCCTCTTCAGGTCAAGGACAGAGCCCAGCAGCACACTAGGGCTGAACAGACACTTCTGTTTGGGGAGAAAAGTTTCAGTTTTTGCACCTTCACAGGCATTATTGCCTCAGCCAGGGCTTGCAGCTCAGGTCCTGCTCTCTTTTTACTGTCTCAGGTGGCAAACTGCCAGCTGCTTACTCCTTGTCACTATCTGAATAAATTGAATTATCCAGGAAGCCAACTGGGGGCAAAAATGCCATTAGAGAAGTAATTCATTTAGACATATAACTATTTAGGAAATACTTATGCTTTCAGGAACTCCAGCTCAGGGCTTTTTAACCCTTCAGAGGCCACTTGAGAACAATGCATGTTTCAAAAGCATTTCCCAGTGGTTTGCAGCACTTCCGGCAATTGCCAAAGGCTGCAGCCGTGTGGTCCTATTTACATTCTGCTTAACAAAAGGTTTCCAGCGGCAATAACCAGGGAGAGAAAACAACCAGGATTTAGGAAGGAACTGCACTTATGAAGTCTCCCTTTTTTGTTTGTTTTGACTCGTGAGTTTCACCAGACTTCTCGTTTCACCCAAACCAGCAAAAGATTGTTTTGTATCTGCCACCTTTGTACCTCTCTTGATTTCTACAGACTTCCATTGCATCCCCAACTCCTGCAGCTTTTTCTTTTTAGGATGAAGAGCCCTAATCCACTCACCAGCTTCTCCTTTGGGGGTTGCTCTTCCCTGGGGGCACCCCTGGGCCCTTCTGGGTACCCACTCGGGGTGCAGAGCCTGTTCTTGTGGCGGCCGCACTGATGCAGCTGCAGCCTCTGTTTCTGTTTCTGTTTCCCAGCATCTCCTTAGATTTCCACTGTGGTATCGAGGTGCGAGCAGCAGACAGCAGCAAGCTGTGCCCGGTGCCAAGCGTTTTTTCCTCGGTGATTCCCTGCAAAAATTTATCATTCTGGATGTGGGGCTGGTGTCTGTATATAAACACCTCCAATTTGTTTGTCCTAAGTCTGTCCTAAGTCCGGGGAGGGACTAAGGTGCCAATGGGGAGCAAACTAGGGCCTCAACTCTTGATGTGGTTTAGCCCAGACATACCTGAAGCAACAATTAGGTTACTCCAAATGGTGCCTTTGAGACAAAGTCCTTATTGAACTGGTGACCAGTGGAGAACTGGGATCTGCCCTGCCTCTTTCACCTTGCAAACATCTGCTGGACCCTCTGTTCATCTTGTTCTGGGAGATGGAGCAGTGGCGGTTCACACCACCACACACACCATACCTGTGTAACCTCACCTGGGTGTTCCTGCTCCGGCGGGGGGATTGGGCTGGATGATCTTTCGAGCTCCCTTCCGATCCCTGACATTCTGTGATTCTGTGAAAAGCTCCTCACGCCCGTTCAGGGAAGCACGGAGAAAAAGAGCACGCAGGTGCACATCTCGGTGCAGCCAGAAGCGTGCAAGGGAAGCTGTGGGTGCGGGTGGAGGGCAGCAGAGGGAGCAGCTGCTTACTGCTTGCTTTCCAAAATCGAGGCTGGAGCAAACAGCAGCTCCGAGCAGCCCCGTGGCCGGGGCAGGGGGCGGTTTGCAGCGGCGGGCAGAGCTGCCGCGGGGGAAGCACCCAGCCAGCGGGCAGGTTTTTATTAAACCTAACGCTCTTCAGCAGCATCCTGCCCCTTATTTTAAGGCAGAAAGATGCGTGCGAGCTGTCTGCCCTTAGGCGGCGGGCACACAGATGCCGCTGAGACTTGGGGAAAATTTATTTTGTCCCGTAAAGAAAAAAAGAACAAACGCGGAGGTGAATTAGTGGAGCTTCCGTGCCAAAACAACCACGCACCGGTGTAGTCGTGGCCGAGTGGTTAAGGCGATGGACTAGAAATCCATTGGGGTCTCCCCGCGCAGGTTCGAATCCTGCCGACTACGGCCTACAGGTGACCTTTTCCCGCCGGCTCGGACGTTTTCCTGCCCCCCCCCCCCTCTTCCCAGCGACCGTTTTGCACCGGAGCCGCCCGGCAGCAAAACATCCGGCAGGGCGGCCGCTGCCACCCGAGGGAAGGGAGGCGGGACCCCGTGACAGCCGGACGCGGCCTCTCCTCCCGGCCCGGCGCCCGTCGGGAGCGACGCCGCCTCCCCGCGCCATGCAGCACAGCCCGGCGCCCGCCGTGCTGGTCACCACCAGGTACCGCGGAGGGCACAGGGCAGCGACCCCGCCGCCCGCCTCAACTCCTCCAGCACCCAGGGACGCTGCAGCTGCCGAGCCGCTCGCCGCGGCCTCCCCTTGGCGGGCAGGGCCCGCGCAGCCGCCCGGGGCAGGGAAGCAGCGCGGCGGGCGGCGCCGAGCGGACGTTTTCCTGCCGGCGCCGAGGGGGAGCGGCGGGCGCTGAGGGGAGGCTGGGGGCGGCTGGTGTGTGGATTTGCCCCTGGGACACTTGGGATCTGCGCGGTTCCGCGAGTTTCGTGGCGTTGGGCAGCCGGGAGCGGTCGCAGTTGTGCCGTGTGACACCGGCCGCTGGAGCCCACGGTCCCTGGGGGTCCCCGCCACCTCAGGACATTCTGTGATTCCTCCTCTGGTAACTTGGGGTCGTTTCCCTTCCACACTGACACTGCTGGGAACGCAGCGTGTTCTCCCAGCTTCCAGAAACGTCTTTTCCTTGCCGATATCTTGAGGCAGGTCAGAAGGATTTAAAATGACGCCTGAAGTGTAAAGGGACGTTTGTGAGATGTGGCGTCCCCAGGGCTTTCAGCCGCCCCTCAGCTCCCTGCGCCCCGACCCCCGTGTCCACCAGGCCCCAGGGAGCTCCTCTGGTTGGGAGTCAGGCCAGGGATGGGCAAAATACGTTTATTCTGTTTTCCCACCTTCTGGAAACCAGGCCCTAGGCGGGTGTGGAGGCACTGCTTTCAGTTGCATTAAGTTTTTAAAACCTCTAATTTTTTTACCCCCATGAGGTATTTGAGAAAACCCCTCTTTTTTACCCCCGTGAGGTATTTGAGACCACATAAAAGCGGGTTCCTATCAGATGTGGCGTGAGGAACAGAAGTGTTGATTCAGCAAGGTCTTGCCTCACACATCTGCCTCCTAGGACGTAACTAGCAACTATTTCAATCACATTAACTTCAAAGCTATTATTTTAATCCTTAAATATTTGGCTGTATCAAGGCCTGACTTCCTTTGGAGCAGTGGCCTTGGACCTTCAAATGCATCTGACTTAACTCGCATACGTGTTTTATAGGACTGACTTTGTATTAGGTTTAGCTTGGAAATGGAAATCCAAACACCTGGATTTATTTTACAGACTTTACCACCTGCAAATTGTCCCACTGGTACTAGAATGCTTTCAGTGATTAAATTGGATATATATGTATATGTAGGATTAAGGCTTTAGCAACTGAGTGCATTTTCTAGCTTGTGAGATTAGATAGCTGTATAGTTGTGAACTTTTCCACTCTTTACCTGTACTTGTTTTGGTTTAGAGGAGTAGGATTCCTACTTGCTGTGGTATTATAAATAAATAATAATCTGTATACTTGTAGTTAGACTACGCAGAGGAACAATAATGTTTGCTGGCTAATTTGTGTCTGATATTTTGCCTTCACTTAATGAATAAACTAGTTGTACAAGTTTTTTCTCCTTTTGCTATGACCTGGGTCGTCAGAGTTTGGTCACCTCTGGGGTCACCCATAGAAGGAGGAGAATTGTTGGAGCTGGTGCTGCTAACAGGGCTGACTTTATCAAGGCAGAAAGTGCAGAGTCTGCTCTCCTGACCACACAGACACCAGAATAAAGTTTCTCTGGTCGTAGTGCTTGCATCCTTTACATTGCTTTCTCGCTTAGCAATGGCTGCTTTCCTTTCTTTTCCTATTTTGACATTTCGGCACGGAAGGCAGAGGAACTAAAGTACAAAGCCTCTGCCTTACTTGCAAATCAGAAGACAGGAATGAAAAACTGTGGCTCTTCCGTGAGCTGTGGAAGCTGCTCTGTTCAGCCGATCCTTCCTCCGTCCCATGCGGATCCCGCACGATCCGATTTTGCAAGCACAGTGTCACTGGTGTGAACGGTCCTGTTGCGTTCAGGTGAAGTCATTCATGTCAGAAAAGTTAACCATGTGCCTAAGTCTCCCCTGAACCGTCTGTATGGTAGATAGAAGTGTAATTTAAGAGATACACAAAGTACATTAAAGAGTAGAAACAATAAACCTCCAGGACCAATTTAGTCAGCCATCTTTCTCCTTTTGCTTCTTTTTTAAAGTTGCTAGTCTAAAAATCATTGCATTTGATGTGAAAAATGCAATGAAACTATATTCTCTCGGGATTTGTAGGTGCTGCTTCCGTTTGAGTAACAACAATAACAGTATCGAATGAATTAAAACACTGGGGCTGCTTATTTTGAAACTAAGGCATCACAAGAACTAGTGTGAGCCTTGGATATTACGCTGTACCTGTCTCAGCTTCCCTACTGATTTCTGGTTAGTTTAGAATAATTTTTGTTGGAAAAAACCCACACAGTCTTGTTGCTATGGAAGAAATAATAGTGGAAGGTTTACTGTGAGAGATGATCATGAAAGTGATCACAAGGTGTAAAGCAGACAAACAAAAATGTAGCTGTTCCCCCTCCCTCTAATCGCTTTGCATTACAGTCATTTTAGTTGAGGCTTTTTAACAATTTTAAATGAAAAACCCAGGGTACAGGTAAGGTACTAATTCACTCTTTGATGCAGTAGCTCTCACAGTGAAATTTTTGTCATCTCAGAACATCTGTACGTGGTTGGTGTTTTAAGCAAATAAGACCATTCAGGAAGGACAGTTTAGTGGTAGTTTTTCATTTTATTTACGTCCTGAGATGAAAAGCAGGTTAATTTGTCATTTATACTCTGTGCCTGTGTTAACAGAAGTCAGTCCCTCCTGAGTACCATCTGACAGACCTTTTTGCTGTCGTAGCTGCAGTCACAACATTTGAGTGACTGCACATCTGGAGAACATTTCCTCTGCTGCAGGTATATTTTAAAAACCCCAGATCCCGCTGATTTTACTGGCTGGTGTCCTTTGAATCAGCATTTTGGCTGCCACCGAGGGAGGCAACGCTCCAGATAACGGCAGTTACAGGTTCAGCAGACTGCTGAGTGGAAGTCGGGCACCTATGTATTTATACATAAGCACTATTGATTCTGTGTTCAGAGTCCAACAGCATATAACTGAGAACAAAATCTTGTCTGTTAGTGTAAAGTCGAGGGCTTGGCTGGCCAGAAAATGAGAACAGAATTGGAGCAAACAGAATGGTGTTTGGGTACCTAGTACAAAATCTTGGTGACAGTAGAGCTGTTGTTAAAGCCCTAATGTTTTAAACATGGCTTGCAAAGAGGATTGGGTACAAAATTGGTCCTGTGCCCTTGTTTGTTGCTGTCCAGTTGATAGAGAACTCTCGAGATATTCTCTTTAAAAGGCTTTTTATTCAGTTTTGCATTGGAGATTCAGAAGTTGCCTTCCTGGGAAAACTCAAGTTTCAAAAGAACTGGTCAAGTTTTCACATGATGAGAGAAGCTTTGAATCTTTGTTTGAAACTAGATTACTTAAACCTCTTTAAAGTCTATTTTAAGATCGTACGCCTCATGCATACTTAGGTGAAGAACACCTGTGTTAATGAATCTAAACTTCCTAAAGAAAGAGGCAAGAATTCCACAAGACACCTCTGCAATCCACAGGAAGTCCAGGGAAGATTTGACATTCCCCATGCAGCTAAGGTTAAAAAAAAAAAAAAAAGAAGCAGAAAAATGTTTAATGATTTTTTTTTAACAGTCCATTCTGATTTAATTAAAACCATTCGCTCACACGTAGGAAGGATGCACACAGAGATGTTTTCAGAGAGTATTCAGTGCTCTGGATGATGAACTGATTTCTGCATCTCTCACAGCAGTTGGTTTCAGCAACAGCAGCAGTGATCGTGTTCTGGCTTGGCACGAGGGTAACTTTGGGGAAAGGGTGGCTCGTCAGTTTTGGTTTCCAGTCTATTGAAACAAACTGTTTATTTTGTTAAATATACCGTTCTCTGGAGCCTCAACAACAGCTGCTCGGCCTTACTCTTGATGGGCGAGCACTATAACATGATCCTGGCATTCCTCTTGCAGAAATGTCGTAAGTAATTCCTTGGGTGGGAATCCAGGGCGAAGTTGATGCCATGTTTCAGTGGATCTGAAGCTGGAAGGAGAAGACAATGTGTTGAGTAAACTGCAGCAGCAGCTTCCTTGTTGCATTTTCCTGCAAGAGGAGCCATGGGTGGTTCTGACTGTTGGCAGCTTTCGGAGGTTAACGCTCTGATTCTTTGTGTACTTCAACCGGTTCTGAAAGGACAGGTGGGTTTGTTTTCAGTGGGATTTTCTGTGATACTTTAGCTAGTGTACCCTTTCTGCTATTTGGCAACAAGACTGTCAGGCAGTCAAGACCAGAAGGCAGCTCAAAGAGATCACGTACTCCTTTAACTTGCTCAGTCCTGGTAGGTATTTGATTTTCCTCAAGGTCCTCCACAAACTGAAACTGTATGATTGGCCCAGGAGTCTGCTCCAGCAGCTTCTGTTTCTATTTCAGGCTTTAATCTAGTTCCTTTGTTGGCTCTTGGAAACCTCACATTGTCTCTGCACTCAAGCAAGCTCCTTCTTCCTTTCATGGCCTCCTTCAGCTATTGTCTCTGCCATTCCTGGGGATGTCCTAAGACAAAGGAGAGGTGGGTAGGGCTTGGAGCGAATTCTAGTGAACAGACCTTTGCTTGAAAACAAGGCCAGATGATGGATCATGGGATCTTCTCATCTGCTCTGCTGGGTAGGACAGCACCTTCAGCTTCCGTGAGTGAAGTCCTGTTCTGAATGAATCCCCATCTTCTGTTCCCAGAAATGCTGTATTCCATTCCTGGCATTTTGTTTGCAGTGGCCTGTGGCAGGTGCTTTGGGATAGAGTGTCGGAAGCAGGCCATGTCTGAATTTGTATTGTTGCGGAGTAGGACCAGTGTTGTGTAGGGTCTGTCTGGTGTCCTGTTGAAACAGGAGTCTTTGCACTGACTTCCTTGAGCTTTGAACTGGATCCTCGAGGAGTGTCAGTTAAAAGTCTCCCTGTCAATACCTAAACTCTACCTGTTTTCTTCCCTAGGCAAATTCAGAATGTGCACACGGGGCTGGATTTGTCAGTGCCGGAATACCAGGAAATCCACGGGAAGATGATGTCTGGCCATGTAGAATATCGCATTGTCGTTGTAACCCGACTGGCTGCCTTCAAATCAGCAAAGCACAAGCCTGAAGATGTAGTTCAGTTTATGGTAAATGTTTAATCAGTGCTGTGTTAGTGATCAAGTTTTTTCTTTCTTAATCAGCTTTAATTATTTGGGTCCTGATGTAGCAGATACTTTGTCATCACAACCTCCCTGGGTCGAGGTCTTTGGTAGAACAACACAGTCTGTACCATTGCTGCAATAGGAATATTACAGTGTATTAATTGAATTTTTTATTCCAGGAGCTTAAAGCAGCATTGACTGGTTATTGTTGCCTTTGAGGCATTTTGCACTATGGGTCCACAAACAGAAACCAATTAAGCTTTTTATAAGTTCTCCTACAAAATTAGTTTATCTGATATGTGTATCAGCACTGGGACTTGGTGCATAAACATGAAAAAGATATGTGATAGTTTATGTGAATGGAGAGAGAATCATGTGGGGCAATAAGAGGAATTAACCTTGCAGTAGGTTAGCCCTGACCTATTAGCCTTGACATGTTTTTTAAATCCTTAGTAAGAGACTTTTCTAAGAAAGTGTCTGTATAAAACATTATTGAGTTGGATTGTCTTTTTCGTGGTGCTTGCAGAGTAAAGGTTTGAAAACCTTGCACGTGAGATTGATTTCACCTGTTTTAAGTCATCTATATACATGCATGTCCACTCGAGCTGTCTCACCTGGAACTGAGCTGATGGAAAAAGGTGCATTTAGGGTACATTTCATTTGATCTGCTTTAGCTGCCTGCTGAACCAGACCCGAGAAGTGTATTTCTCTGTCAGCTGACTGTAAAGGGACTCCAAGGGATGCGTCCTGTTGTGTGCTGCGAGCATTTGCACTTTACAGGTGTTTTGGGGATGGCTATAATGTCAGTGATGTGAGCGCATGGTTACCTGGTAGACCATTAGCCCTAGTGTAATTCACACTCCATAGAAGATACCTGAATAAATGGATGTTTACACAGTCTGATTTGCAGATAAAGCCACATCTGACAATGTTTTGAAGACGTGTATGGTGAGGAGATCTCATATATTTATCGCACTCCTTATGCTATGTATAACTTCATGGTAAAAGCAGCAATGCTGACATAAGAGTCTGTTCTCCCTTCTTGTCCTTGGCTGCTTGTTCTGGCTCCTGCTGGGCTTCCTTCTGTGTGCTGGGGTCATGTGCCTGTTCTGTAACATCGGCTCAGGAACTAGTCCTGGCTAAAAGTGGGTATTAAGGAGTTTTTTATTTAGTACTAATTTACACCCGTTTCTTGAGCCTGCGAGTTGCACAGCCCCATCACAGTTTGTTTTAGGGCAGGGGAAGGTCCAGACATGGGCAGATAAGAGAGGGGGATGTGAAATCACTTTTTTTTTTTTTTGCAGCAAGACCTGCTTATGTCCTGTAGTATATCCGCACAGCTCTGTGCAAGAAAGAACCAGACTAAACCCTAGGTGTTAAACTGGCCTATTGTCATCTAACATTTTGCTTCATTTAAGGAAAAATAGATAATCAGCTCATCTGCAAAGAGGAGAAACAGATTTTCTACTGTGCCCCGCCTGCGTGCTGGGATTGTGTGTTCTTATGTCCGCTCTCTCTGGGAGAATTTTCAGCACTTAGCTGCTCTTCTCAAATGAGATGAACCTTTCCGATTTCTTCTCTGGTCAGGTCTCCTGCCATTTCATTCTTCATGAAGACGAAAACTGCTGTAGTCTGCCGGGAATAACATCTAATCAGATACCTTTTTTTTTTTTTTAGCTCACTAAGTCTGATGTATTATATAGTTTGGGATGTGAGAGTAATTTAAAACCCTGAGCTGGGAGGTTGGAGGGTGGATGCTTTGCATCTATTCATTCCAATGAGTCTTTTCTGTATTACTGGAAGGAACAGAGGGATTCACCTGTCCTAACTTATCTCTCTGGAAGTTGGATATTTTAATCTGAGTCTGGACCTGCTTTTATGGTCAATGGGGAGAAAGGGAATGAGGTGACTCATCCTCTGGAAATGCGTCTCTTCTTTGACCGTAAAGGGAAAGCATTCTACATGTTAGACAGCTGGGGCGGGGGGCTTCAACTCCAGGCTAAAACGCTTAAGGCTCAGTTGAGTTGCACTCAACTCACTGTCTATACCACCAGAGGTGCCCTGGGATTTTCCATCTGGCCTTCAGGAGGTTGTGTGTCTCCCGTAAGTGCTGTGTGATATTTGCCTGCCCCACACAAGACTCTTGTCATACCATGAAGCATCTCAGATAGCGTGAGATGCAGAGCAATCTGCTCTCTATGATTAGATGCCTGCATTTGCTGTGAATGTCTAAGCTCCCATCCCAGTCTGGGCAGTGCTGTTGAGAAGAATGTAGCTGAGCATCTCTGGTGTGGGAGAATCCACTTTGCTTAATGTATATGCCTGGTACCATTTGAGAAACCCTAAGTTACCCCAGATGGGGCTGGCAGATGTGACACAGGGCATGAAAGTTTTGGCACTGTCCTGGAACAGCGTGAGGTAACGTAGTGCACACCATCCAAGGTACCACTAGCTGCCTGTGCTCAGGTGACTTGAGTTTCAGTCACATCTTGCCAAAATGTAGTGACTATATCTGACTGCCATGAGAGCTGAGACCCCTCCTGCAGTTGTCTTAACCTGGAGGCAAATCCCAGCCCTGCGGCTGCCAGGGGAGGTGAGTTGCACCCGTAGTGTCTGCGTAGTGCCCTGTTCTGCTGGGTGTTGTACCAGCACGAGCAAGAACCACAGCCCTTCCCCAGAGACTTTGCAAGTGATGTGTAAGAGAGCCAGGTGACTAGGGAGCAGCAGAGAAGAATGAGGTTACACTGGGCAGCGGGTCAAATGTCAAATTTGTATAGTGTGAGTGGGAGGAGACATCTGAAAGGAGGAAAAAGAACAACGTGTGCCCGTTCTGCCTTCCCAAGTATGCGAGCAGGATGGGAGAGGGAACTTGTTATTGTTGAACTCATCAAATTTGAGAGGCTGAAGGAAGGAGCCGATGTCACAGTGCTCAGATGACAAGTAGGTTGGAGAAGACAAATAGGTGTCATAGGGTCTTCGTTGGCTTTGGGTATGTTAATCTGATTTTGGCTACCTCAGGAGCGAGGTCTGTGTTTTGAGAACCTTTGTCTTTATTTTTCTTCCTCCTCCTTCCCCTCTTTATCTCCCTGCAATATCAGCTAAACTGATTTTTCTTGTCTGCTTGTTCTTCTGCCTGTTTCCAGTTGAAATGACTGCCCTTCATGCTGATGCCGTAGGCGGCAGCAGCGAAGCTGGCTTTCTGTGCATTAGCCTCTGAGCAACCACAGGTAGCGATGTGACCGAGCAGCATTAATTGCTCAAATAGCTTCTGTGTATCCCCTGGAAAAAGATGGTGAACAGGACAGAAGCATCCTTTAAGCTAGCTGTGGTCTCTGGGCTGCGATTTAGACCACACTGGATTGAGACATGGTAAAGGCCTAAGACCAAAACCAGATGAACAGCACCAAGATTTCAGATCTGACCTGTGGCCTTTACTGTGGGTGTGAGCAATCCAGACTTCCCTGTTCCTCATCGTTAATGGGACTATGCAAAATCAGTATCATGGTGTTTCTAATTTAAATGCTTCTGAAGCATTAACAGAAGAAGAAATTCACTTCTGTGATGAATTTCAGATCTATATACTTAAGAACTGGAGGGATTTTTTTAATTTAAAAAAAAATCATTTGTAAAACAGAGCAAATAGGTTGTAGAACTGCTTAACCCTGAGGTTATATTTGATAACTGAAGGGAAACTCAGCTGCATTTCTTTCAAAGGTCAGACTCCTCTTGCCCTATTGAAACATTGAAATTTGTTTTATCTTTGGTACTGCATCAGAGGTTCTGCTGCAAAGGGAAGACATTATTCTTGCCTGTAGATCTGGTATTTTCTGTGAGAAGAAGAAAAGGATTTATCTTAAATGCATTTTTTCTAGCCACACCTTACCTTTTTCAGCAATTAAATTCTCTCAGCCTTATTCAAAATCCACCTAGTCTATAGTGCCTTCTCTTTCTACATGTACCCAGTTTAATTGCTCCTTTTCTCCAAATTGCATTTGTTAGTCAAGATCTTTCTTTTTCAAAGCCGAGGAAGTAACTACTGATGTTTGACAGGCATAGCACATTTCTGTGAGGAATTTACTATAGAACTGTCTTCCTCTCTTATTATGAGGGTGTGTGAGTACATGGGTATGTAATCATCTATGTTTTCATCACTGCCTGTTTGCATATGTTGTCCTTCTTTCTGTGGGCCTCAAAATCTGTGTGTTTGAGTTGCTATTTTCTGAACATACAAGTGTGTTGTAAAGATAAATTCTTTCACGTTATAACCTCTGTGTTGTGAGAAGTTAAAAAAAAATCCCAGCTCAGTGTAGCAGTAGGTTCAGGAGCTGCTAAGAATTCATGTTGATTAAAAAGAAATATTAGAGTGCTTGCTCTTCTGCTGGGCAAAACAGGTGGGGAGAACAGCGTGTGGTCGTGTAATTAAAATCCACCAAAATGCAAACCCATGGGGTCACTAAGCAACGTGAATTCTGGTGTGGCTTGAACGGGGAGTCTACAAGTGAAAGGTTGGTTTGTGCTCTCTGTGAGAAGGAGTGCTTTTGATTCCTGAACCCAAAGCTGGTGGTGGTATAAAGGGCAATGCTGCTGTACCTCCGCTTTGTGACAGTGTTAAGAAGTGGGCTTTGTTAAAGAAAGTCACAGTAGCTGTAAGTATTTTGTGAAATACTGTAGGATCGAGAGTCCTCTTCACTAGTGTGCATTGGCTGACCAAAGGGCTTGGGTTAGTTCTGAGATTTCCGTTTCTCTGAAATCCTTGAGATAAATATAAAGCATATGAAGGCCAGTTTGAGGTCAGAAATGGGGCATTAAAGGGAACCTAGGGAAAAAGGAAGTGTTAAATCCCATTAATACTGAGTAAGATCAGTTCTCCTACGCACATCTGAGAGTCTCAGGCTCGTATCCTGCAGGCATTCTGGTGTGTGTACTTTCATGCATGAGCTTCTCCTGAAGAAGGAGGCAAAGCACATGCATGAGATTTGAGGGATTAGTAGCAAACTTCAGGCTTTCACTTTGAACTTCCCGGTGGTTTTCTTAACCTTCTAGCTATATTTGATCATATTCAACTTACTTATTTGTTCCTGGTGCAAAAAAAATATTCTAACCCGTCCTTGCCTCTCAGTTCTTTGTTGGATGTTAATTGTTACAGGCAGATAGGGTCTTGACCTGGCAAATATGCACATGCTTTGCTGTATTTGCATGATTAACTCCTTTGAAGTGAAGTAGATTGAGCCTTTGATATTGTGACTTGACAGAACTCCTTGAAGTGCGTGCACTCAGGTGATCGGGGTTTTAGCTGAACAGTGTTCACAGAGTTCAGTTAGAGACGTGGAGGGGGAGAGGATAAGTATGGGATCAAGACCTAGAGGGATTATAGGCAGCAGAAGAAAAATATTTCCATATTAATCAAATGAGACCTTGTACACTTAATAGGATTGATTGAATGGTTTTTCAAGCAGTGTTTATTTTTTTACCTTGACATTTTGGGCCATAGGCTTCGTCAACTTTTTTCAAATGTCTGTAAGCGGTAACCAGGAAAAGCACAATTTAATTTTGCTACATGCTGATACTCCTTTCTCCTGGAAAATTGCCAGGGGATGTAAAATTGACAAGGTACAAAATTGTCACAGCAGAGCGGTGCTTTGTGACTGGTGAGATGTGAGAATGCTTTGGGTGACACATGGGACTTAACCTGAGAAAACAGAAGCGGTGAGACCCCTGCATTGTCTCTGCGCTGCTGCATCCAGCTCTGGGGTCCCCAGTGCGAGACAGACATGGACCTGTTGGAGAGGGGCCAGAGGAGGCCACAAAAATGGTCAGAGGGCTGGAGCAGCTCTGCTGTGAGGACAGGCTGAGAGGGGTGGGGGTGTTCAGCCTGGAGGAGGCTCCAGGGAGATGTTACTGCAGCCTTTTTCAATATATAAAGATGACTCCTAAAAAAGATGGCGTAAGACTTTTTACCAGGGCCTGTAGAGACAGGACAGGGGACAATGGTTTTAAACTGAAAGAGGGTAAATTTGGATTAGGCCTAAATAATAAAGTTTTTATGATGGTGGTGGTGAGACACAGGAACAGGCTGCCCAGAGAAGCTGTGGATGTCCCATCACTGGAAGTGTTCAAGGTCAGGCTGAACGGGGCTCTGAGCAACCTGATCTAGTTGAAGATGTCCTTGTCCATGGCAGGGGGGTTGGACTAGATGATCTTCAGAGTCCCTTCCAACCCAAACTATTCTGTGATTGTAAACGCATCAGACTGAGGCTGATGGATTATGCCAGTCTTACTGCTGCATTTCAAGCACCAAAACCAAGGTAAAGATGAGTGAAGATGTAGAGGAGGCGGCAGCAGCTGGGGTTTGAGGCAGAGGAACAGGAGGACGAGAGCTGCAGCGGTCGGGGGCTTGCAGGGGCCAGCACCAGGCTTAGGTAGGTGAGGTTTGGGCTGGAGGTTTAAGATCCGGGCTGTGTGGTGGGTTATCCCAGCAGAGGGCATCCCCACACCGCTGGAGATGAGCTCGCAGGGTGCGCTGCCGCTGTTGGGCAGCACCTGGTGTGCTTTGGACACAGCGTCACCAACTTGTGTGCTGTGTCACCTGGCAGGGCTGCTGGTGGTGTTCAGAGCCCGCGCAGATTCGCAAAGGCTCAATTGGCGATATGATGCGAGGGTGTGCATTTACTTCAGGTTCAATGGTGTAATTAGATGTACATTGAGATTCATGAATAAATTACAGAGCTTGAGAGAGAAGGGATGAAGATCAAGTGGGGAAAGAAATAAGTTTGTATGTCTTAGTTCATTGTTACTTTTGGAGTATTTTAAAGCTGTTTTGGCATAGTCTTGTTTGGCTGCTGTCTTATAATGCTTTTAGACATTAATTTGTTATTTATTATTGAAATAAATTAGATGTTAAACATTTTTCACAAATCAGACTTGATTTTTCTTTTTGCTGTGTGGAGGGTAATACTGTTTATTCTTTTGAAAAAAAGTACCAGTGAATTCCTCACTGCCCTTGCATTTGTGCTTCCATAGTGCTTTTGGGAGGCCTGTGATATTGTACCCTGTTCAGACTGCTACTGGGACCTAGCAAACTAGAAGTGTACAATTCAGAAATTCCAGAAATGCTTTCCTCTCTCTTTTTGGGGTATCTCTCAAAGGAAGGATTCTCTTATTCTGGGAACACTGTTTTATTGCCATCACTTTTGTGCTTGGCTGCTGAATTGCATGTCAGACCCTGCACATTGTTGCTCGCGCTTACCTGTGTTGCTTATAGGAAATGAGTCGAAAATTCTTGTTTTTCATACTCCTGTTGACTCAGGTTTGATTTTGTGCTTCAGTTCTTTCCTGTGGAGCTGCTTGCCTTTTGTGACTGGTCACTGACCCCATACTGAACGTCGCACAACTGAATTGCAAATATTTTTCAAATTGGCTAGCTTTGTTGATAATTACTGCAAAAGGCAGGGATGCATGAAAGCCAAGGTGGTTATTGCTCTTTATGCTTATGTCCACTTTAGGAAACTAGTTGAGGTGTGTCTGTTAATGTCAGGAGCTGTTCTCTGGGCTGGAGGACAGCTGGTGCAGTCTGGCTGCATCCATGCTATGAAACTTTCTTACCCTCTGCAATGGGCATCAGAACCCAAACTGGCTGCTGAGTGGTCTCTGCACTGGACTGAATCTTGGCCTGAAGAATTATGTGGGAGTGCCAGCTGCCCAGAGTCCAAACTGTGCCAGACATTGTCAGGTTCCAGTAGTCACTGTTGGTCTCTTCTCCCAAGTAACAGGTGGTAGGACAAGGGGATATGGCCTCAAGTTCCAGCAGAGGAGGTTTAGATTGGATATTAGATAAAACTTCATGAAAAGAGTCGTCAGGCATTGGAACTGGCTGCCCAGGGAAGTGGTTGAGTCACCATCCCTGGAGCTGTTTAAAAGGTGTGTAAATGAGGTTCCTAAGGAGATGGTTTAGAGGTGGACTTGACAGTGTTAATGGTTGGACTTGATCTTAAAGGTCTTTTCTAAATTATATAATTCTATGATGCTAATAAACACTCTCAGGTTCCAATGCCTGGGAGTATGCCCTTATACTGTTAAGTTCGCTAGTATAGATGCAGCTTATGGATTCTGGGTTAATCTATACCTTGTTTTCCTTCTACTTCTATGTTTTTTGTTAGGCTGACTTTCTTTTATCACTGTGTTGGCAGAACTCTGACTGCTCCCATCCCACTATGTGGTGCTTGAGTCTCTCCATCTTCTATGTTGCAGTATTAATTAGAATTCACTCCGCTACAGTTCACCAACATGTGTTACAGAAGGATCAGAACTGGACCCTAGCAGAGGATCAGTCCCATACACACTCCAATAGCACTAGTTTTGGGGTTTTCTTTTTTTAATCTGACTCTGTATTTGGTGAAACACATTATTAGATTGGGGGGCTGTGGAGGACCATGATGAATATACTGTCTGCATAACACCACTGTCACAGAAGCTGACAGTCATTTTCCATTATACCTGTAATGTCAGTTAGAGATAGTGTTTTGTTTGTGTGGGACTCTTTTTGTGTTGATTTTTTAAGCTATTGAATTTAAAACTTGAAGTGGAATGGAAGCAACGCCATTTCTAACCACTGTTCCCATGGTTATCGCTTTCCTCCTAATATCTTTGGCCTTGTTTCTCCCCAGTCTTCCTGTCTTTGTCTGCAGAAGCAGTGCCTCCATTCACTGCTGGCATCGTCTTCTCCCTGTATGAGAACCTGTGGGGCATGGCCAAGTTGTTGGTTTTTATTTTCTCATGGATAAACTGAATAGTCAGGGATCAGCTGAGGTCTTTGCCCTTTGATTTCTGCATTTGCTGTTCTGCAGGGCAGCAGATGTGCCAGTTTTTCAGGCCTTAACGGCCAGAAGGGCACTGAAGCCCATGTGGGCTGAGAAATGGGTCTTCTGGCTCAATGGTGAAAAGATTCAGGCTGCTTTCTCCATCATTTACGTCTCTGGCTGGGCTTCTTCTCCTTCTGTCTCTCGGGGCTGGGCATCATATAGCTCATTTTTAGTGGACAAGGATTTTTGCTATCAGAGAAAAGTATCTGGAGCAGTGATCTTCTCAGTATTTTGTTAGCTGATGAGTCAGAAAAATGAACACTGGGTATCTGGCAATGAACTTCAATTCCATTAGGGAGCGGATTTTAATAACAGAATTAGAAGACCAGCAACAATGCTTGGGGATTCACTATGTAGATAACAGGCTTTTACTAGGCTGTGTATAAAGCTGCTTGGTAATACATGTTTTCCCACTTCAGTTTCCAGGGTTAGTGTTTCACAGTGCTTAAACTGCTGCTCATGTCTCCCCTGTAAAGAAACTCACCTGGGCAGTGTGTTTCATTGCAGGTTTCCAAGAAGTACAGCGAGATCGAGGAGCTCTACCAGAGACTGGCAGCACGGTATCCACAGGCCTCTCTTCCACTCTTGCCTAGAAAACTGCTCTTTGTGGGGGAATCTGACATCTGTGAACGAAGAGCGATGTTCAATGATATCATGAAATCCATCTCAAAAGACGAGGATCTAGCAACGAGTCCTGAGTTACTGGAATTTTTAGGTAACTAAAAGATCTGAGTGTCCCCTCTCCCACAAATGTGCTTGATAAGAGTGTTATTAAGTTCTTAACTCAGGTACTCAAAAACTAGAGAATGCCAGAATCAAGACTGTCAGTGAAAATATCCTCTTGTGCGTCTACGATGCTGCATAGTGATATCTGTTGGTGTTTTCCCCTCTTCACAGTGGACACGTGCTTCATTCAGTAGTGATAGCACAGTGCTCACTTTGAAAGTATCTGTCCCACTGTCTCTGATTTCCCTTGGGCACATAACCTAAGCTATGATTCAGAACACGTAAGTTTAGAAGGCTAAATAATCATCTTTTGTCAGTGGAGAGGTGGATTCTAAAGGGACAGTGCAGGGTCTCCCTTAGTGATCAACTGTTCCACATTTTGTCTGGTTTTCATTCCAGATGGAATTGCTAGACCTTGCTGAAGAGGGTCCTAAAGTAAATTATCGACCCCGAGAAAGATTTGAATAAAATGCAGATTCTTTACTAGCTAAACCCATTCTCTGGCCTTTTTTTTTTAATTTTCCTTAGCCTCATGTCCAGATCCTTTTGCCTCTTCCAGGGTTTCATATAGTTCCCTTCTTACGTTCCTCGTGCATAGCAGGGAGTCACTGAATGAATGGAACAGATGGGCTGTCTGTTCTTAATTCAGCTGAGAGCTGTTGAGCAGAGAATTCTGCAGCCTGGTGCTCTGCAGCATTCGCAGGGTAGCGTTAGTTTAAGGAAGAGAAGTTGCAAGGTGCTGGTAAGTCAGCACGTGTGAACAGCCCATTTTGCTAAAGTGTCAAGTGTGGCTGGATTAAAACTTCAGTGAGACTGGCGGCTTCCTAAAGTCAAAAGGGGCAAAATTGCATAATATTTGGCAAAATCATTTTGTTTAGAAGGTTTTGGAGTGTTTGGTTTGTTGTTTTTTTTTTTTTTAATTTATTTTTTCTTTAGCAGTGTTCTCTTGAGAGTAAACCCCTTGCACAGAGAATTCAGAATTCATGTTGATTAACCTTCGCATTCTGATTAACCTAACATGTCTACAGCTGAATTAGTTTGGGCTGTTTTTATATCATGGACAGCTTGGGTGCAAGTCAAGTGACCTGTTCATTGAAATCTGCTTTAGAATATTGTAAATCTCACCCAACCAAACCAGGTGGAATTCAGTACAGACGCTGCAGATCCTCGAGCTAGTTGTGTACACTTTCCTTACAGGTGCTGCAGACACAGTTGATACATTCAGGGGTATTTAGGAAGAATCAACATGGTAAAACCCAGATAACTGTGGAGATAAGCAGCATCCAGACATCCACTGCCAACCCTGACCAGCACTCCCTTGCCTGCAAGGGGAGCTAAGACCACTTGCTCAGTGTAGACACGCACGCTTAGTCGGTGAAGTCTGCCCTGGGTGGTTTGGCAGATGCAAGCATGAAAAGCTGGGTGTGATGAGTCTCCCATGCCGTGTTACTTTAACAGTCAAAAGGATGAAACCAGGAATTTTATCTGTCATGGTTTTCACTAGCCTATTTTTAGCTAGTCTCAGTATTTTAAACTGCTTTCCTGAGCATCCAGAGACTCCACAGCAAGGAACAGTTCTCTCCTCATTCTCCTGGGCTTTGCACATTAGAAGTATGGTGAGAAGACTTGGTCTGTTTGCTGAATTTGTGCTGTTGGATGGATCTTGCGTACTAAAGGGAGTTAGAACTTCAGGCTTCATTTTTGAGGCTAAATTGAAGAGCTGCTATGGAAACCTTTTTATGCTGTCCAATGTGCTCTAAAATTGTAGCCAAAATTAGTTAAAATAGGAACAAAAAGTGGACTTTATTTCAACTAGCTATTGGAATCTTAGCTAACTACATCTAAGCAGAGTATTTATGGTCATACTGTAGCCAGTGGAGAGAAATAGGCACTTCAGAGGGAAACTCCTTCTCAAACAAGTTAGTTTGGGTGGAATGAATCACCACGTGGAAATTCTGTTGTTTCTATTGACTACAGAGGGAACATAAATAAGCAGATTAGACATGTGCTGCTGTGTCTCAGGTAAAGTTCATTTCCTCTGTCTTTTCTCTGCGTAACTACTTTAAATCAGTAAACAGATCAGCCACATAATGACACATCAGTGGATGGAAGGGACAGTCAGGAATGTTGAAGGAGTTTCAGAAAAAGTTGTCATGTCCTTCATTCCCCAAGCAAAACCATCAGGAACAGGTGAAAGGTATTGAATAAAACATAGTTATCTTGTGTACTTGGTTTTGCATCCATTACTGTATTTTGCAGGAACAAAATCTACTGGTGCCATTGACTTCAAGGGTAAAAACATTCCTGATGACAAGGAGAAAGAAGATGAAGAAAATGAAGCATTGGATTTTTTCAAAGAGGAGAAGACACCTGACTTAATCTCGCAGCTTTCATCAGTGGAAAATGCCAAGAAAGGGGGAGAAAAAGAAAAGGAAGAGGAGGAAGAAGAGGAAGAAGATTTAGACCCTCTTGGTATAATAAGGTATGGCTGATAGTGCTGTTGTCATTTAGTTTTTAGCCTAGTTTTCCTAGGTTGTCCCCTCATCTCAACATTTTATAGCATCGACCACTTTCAGCTGAATTTCCCAGAGGAGAAGAAGCCTCTGCAGTTCGGGAAGAAAGGTACCTTGGTATAGGGAACAGACTTTGTAGCGTCTCTACTGCATTCCTCAGGAACCCTTATGTGAAGGTGTCACATGCTAAATGCCACTAAGGCATAAGCAATAACAGCTAGAGAAACACTAACTGAGTTAAAGCTTGCTGAAGTTTATATCTGAGTTTGCTTACCAGTCCAATAATTTTCAGTCATTTTTTTCACTTCAAGGTAGAATTTCTTGCCTAATTCCCCAAAAATTTCATAACTACTGAAGCCTGGAAGCAAATTTAGTTTCTCAGTGGCTGGGATCACGAGAAATTACTACTTTTTTTAGGGTGTCTCAGGCTTTAGATGCCGAAGTAGAAAAGACTTAGCTGTTCTTGATCTTCAGTAAGCACTGGCTGGCTCAGTTGAATTGTTTCAGCCGCCTACTACTGAATGTTGTCTTGGACTCAGACAGTGCTTCCAAATGCTTCTTCACAGCAATAGGCAGTAACTGATAGTAACAGGCCAAAGCCTTCTCTTAGTGTTTCCCAGTTACCTTGAATCATTTCCAAGGAGATCATTCGCTCCAGGCTCTAAGCTGGAGTCTCTCACGCTAAGTCAGGTCAACTACAGTGGTTAATACTGGAAGCGCCATTTGGACTTTGCTCCTGCTGTTATAATCATATGTAATTGTTGATGTCCAGATATCATCCTTTTTACTTGAAATGTTTAATCCTTTACGTATTACCAGAAAACTTTAAATATTATTCTTTTGATGAAGCATGTGCTTAGTTACTCAGCATCAAAATTACTCTTTCGTTGAGGAAGGGTTTAAAAAAGTTAAATAACTATTTACAATGAGAAGTTAGATAAAGCAGTGCTTCCCACAAAATGGTCCTTAGTTGGTAAGTTTGCAAAAGAAGCTGTCCTTTTCTGGATAGGAAAATGATCTATTTGGTTAGCAAATGCAATGTTGTATTTTCCGAGTTAAAACAAGTATAAGCTGTAAAGAACTTGCTGTGCCAAAACAAGCAAGAGGTTTGCTTTTCTGCTCTGCACAGTTTGAATAGCATTTGAAAGTCTGTATTATTTTGGTCTTGTAATGCATTGAAGAATGACAAGATCTGGTATTTAATCCTCATTTAGTTTATTGCTTCCATTCCTTTTGAGAACAGAATTCTTACTGAATCAGAATAACTTCATTTATGTCAGAAGCGTGATCTTCGCTGGTACCGCCCTGTAGCATGACGTGTTATACAGTCAGATGTTTTTCACTCTAAACCAGTGGTAGGCTATCTATTAAAAAAAATCTCCATATGTATTTGTTATTATTTTTGTAAATCTCACATGTGCAGTGTCGAGGCAGAAACATGACAGTGGAAATGAGGATCCCGACTCTGATGTTACGTTGTCTCTGTTGTCCTGTAACTCATCCTGCTTCCGTGGAAGATATTTTCAATTCACATTGGTGGAGATCAGATTGGGCATAAGCATTGTATCCCAGCTTTATTCCATCTCGTAACAGGTGTCTGGGTAAGAGGCCAAAGGCAAGAACCATCTGTCAGTGAATGGGCATTTCTTGGGTGACCATTTTTGGCTGTCTTCTATGCCCATTAAAATGTTAGGTGCTTACACGCTTTAAACAGGGAGCTTGCAGGCCTCACAGCTTTAGTACTTCACGTGTGCTTGAAGTTACTTTGGGATGGGGATGAATAAAAAAGGAGGTGATGCAGACTGGACAAATATGTTTAGTAGCAAACTGCTCCTTAGTGCCTAGTAAATTCAGGTTAAAATAAGTGATAATCCATGTTCCTTTCCCCTGTGAAAAACCTTTGAAAAGATGTAAAGTCAACACTGAAACAAGCCCGTCCATTCCAAGTATCACCAGTGGCCAGCAGAGCTCTGACCTAAATTGAATCATGTGTTTGGCATAATCTCACAGATTTTTTTCTTTCTGGATGAGGATGAAACCATTCCAGTAGCACAGGCCTCCATATGTTGTCAGCACGCTTCATTTGGTAACAACTTTTCCTCCTGGGCCAGAGGGCTGTGACTTGGATTTGGCCCAGCACTGCTGCTGTGCTGCTGAACCACCACATAGCCAGTTGAATATACTGGCCCTAGGGGTAAAATGCTAAACTGGGGTGTCTTTTTTTCTGGTTTTGTGTTGCTGGTGATCATCCAGGTGGAAGCTCAGAGTGGTCTGGTTCCTATTGCCTGGAGGAGACATCCCAGTTGTGCTGGTTCTCTCCCTCGCATTCAAGGCTGTGTCTGAGTTGCTCTTTCATGTCTGGTCAGCAACTCACTTGCCAGTTCTGCTTTTCAGCTTTTATGGGTATAAATGGGGTCTCCAAACTGTGTTTCCCTGCTGTATGATTCTCACGCCCCAAAGCTTGCTTTCTGTGTTAGGAGGGTGATCTTGGACCATGTCTGAAATTCTTAGCAACAGAAAGACTTGTTTTTTTCCTGTCTAAATCAGGGACATATAAAAAACCATAATACATATTTCTGATTAAGTTTTCAGCTTTTAACCCCCCTCCTCCTGTATTTTTGTCTCCAGAGCTGATTCTTCCTAGAATAGTTGGTATTAAGAATTAGGTTACATTTGTGGGGTGCAGTGTTGAAATTAATTTGAAATGTTTTTCTAGGTGTATGCTTTCTCCTCTTGACCCACTACCCTTCTTGATAGTTTGGACTGTTGTTATTCTGATGTGTTGTCATGAGTTACTCTGCAAATTTTCCTGGACATTTCTAGCAATCTTTTCAACTTTGGACAAAATGTACAGGTCCTCTAAGAACAAGTGCTCCTAATACAGACTAGGATGGTCCTTTGACATCAGCTGTGCAGCAGGGAATGAATATAGTGTACTCAATTTTGTAGCAATAGCACATTTCTAGCTCTATTTCATTTTGCTTGGCAGTGAAAGTGTACAGTGACTTGTAAGTCACAAAGCTGTCATAGCCGCACTATTATTTTTTTAAAGTTGCCATCTCTTTTATTTTTCTTTTATTTTTTTAATCTTTTTTTCTGGTAAGCCACAATCATTAGAATATCCCTTTATTAAAATGTTTTAATTCCTTTACACGTGGGAAGTCAGATATGTATTTTACTCCACATTGTAGGGACAATATTAGGTATATTGCCTTATCTTTGTCTCTCTTGTTCTCCTTAAAGTGAATGCTATACTGCTCTTTATCACTCTATATCTATCTCAACATTTGCAGATACATATTTTTAAGTGCTTAGTAGGCTACCACAGTGCTTTGACAATATAGCTGGGTTTTTAGAGGTGCAGTATCTTTTAACACTGCTGTCTCTTAAAGGACTTTCCTCATAAATTGCGAAATATTACTGTATGGCTAGTCACAGTTGCAGGGGTTTCTCCAGCTGAAATGCCTTCAGGAATGAAAGAAGCAAGAATACAAGATCCAGAAGAGGTTCATCCTCTTGAAGGGAAAGGCATGGAAGGCAGCCACAAGACAGAGGAGTTATTCACCCACAGCTGGGATATTCTTGATGAGACTGCTGAAAATTCTGCAGTGGAAAAAGGCGTAATTTGCCAGTGGCTTCAGAGAGGATTTGCATGGAGTGAAGAGAGCAGCATGGAGCAGGAATCCGGAGCAGCATCAGTGCTGATCAGCTCAGCTGTGCCAGGGCAGGATCTGGCCATGTCTACACCGTTGCGTTCTCCTGTCCTCCAAATTAGGTTTGTTATGTGCAGAATGCCCAGTGGGAATGGCTGCTGGCCTGTGCTGCCTCCTGGGCTGTCTCCTTCTCTGCAGACATTCAAACCCACCTGGACACCTTCCTGTGTGCTCCGCTCTGGTGAACCTGCTTTAGCAGCTGGGTTGGACTGGATGATGTCCAGAGGTCCCTTCCAACCCCAGCCGTGCTGTGATTCTGTAATTAGGATGGTTTAGGAGCAGGTAGGTTGTCCCGTGCCAGGGGAGCACCAAGGACTGTCCTAGCAGTTGAATTGTGGAACTAAACTCCTGTGATCAGGCCCAAGGGTGTGAAGGAATTATGAAAAAAAAATAGTATGGCCCTGAGCTCCTCCGCCCCCAGGGCTGGCTTTGTGCCTGCCACCGTGTTTGCTCTCAGTCTGTCCTGAGGGTTCCCTGGGGTTTTGCTTCTGTAGGGAATTCAGGCAACTGGCTGTGGATTTTTTCACTTGATCCAAGCAGGATCAAGTTAGGCATTTCTAGCTCTGAATCTTAAACCAGTTTAAAAACCACATCACCGTAACTGAATTTGATTTTTATCTTCTCCCTCTGTGGATGAACTATGCAGTTTTACTGTTTTTAGGTTGGAGCCAAGAGCTTTAGTATCTCTCTCTGCTCACTTTGTAGTTAAACCAGCAGTATTTAGTACTCGTATTCAGTTTACTCCAACAAACCTGAGGCAGCAGCTGATTAAAATGACTCTGAACCAGCTCCTCTGAACAAAGCAGCAACAATTTTCCCAAAGGAGTGTTGCTGCTTCATGCGTTAAAGCATGCGGCAGCGCTGTGCATTCATTTCTTCAGCTGCAATTAACTTCTGATGTAATATTCGCTCACCAGCTTGGGAGAACCCACCTTTTCCTGTGATTTCCTTTCTGCCTCCATCAGTTCTCTGCAGCCCTCGCAGGAGCCTCTCATCCTCACTCCGTTCCCTCCCTTCCGTCCTTTTTCCTCTGCCTCTCTAAATCTTTCAGGACAGCTTATCCTCCCTCAGCCCTGTTTTTTTCCTGGCAAACTGCGCAGAGGTGGGTATTCCCCAGGCAAGAGCTCTTCTGTCTCCTCGGGTCTCCTGGAGAGTTTCTGTCTCCGCTCTCCACCTTTGCTATTGTTTCAGCGGATTTCCCCTCGTGGCTTCTCCTCATCCAAATTGGTGCCTTCCCAGAGGCATAAAGGCACGTGGGTAGGTGGGAGGTTTGCATCTGTTGTGTATAAATAGAGATACAGCTGGCTCCTGAGAATAGTTAGGAAGGGATGGGACTGGTGAGGGCTGACCTTTTCGGGGTCTTCTGCCAAAAGGTTTTTAAAACCTTGTAGCTAGTTGCTGCTGAGGTCAAGCTCAACCACTTCCGGTGCCAGAGGTTTGCTGTTGCTGGGTTTAGTTGATAAGGAGATTATTAAAGGACTTGGGGCCTTTTCTGGCTGCAGATGAAATGGGCGATGGCTTTGAGCAACAGATTGTCAGGGAAGAGCAGCCAGGCAGCCCTGGCCTCGCCAGAGCCCCGCAGAGCCAGGCTGGCTGCAGGAGGAGGTGGGTTGGTACACGGGCCAGCAGTTGTTTCTGGGTTGTGTCCTTCACTTTCACGTCTCCCAGCTCCCAGTAATGGCAGCTAGGCTAGAGTTTAACTCCTGAGATGTTCATTCCAGCATTTCCTTTCCTTTCCTTCCCCTTCCCCTTCCCCTTCCCCTTCCCCTTCCCCTTCCCCTTTCCTCTTCCCTTTCCTTTTGTCTTTGGGGGAGAAATAAGTGGCAACATTTGATCTTGCTTCCTTTGCAGTAACCTTGGGCTGCCGAGAATGGCTGCCGAAGAGACAGAAATTGGCTTAACAGAGCATCCTACATTTAACATTTTTCCGAGTGGTTTTGTCGACAGAGTGCCCGGAGCTGTAGTAGGTGAGGGCAATATGCTTGCCGGTGGATTTTTACCTCCAAGGAAGAGAATTTCTGCGGTCTGGAGCGGTGTCACGGCACAGCTGCTCTCTGCTGGGCAGATGGTCTGGAGCAAACTTGTCAAAATGTGTGTTCAGCTGCCATGTCTTCTGGTCCTTGGTCTGCAGGGTTGTACTCCTGCCATTCCTCAGGATCCCACTCCTCAGGCATCCTCCTGCTCTTCAACCACTCCTAAATTCACAACTACTTTTTGGTCTAGCCAGGTGTGTCTGTGATTTCCCTCTGAACCCAGTAGGATTCATACACAGCAGTAGAAGCACTTGTCTGTCTGTCCTGAAAAGCTGAGAGACAGCGAAGGTGTCAAAACATCGAAGAAGAGAGAAGATACAGGTTATTTTTTCTTTAATGAAATTCAGATTGTTAAAACAATGAACAAGAAAAGAAAGAGCTTTGTTTTCCTAGCAGTGTGTATATCCGTGCTCACAGCTGTGAAGCCTTCGGACATTTAAACAGGCAGACCTTTATTTTCTGTCAGTTGTTGAGTCACAAGCTTAGGTTGCAAGGCGTGCTCGACCGTGACTTTGCCAAGTGACACAAGTATTTGTCGCAGTTCCAGTCCAGCTGCTGTCACATTGGCGACTTGCAAAATCCCAGTAAACAACCCCGTTGGTCTTCTACTGAAACATTGCTGATGGTTGAAATTTTTCTGAAAACGAAGGACATAGTCTGGTATAGTATTCTTCTGCATCCAAGGCAGGAAAAAGAGTAAAAAGGAGCAAAAAGTGTGTATTACCCATCCAGGTAAAGGATAAGATTCACATTTCATAAATTATCTGCTCTCAACCCTTTTCAGGGGCGACCTTACAGCCTCCACTTGGAGGTGTTTTAACTAAGGAGTAAAGCAGGATGGCAGGGATGCTCCTTGCAGAAATTTGGTTGCTCCAGTGTATCTGTCCTGAATCTTTTTTATGTTCATAGGTGCTTTGTGAGTGTTGTTTTCCCATGCGATGGGCTTTCCTTTCCTTTTTGCCTCTGGTCCCATCCCCTGAGCACAATTTACCACGTTTCTTTACTGCAAATCTTGCCGTTCCCCGCAGATGGAAGGCTGAGGATGACTGAAAGAAAACAACGGAAATTGAAACTATGTTTAGCTATTGAATCTCACAGAATCATCCATATTCATTCTGTGTTGCATTCTGAGTGATTGCTCTTGGAATGTGCTTTCCTTGGGAGAACTCTACCAAGGTCTGGGTGGCTCCAAGTGATGGAACTGAGAACCTTTTCTGGATGTACTTTCCTACAAGACAAATTGAGCTGTATGTGTGAAGGACCGAGCCCTCTTCTCTCATTGCTGTAGTGCTAGCTGAATGTAAGCATACTGAGGAAAACTGAGATCTTCTGATACTCCTGGGCTTGTATTTGGCATCTGTTACATCCATAGTCATTCCTTCAGGAGAGCATATTTGACAGATGATTGCAAAAAACCTCCTGCTACGTCCACTTGAACTGCACATTGGGATCAGAGCTGGGACACTCGGGCTGTCAGTGAGCTTTGGAGAGGACTGGATGTGTAATTTCCAGACCTAAAGTTGGCTGCTCTATGTTTTCTTTTATTCTGGAAATAGTCACTTCCCTGACCTAAGGAAAACTCCTCTGTGCCAGCGTTGTCCTTATCTGCATTCATATTTCCTGGTCTAGTGTTGGTTTTTTGGTCCCAAAATATTATGCGGTCATTATTTCCCCAGGTTTTATGCTGCATGTTGAAGCAGTTGCCGTGGTTAAACTTCAGTGATGAGTTTCTGTCATGGCTGGCTTGAGCGGTTCCAGTACATACACAGCTGGAACATGAGGATCCTTTGGGAGGGAGTTTAAGTAATTATTTTAATGTGCTTCATTTTCTTTCTGATTAGAACACTTAATATACTTTAATGGGTTTTATAAATAGTAAATTTGTGTTTATACCATCATCCTAAACATAAAGGACTTCAAATAGCTCTGTAGTCTGTGTAGCGTTACAGCTGCGTATGCCATCCAGCAGTGTTTTCAAGCAGAACACAAATGTAACGACACCTGTGGTAAAGTGCAGAAAGGACTTAATAGCTTAGTGCAACACGTCATTGCAGCATTAGATGGTGAGTGAAGAACAGGTAATTCAACTGGAAATGCAGGGGAAATTGCACCGATGTAAATGTAAATACCCAGCTTGGAATTTGACCAGCTCGCTGAAGTAGATGTCTCTGCTTTTAAGAAAGGTGTTGTGGGATTTTTTAATAGACCTTGGTGATTGTTTACAGTGTATTAAAGCAATACTTACCACACAATTTGCTCTATATAGAAGAATCGTAGAGCCGAGTAATGTCAGGGAACTGGAATGAGATACCATTGCCACTAGCTGGCACCAGCTTTCAAATAATTCCCATAGTCCTCCAAGTGAACTCTCAGCTTTTGATTTTTTTCCCATCCTGTTTAACAGCAATGTGTGGTCATTTGTAGCAGCGCAGAACCAAACAGCGAGGAAGGCATGCAGAAGCTGCCGTGAGCCGTTCCGCAGGCATATTAAGCAAGTCCTTACTGAGACAGATTCGTAGGAGGCAGGAGATCCTTTAGATGGGCTACAGGATAAATTTACAACTACATAGAATCAAAAGTATGTTTTTTTTTCCCTTCTGCTTTGGAAGAGAATTGAACATGATGTAATTGGGCAGATTTAAACATGTTTTGTTTCATGGACTCTACAATAATAGGATGACTCAAGTCCTTAATCAGAACAAAAAAGCATTACCTCATCGATTAGCCTACTCCTTTCACCGAGGCACAGGAAATCTTCAATCGACAGACACAGGGAACGGCTTGTAGATGAGACAGAATGCTAATGAGGGATGGATTCAGAGTTGCCCTCTTGTTTTTCTGTTCACCGAGTATAACAGAATTGTTTGCTCTAGAAGAAGCTGCCTGTGGGCGGAATGCGTGCTCAGTTTAAATCGAGATGGGAGACTCACTTTTCCTTTCATCTGATG
Organism: Pampusana beccarii; assembly: GCA_013399365.1. NCBI lineage: Eukaryota > Metazoa > Chordata > Aves > Columbiformes > Columbidae > Pampusana > Pampusana beccarii. The sequence goes on along the minus strand of VWYH01003312.1, from coordinate 203,145 downwards.
CTGTCAAGTTCCTCACCCAGCAGACTTAATAAAACCATTGTTCCCTTTTCCCCGTGGATCTGCTGCAGAAGTTTCTGTCTTTGTTTCAAAGGATCAAAGAACTGGCTTTTGGAAAACCATTTTTGGAAGCAATCTGTAAAACTTTGCCAAAAATGCATGAATTAGCCATTGTAACTGTGGGCTGGTACTAATTAACACACCTGGGGATCACATCTCTTGCTACTGTCCCTTGCAGCAAGTGGCCAGATCTGAGATCATCTGAAGTGCCAGCGAAAGGAGGAATATCCTTAAGGACAGACAGACATCTGGGATTCAACAGCTCTTCGTTCCACATTTGAATTTCTCCGGTCGCCTCACAGTACTTGAAAGTTAGATTTCTCCATTACCCCTTGAGTAAAAAGAATAAAACTGATTTTATAGGTCTGCCTGGGGAAGAGTTTCCCTCTGCACAGAAATGTGGCATTCAGCTCGTTGTTAATGACAATTTTCATTGAAGTGAAAGAAATGCTTTCTATTACCTTCCATAAATTTTGGATAAGACTCAAAACCTTTCTTTCCATATTGCCTGAGGTGCTCAGTCATGTCCGGATCATAAGGGGAAGTAAGATTTATCATCACAGTGAAATACGCAGCTGTGGTAAGTGACTGTGGCTAAACGAGTAAATAAAACCGGACAGGAACTGTGGGCTTGCTCTGTGCCAACTGGGATGAAGTAGCTCCTGTCCAACAGCTAAATCCTTCTGCTCCCCAGAGCAAGCTGGCCACGTCCAAAACAGGAAGAGCCCCGAGCTTGCACTGATCCCTAAACTATGTCCAGGCATCATTTGGGAAAGCAATAATTAGCCTGGGCCAAATTCATGCCAGGAAGCATGCTAAAACCTCACAAGACCGCTATTGTTTGCTGTAATCTCAGCCCAAGCCCTGACCATGTTTACTTGCTACTATAGATGTTGGCTTTTTGTTGTCAACAGGACAGCCCGAAGAAGTTGCACAGTTAGGAGTCAGGATTGGAGCCATTGAGGCCCTGTAGTGAGGCTTTTCTTGGTACAGATGGTGCTGAGTGTATGTCTGGCACTTAAGGATGCTCCGTGAGCATAAAACACCAAGGGCATTTTGCAGTAAGTGTGTAGCCAGTGCTGTGGCTTCTATCAGCCAGCACCCTTTTGGGTGATGGGCCAGGTCCGGATGGGTGCAGCCAGCCTGTTTTGGAATATCACAGGGTTTGGCTGTGTGGGTGCGATCCATGGTGCCTCAGTTGGCTGGGAAAAGGTCTTTACTTGGGTTTTTGCTGGTATAGCCTATTTTCTGAGGTCTGCTCTCTGAACCATGATTTTCTGTAGTAACTGCTACTTACTTGGCACGATACACAAACTGGTCAGAGTGGCTTGGGTGGAAGATTTCCAGGCTTCTCTCTTCCTTGCTATATTGCTTTTTGTCTGTGATAGCATCCGAGGCATTCTTCAAGGCATCGTTAAACACAAAACGCGGTGTCAGGCCCTCAAAACCTCCTTACAACATTATCTGGACCCATTTGCTAAAGACATCTCATTTTTCATCTCTGTGATGGGTTATCTGCCAGCATAGGCTGTTGCTGTGTGTAACAGTCTTGTCCTGGAAACTTGTTCAGGAGTCATCCGTCTTTCTTGTCTTGGCTCTGAGTGACAGAGCCATGGCCCCACTGTTCCTGTAATATGAAAAAAAAGAAAGCAAATGGGTTCTTAGGAGGCTCCTGAGGGCTTATCCTCACATCCCCCTGGGGGGCTGTTACAGCAAACCCTGACCTTACTGGAGTTGTTTTTATTTGTTCAGTGGTGCTGCCAGGAGACAAGGGCAGTGCCACACAATGCAGGGTGCTCAGACGGGAAGGAGAAGCGTGTGGTCCAGAGCTGCTGGCCAAGGTCTATGGGGAATTAGTTTCAATTCTTTGTTTCAAAGACATCCTCTTTAGGCTGCAGGCAGCTCACTTCTGGTTTTCAGGACCGCGTTTCTTTCCCGATCTGTGAAAGAAGAGTTCTGGTGTGCCCTGCCATGTAGAGCTGGAGAGAGTGAATTCTGAAAGGCTGTGAGGTGTTTGGGGTCTATCCAAACGTTTCAGTCTGTTGGCAATAAGCATGGTTTTAGTTGCCATTGGGATGTGGTGGAAGATGTAACCCAGTCGTACCCCTTACTCTTATGGAGGAACTTGCCTGGTCTGCCAGCTGTTTGCCAGCTGTTGGCAGCACAGCACCATTGCCCATGGGAGAGGAGCCATCATGGTGCTGTTGTGCTACAAGGCAGGTGCTACTCATGGATATTATAAAGGATGCCAAGGTATCCTTAAACCCTGCAGACAAACGGACGGCACGGCAAAGGACAGTCTCCTTTCTGCTCTCTGCTTATCTGTTATTCCTTGGGAGGAGCTGGTACCCAGGACCCCTCACAGGGATCACTTCCAAAAGGTGACATGGAGAAGACTGTATCAAGTTTGTCTCCCTACACAGTCCTCTGGCAGGATCTCATCAAACTTTGTTCCTTCAAACGCTTCCACGTGCCTTTGTTCTGGTCCCAAAGCATGTCACAAGCACCCTCCATTTCAGGTGGTGACTTTGCAGAGCTCTAGCTCAACCCTCACGTTATTTCAAGCACTTTGAACTGAAAAGCAGAGGCAGAATAAATAATGGCTCCAGGACACCATAAAGAGCAAGGGACGACCGAGGCCAAGTGTTCCATAGTATGGATTCGGTCCTGCCCCAGCTCTCTTGTTCAGCAGGGTAGGGAGGGGTGCGCTGCCTCCTGTGCTCGTGGCACCTCTGCGGTGGAATTCCGCCAGCCGTGGGAAGGTGGGCAGCCTCAGAATCCTTCCCTTCCTTGGAGACACCCCAGGCAGGTACCAGAGTCCTCCCTTGGGGGTGCGAAGGAGGATGAACAGAGATGGGAGTGAGACCAGGAGCTGCAGGTGGGAGCTGGGTGAGCAGCATGGACGGGCTCAGTGAGGGGCACAAGGCAGCCCCCTGGCATTTGGGCTGTGTTTGATGCACTACATGGTGACAACCACAGTGACCCTGCGGTGTTGGTTCTCAGCCACGTGACACGTGAAAGCTCTGCTGTAGCATTTCTCCTTGTGGTTACAGATCCTGAAATGGCCTGGGTGTGTGTTTTCTGTGTGAAATCATCATTCTTTCCTCCAACGCTGCCACGGCCACTGTTAACACCAGGGAGCAGAAGCTTAAAACATTGTGCAGTTACTTGTAATTGCTACTCCCCTGCTGTCATCAGCATCATTTCATCATTTTTCCGCTAGTCCCCCCCACTGACACAGATTAGTGATATATATAATAACTTCTGTTATCCCTGTGTATTAACAAAGAATTTCCCTTACCAAACCTCAGTTAATTTCTCTCATCTCTCAGATTTATTAGATGTCTTAATTTCACCAAATTCTCTATTGATATAAAATGGTGTAACTTTAATATCCTTTGAGTCCATTTAGGATTTGTGAGTCAGCAGACTGGCCCAAACGATCAAGTTACTTGCCCAAGTTCACACCGTGAGTCAACAGCAGCTAAGCCTGAAAAGAGCTCTCCTTGGGCTAATACGCACCATCCACTTGCTGCTTTTTGTCCCTAGCGAGGCCTGAGGTGTCACTTGGTCTGGGATTTGGGAGCCTGAAATGTTTACCAGCATTTCTATGTGTTCCCTGATCCACTTTCCCGGCTGCATTCCTTGAGCACAAGGATTCTCAGTGTTTCTAATCCAGCCGGCCCCAAGGGGGTGGCTGTTGGTAGCGGATCATCAGGTGGGTAAGCAGGAGCAAGGAGCAGAGTCTGCAGTGAATCGGTTGGGTGGATCTGCAGGCTCGTGTTGCTTGTGTCAAGTCGGAATTCTCTAGGGATACGAGATGCTAGTTGGAGGCCTCGCTGAGATCATCCACCTGCCGTCTCTGAAGAGCACGGTGGGAATAGCAAGTGTCGCTCTGGGTGAGCTGAGCTCTGAGAGATTTTTTTGCCAGTAGGAGGGGAATGATCTTGGTTACGATTTTAGAATATTATCGTGGCTGTTCAGTAACACCAGCGCTGAGCTGGGTCTCGTGCATGAGCCAGAACACTTGTAAAGACAACTGATTTCTTCTTTTATTCACATGTTCGTGGATTCCTTGCATTTACCAGGTTTCTGCGATTCGGCGCCTGACCCCGCCGTGCTCCGCAAGGGGCTCTCGGTGCCTCCCCAGCTGAACCCGTCCATTCAGCGTGACAGCCAAGTGTTGTGTGTCCCGAGCTCAGTGCCCAGCCCCTGAAATTACTTACGCTGCAAAAGCTTGTGTGCTGAGAAGTCAGGACAGTTAGCGACAAAAACATAAATAGGAATCCAATTAAAAAAATGCAGAACTGTGTCGGCTTGTTTTCTGCTTGCAGCAGAAAGCAGCCCCGTGGCAGCTGGCGCTGCGGAGCCTCGGTGCCTTGCTTAGGGGGGAGTTTTGTGTCTCCGGCGCTCCCTGGTGTGACTGTTCCTACAGCCTCACCTCCAGCAATGTCTACAACATCAGAAGTGGAATCCGTTTTGTGCAATGTGCATATCTGTGGCCTGGGGAATATTTCACCCAGAGCAATTTTTTCTTACCCGTGTAAGCTTCTTACCTTCTTACCTCTTACCTCTGTTAAAAAAATAACAACACAAGAAACCTCTAGGCAGGAAAGCCACGTTTTCTTTTCATGGAAGAGGTTTTGATCTCATGATCAGCAGGAGAGGCGGCAGCCGGAGCGCGGGGCTGTGTCTGCAGCAGCGGTTTCATTTAGCTCTGACAACATCTCACTGTGTCCTTCGCTATTTTATTTCCTGCGAAGCCATCTCTGTGTTGCGGTGAGAGGTTTGATTTACCCGCAGCGCAGCCAAGAGAAAAACAGTGGCCTCTCTGAACAGCGAGATGTGGGGAAGGAAGGCAGTGGGGAGCCAGGCTCAGCCCTGTTTTCCCTCCTCGAGCTGAATCGTGGTGCGGTTGAGACCCCGCACTTCCGAAGCAGTTCTGTCTCTGAGTGCAAATCCTGCTTTACTGCTGGAATCTGCTCACTGCCTTGGTAACCAGCCCTGCTCTGGCTTTTCCTAAGCTCTCTAGATGTGGTGTGACAGGTATGTCAGGCAAAATTGTAGACTGGAACGTCATTTGCAGTTTGCTGAGGTTTTTTGTAGGTTGGGAGTGGGTCTGTGCAGGTACCAGGCAAAAAAAAAAGAAGGATGCCCTGCAGATGGTTTTACACAGAGCCTCTGGGATTAGAGAGGCCAGAGGTTTTTTGGTGCAAACATCCTCTCCTGTTAAGTTACTTATCTGAGCCTTTTCTGTTCACAGGCAGATAAAAACTAGAGTTCTGCCCCCAGTCTGGGTTCCTGTGCCCATTCTGCTTTTGGATGTGGGAATTCACGTGAGGTGGCACCACAGGTGAAGTGCCCTTCTCCTGAGGAGCACAACGTGAGGCCGGGAGGCTGTCAGGCATGGGTGGCAGGAGATGGTGCTGGATGTGATGGCATTCGATTCGCAAGGAGGTAAAGATCATAGAGTCACAGAATGATTTTGGTTGGAAGAGACCATCAGGATCATCGAGTCCATCCATAACCTAACTCTAGCACTAAACCATGTGCCTAAGAATCTCATCTAAACACCTTTTAAACTCCTCCAGGGATGGTGACTCCACCTAATATTTCCCTAATATACAATCTAAACCTCCCCTGGCGCAACTTGAGGCCATTTCCTCTCATCCTATCACTTGCTACTTGGGAGAAGAGACCAACCCCCTCCATGCTACAACCTCCTTTCAGGCAGTTGCAGACAGTGATAAGGTCTCCCCTCAGCCTCCTTTTCTCCAGGCTGAACAGCCCCAGTTCCCCCAGCTGCTCCTCACAAGACTTGTGCTCCAGACCCCTCAGCAGATCAGGTAACACAGAATGAAACCTTTTTATAAAGTAGATGTGGAACAGTCAGGCTGCCTGTCCTCGGGAAGAGGCACCAAGCAGTTGCAGGTCCTGCTGATTTGACTTTACCAAGGCCAGTAGTGACAGGACAACTGTAGAACTTCATGTTTTAAACTGAAACAGGGTAGATTTAGGTTGGACGTAAGGAGGAAATTTTTTGTTATAAGGGTGGTGAGGCACTGGAACAGGCTGCCCAGAGAAGCTGTGGATGCCCCATCCCTGGAAGTGTTCAAGGCCAGGTTGGATGGGGCTCTGAGCAACCTGGTCCAGTGGAATAGTGAAAGATGTCCCTGTCCATGGCAGGGGGGTTGGACTAAATGATCGTCAAAGGGCCCTTCCAACCCAAACCATTCTGTGACTCTGGTTCTGTGATTTAGAGGTGTGGGTGCCCAACACTTCTAGAAATGAGGCATCAGCTATTCATGTGTTCAATGCTTTTCCAGAAATTATTCAAATACATGCAACAAGAAGCTACCATGCTATGTTCCATGTGTGTGTTTGACTTTTTTCTCCATTTAAGTGTTGAAGAAGTTAATCACTGCTCCAAAGTGGTTGCTGTTTGCATTTGTCATTTTAATTTTACTTGCTAGTTGTAAGAATTCTTACCACAAGACTGGATACTTTCAGTACCATCAGTTCCCTATTTGTGAGGCCTTCTTTTTTGTGCTTGCTCCTGAATCTGTTGAGCATGTGGCCGATAACACGCTCGCTATCTAGATTTTTTCACACCCTGTTTGTTTCAGCCTGGTTGACTTTGATAGTGAAGCTGCTCAGGACACTTTGTGAAGAATGTCTCATAAAGGGACAATCTTGGCAGGTTGACTTAATTACAGTTGTCATATTTATATACTTGTCGTGTCACACATTTTATTGTTGAGTTATACTGCATGTAGACATCACTTTACAGGCATGCAACACAGTAATTGCCCAAGAATTTGTTGTCTTTGGAGCTACAGACATGTAGCAATTATTAATTAGTGTAAGGAATGGATTTTTTTCTTAAGAGTGTAATTTTTATAGGGTCAAAACATAAAGCTAGGCCTGATACCAAAGTTAACTCCATTAGCTTGGATAGTGAGTTTAAAGAAAACAGATCAAGGAGTAACATCTGGCAGAGTTTGTTAAGTCCAAATTGTTCATCTTAATTTTTTCTTAATAAAGCCTCTTTTCTCCAGAGAGATTTTATGTTTATTTAACATTTAACATTAATTTTATTTTTCATTGAAAACTGACTGGTAAACAACCTTGTTTATTTTTGATGGTTGGCAGTTATAGCTGGTTATCATTTGTAATCACCTTCAACCTCATCTCTTTCTCTTTCTTTGCTAGCTTGTCTGCTGTTACATCTGCTTAGTTTCATCCTTTTTTATCCTTACCCTCCCTTCCGCATTTTCCCACTTTCCCATTGCAGTTTCTTGTTTCTCCTTCACTTGCAGCCTGTGGTCTTTTTCAAAAGCACAATTTGACCAACAATAGTAATCTTTAGAGTTAAAGCAGAAAAAGAAGAGTCCAGAATAGAGCTCTGGAGGGTAAGAGGATGGTGCGGATGAGGAAGAGAAGAGTGCTGAAGATGATGAGGAGACCTATTATAATTTCAGTCTGGAGAATGAGGCAAAACTGCAGATTCTGGAGATGGAACAAGTGCCCGATACTAACCAGAAATTTGGAGAGATGGATTGAATGAAAAGGGAAAATAGGATAGTATTGGGCAGAAATTGCAAGGACTAGTCACAGGGGAAACAGAAGGTGCCCCAAAAGAGGGAAGCAGAGGAAAAAAATCAATGTTTCTCTCATTTTTTTCAATTTGAAATCAAGTCTTACCAAAATACAAATATATAGCATAAAAAAGCTGATATACCTCAAGCCCTGACGCTGCCATCATCATGCGTGCCTTATAACACTTTTATTAATTCGTAGACCAAACGGCAAGACATAATATTCTCTCCTCCTTGTCCCACCGAAGTTGCAGAGAAGAACCAAAAAGAGAATGTTCTGGTTTTGCCCCCTGCTTGCTTGAGGCATCTGAGTGCCTGAGTTAAAGCAGAGGTATTAGTAGCTCAGAGCCCTTCTCTCCAGAGCAGCAGGTACCTGCGATGCTTCAGTGGGATCCCTGTCCACAGGAGCTGGAGCACAGGAGCTGCCGTTGGCCTGGTCCTGCTGGGGAAGAAAACAGTGGGAGGTATCAGGGTTGCGATGTCCGTCCTTGGATAAGATACCATTATTAACCAAGCCTGTAGGCTCATAAAAAGCAAAGAGCAGCGTGACTCCTGCAGGACTTTAGTAATGAATGCTTTTGTAATTACTTACTGATTATATGCCATTATCTGCCTTTCTTTAACTTTACCGAGCATCAAGGCGATGCTCACCAGGCCGTACTTCATGTTGTACTTAACTTCCCTGAAGTTCTAAAACGTGTTGAGTAGTTACATCCAGGGTGCAGAAAGATGCTTGGCCATTTTTTTTCCAAAACACATCAGTGCATGTTATCTGGTATTGCGTATTTGAAAATGTGCATCATTCACGAGAATATTAGGATAAGAACTGTTTCACTGGTGTCAAAAACCCTAAAAGTACCATTCTGCTGCTTTGCAGATGAAATCTAAAATACTAGTGAGTATTTTTGGCTTTTTCACATCATTATTGGCAACTTTGTTATGCCCTAACCCTATTATTATTTCTTGTTCTGGACCAGTGTCCTTGCTGTGGTTTAATTTAGTCATTATTATATTTTGGAGCTTGGTTGTTGTCCTTAACTTCTTTCAACAAGTCTCACATTCTGGTTTAGTCTAGAAAACGGAAGGAAAATGATAAAGAAATTTCCTTTATGTTTATTTTCTTTCTTTGCAATCTACTGTGTAATCCTCATTCCCTTGCCAGGCATGAGAGTGCTTGTCTGATTTATTAGTTACTTAGTTGAGAACATTTTAGGAAATGTTTCTGTGTTATGATTATTACTAATGAGCTGCATGCTAAACAAAAGTTGTCCGTCTGTGGTCTTGTCACCTGTTCTCAAATTATATTGAAAAAGGATGTAATCAGAAAGCTTGAGGAGATTATGAAAACAGCTTGGCTTCTTTTAGGAAGAACAGGTTCTCCTGAGTGCTGACCCCTTCAGAAAAATCTCTCCACAAAAGCAGGTCCTTAGATGGGAGCTGAACTCTGGAAAATCTGTTCCTCCAGGCTTTCTTCCATCTGTTGCTCTGGTGGAACAATAGTCCAAGGCTGGGCTAATCCGCGGGCTACAGCAGCAGAAACTTTGCCTGCAATTCACTGCTTGTCTTCCAAATGATTTCTGATAGGAGATTTATTCCATCTATTATGCATTATCCTATTTTGGGATACGCCAGGGCCATTTAAAACGCTGTAAGTTACTGTGATGTTCGCAAGACAAAGATTACTGTGTGAGGGGAAACGTCCCCGCGGCCAGCACTTGTCACGGTTGCTGAAGGCCCAGCAGTCAGGCCACGTGGAGCTGACGGGCTTAGAATTTCTATTTGGCTTTCCTTGCCCAAAGCGGATGAGAATGACTCCCTTTGTCTTGTCTGTTATTATCAGGCGGCTTTGGAAAACGAGCACTGTTGGCTGAAAAGAAAGTGGCAGATGACATTTTGTTTTCTGCAGGGGCTGGTGTGTGGGTTCTTTGTTTTTTCAGAATTGGTTTTCAAGAAGATGTGCTAATATTGCTGTTGTTTTAGCAGCAGTTCTTTTGTTGAAGCCTGAATGTAGATTTGTGGGAGGTGGGGTGTCCATTTGTATTAGTGAGCTCTTTCCTTGTAAAATCTCATGGACACCTAAAATGTATCTCCATTCTGAATAAGTCTTTTTATATTACCGTAACATTCCTTTCATGGAGCATAATCTTATTTGTATAAAAAAGAGATGGTCGTATTTTCAGAATAATAAATTCTGAAGATTTTTGTCTGTGTGCTGAGATTACACTTATTCTGAATAATGACACACACTCTTTAACCCAGTAGTGAGCAGGCATCAAGGATTCCTGTCTGTATTGAGCACAGTAGACATGCCCTTTGATTTAAGCTCTGTGTCACCGAGCATTAGGTCTGGAGGTCCAATATTTCAAAATACAGGTACCACACGTGCAGGTCTGGAAATGTTCTGACTTTGGAGTGTCTCAGTCATCCTTGTGGCTGTTTTCTACAGTTTCTCTGTGTTATTGGTGGGCCAGTGAGACATAGAGGCTGCCAAACAAGTGACCTACATCGTGCAGGTAAACCACCACATGAGAGTGGCACTCACAAAATGAGTTAGGTTTGAAAGTGCCTTCTGTATACAGGGGTTTGTTGACATTTTCAGGGATGATTTGAGAATCGTTTGGGAGCCAGGAATCTCAGGTGGGTTGTCAAGTGTCGCAGCAGCCTGACTAGGTGGATTCATGTACTCTAATTTTCGATCATCCAGTTTTGTCCATGTCAATTCGGGGGCTTGTCTTTATCTACAGTCATTTATGAGCAGTTTGGTTCATTTTGGACTCAGAGCAGAAGATGGTAGTGTTTTGGAATCATTCTCATAGTGCTTCATGTATAGTCAGTGAGCTCAACTGGATGAATATGTTCAGCCGAACAAAGAGTACATCATCTTTAGGGCTGGTTTGGTTTTTGTTAGGATTTTTGAAATTCACTGGAGTGGTCTTCCAAGGTTCACTTGTTTCAGCAAGAAAGAAAGAGCAGTAACACGGGTCATCTTCTGCCAGCTGGATGCCAACAGTTTGAAAATGTCAGGTGCCAAGGTTGTGAGTGTGATGTACGAAGAAGATGCTGATGAAGTACAGGTCTTGGGTACAGTAGTGCTTTGGGAGACTAGGTGTTCCTTCATTTTTGTCTTCCCCAAAGCCTCTGCATCATCTTACTGCATCCTAGCACATCGTGATGGTTGAATTAACTGTCCTTGCAGCTTCTCCTCCACACATCTACCAGCGTGTGGCTTCACCGTGAGCTCAGTTCCAGCTGAGCCCCTGGTCCCTGCTCATGGGGAGGTGGCAGGAGTACAGGCGGGATGAGCGGGCAGGCAGACACACAGCCCAGCTGAAGCTGATGGAGAAACCAGAACCTCAGACAAGCTCCTAAACTTGTTGCACAGCCTTTCTCACCCAGCTCAGTGCGCAGCCTGGGCTGGCACAGCTAAATACAGAACCGTGGGAACCAAGTTTCCCAGTTGGAGACCGACCTCAGCAGGGTCCCTGTATGGGTCTGGTGGAATTACTTAGCGGAATAGCTGCGGCTTCCTTAGAAGGGCAGTGAGGGGAAACAACTTGAAGGCAGAAAAATAACTTCGAGTTCCTACTGGCAGCAGCCAAGCCCTGTGGGTTTGGCCCCGTGCCCTGGAGCTGCCAATGGAGTCCCCTGGCAAACAGAAAGTGAACAGTGTAAGTGGTCTGGTTTGGTGGGTAGACTAAGCAGTTATTACCAGGACCTTTCAGTTCAATTAATTTTGTTTTACATGGCTGTTCTTTATCACACTCTTTACGGTTCTCTTCCCTTTCCTGAGTATTTCCCACCGTTCTGATACTCTGCTGCAAATACTTTTGCTGACTATTAGTAACTCCTTGTTAACTTCACCGGGGTGGAGAATGTTGGGAATGTATTGGCTCATGTACCTGTGGCATAACAGGCTCTTATGCATCAGGAAAGTTGTAACTCTCTGGATGGACAAGGGACCATGTTGAAGACTTTTTGGCACTCTGTAGGTTGGCAAATCCTCATCTATATTATCGTTCACTTCTCAAAGAATATTTGCAAGGGATGAATTCTACAAATAAAGGTTGCTTCTTCCCCAGTAGATGGGGTTTAGTTGTTTCTACTTATGCTATTTTTAATCAGTTTGCCAGTTGTGAAAGATTCAGTCTTACTGTTTTTCTGTTGCTGTTGTTAAATATAATGGCTCTCATTTTTTTGACTTTCTTTTGATACTTAGCTTCATTTGAGTGATAGGTTTCTTACCACAGTTAATAAAGCAATGAATTTGAGTTCTTGTAGAAATCCTAAGTGAAAGCAACCTGGCATGTACGTATTATAACTTTAGATTTTGTCAGGTTTTGGAAGAAGGATCTTTTACAGGTGCTTCAGTTTGAGACAGTTCCTTAGAGCTGACCTTTCAAAAGTACTCAAATTCAGAAGTCACATCCATAATGAAAATAAATGTGAAGAAAAGAAAGACATCAAAGTTTCTCCTGTTTTAAAAAGAAGGTTTGTATCATAAATAGTACAGTAGATTAGTCACTGACAACTGCAGTATATCAAATAGGGTGTATTTCCAAATAAGTCCATATTTAACTTCTGCATGGGGCTTCCTCTTTGGTGTTTGAACTGCAGCATTTCCCATTGCTAAGAGACAAAGTGGTGGTAGCAAGGTAACATCATCCACGAGTTCTATTTTGGTGATAATAAACTTGTGAAAATAACTAGAAGTAACTGGACTCTACTCTTTTGTGTGCAGCTGTGATCGGAAGAGGATTTTACAAGATTCTTTAATGTAGTTGGAATGTATGTATAATCTTTTGACCTTGTTCTTAGTTTTTGATGACTATGGCATGTTAAGTTCTGATAATTGAGTTTGCTCTGGGCTGAAACCTGACCTGCTCTCTGCAAAGGAGATCAGATCTTGTATTGTAAGAGGCCCTCAAAGGGGCTGCCTTAGAAATTGCAGGGCCATGACTGCTAAGAGTAAAGCTCTCTGAAATTTGGCAGTTTCTAGGAAGGACATGCTGTCCTAAGGAATGCTTTCCTTTCAGCTTGGTTTGAGTTGGACTTTTCATCCAAAGGGTTTTGTCGTGTTCTTTAAATGTTCTTTTTCGTGCCATCTGGTTTGCCTCGCAACTTAAGCTGCCCTGCTGTGAGAGCTGCCTGGTAGCTTCAGCTGGTGGAACGGGACTCCTCGCTATGAGAGCATGAAGCACAGGCTTTTCACTCTGTTCTTGGAAGGGGATTTGTCTCTCCTTGTTTAAGCCGTGTGCAAATGAGGCCTCTAATCCAAACCAGTTTTTAGCTTCCTTCTCCAGCCAGGAGGAGAGATCTTCAGAGATTTATTGCATCCAAATATCAGTGTTCAAAATAGATGGGATTAATTGTCCTGTGGAGATGTCTTTTTCCACTGAGTTGAGAAGAAGCCTAAAAATTAACTTGGTCACTGTCAAATTTTAGAGAAGACTAAATTTAGAGGAAGCTAATCTTCTCCTTGGCTCAAGAAAGAACTGAGTGACATTTGTAAATTCTGCAAATAGCAGTCTGTCCAACCAAGTATCTTTCAGTCCCTGCTTGCTTCAACTTAAAGGTGATATAGTCTTCATATCATGTCCCTTTGGGGAGACCGAGGAGAGTGTCTAACACCTTGATGTAAGGACTATGCAGCAAAAACAGCAGCAGACACTGGCAAAATAAAGGAACAAAAGAGATTTTTTTAAGACCTTTCCAAAGGGAACAGTACGATGGTCCAACCTGCACTTTATTTTTCAAGCCGTCCCTTTTCTGTCTGCCTATGAATGGCTTTTTCTTTCTTATTTTAAGCTTTCTGTGTTGGAGGAGTAAAACTGCTTAGAACAAATGGGATGGGGTGGTAGTTTGCACAGCACAGCACTGTTAGCCCTGCTCTTCCAGTCCCATTGGGTTCCCTGATAGTTCTTAAGAACACAAAACACGAGCACAGGTAGGTGGTGTCAGACCAACAGTCCCTCCAGCTCAATATCCTGTTCCTGCCAGCAGCTAAAGGATGTCCATGTCCCTTTCTCTAATCCTTTCCCAGCCTCCATCTATCTTCAGCTTTTGAGACTTTCTAGCCGTAAATCTTTCGTGTTAAATGAAGAATCACAGCTGACTTTCTTGTCTCACATGTTTTCAGAACTAAAAAAACAAAGAAGGTATCTGCTCCTGCTCCTCCAACCAAGGAAGAAAAGCCCAAATTAACCATTTTTGAAGAGGAAGTAGATCCAGATGAAGGACTCTTTGGCCCAGAAAGAGATTTCTCATCGGTTGGTCCCAGGAAGAAGATGAAAGAGAGTAAATCTGTTCTATATTTGTATATACAGATTGTTTTCTCTAAAGCATGTATATAACTGAGCTTTTAAAATGTAGTGATACAGAGTATACCAGCTAAATAATTACTTCAACGGGGGCGGAATAATCTAAAATCATTCAGAGTGAATCTCTAAGACCTGTAGTTCGCACAGCTGTTTGCTGTTGAGATTTTGGGCTGGGATATTATAGTTCCATGGGAGCTGGTGGTCCCACAGTCACTCATGCCACACTAACAAGAATAACGTGACCTACTTTTGAGTGCAAGAAGAAAGCAGATTTACCAAGTCCTGAGAGTGCAGAGTAGCACTGCACTTTGTGGACTGGAACTCCTTGTAAAAAAAAAAAGAATTGTCTACGTGATCCTTTTTTTCAGCCCAGCAGCCAGATTTACCAGCTGGTGTTAATGCAGGTATTGTGTTACGTAGCATGATGTAATGACAGCGTTTTCTGGTTCCGCTTTCTAGATCTGAAATTATTTGAAGATCCAGACCTCGGCGGGGTGGTAAGACTGGGTGACTCACTGCTGCTGCCAGCTGCCTGTAAGAACAGGGAGTCCATACTGAACACGGATCCTGAGGAGGACACTGAGGAACTGCTGAGGTACGCATCTCAAATCTGTCCTGTAGGATGAAGGTGATCTGAGGAGTCATTTAGACCTCAAAATAGACGAATTTGAGGGCAAAGCTTAAATACTTTGAATGCTAACTGTGGATCAGTAATTGTACTTACAAGTAAAGGTAAGATACGTGTCATGAAGCTTGGAAAGCAAACACATTAAAAATGAAATTAGGAAGACCCTTTGAGAAAAGTAGGGTGCAAGGTATTATTCTGTGACTCCAGAAGAAGGGTCTTGAAGGCCCAAGGCATGCCATCTAGTCCCTGTTTTCTAACATGACACTTTGACTTTCTGCAAGTGATCCACAGGGGGTGAAAACTGACCTCCATGGTGAATAGTGAGAAACAAAGCCCAGAAACAGGAATTGAGCTTTGAAGAGCTGAAATCAGGGGCTCTTGCCTCTTGCCACAAGAGGAATTACTTTCTGCTGATGGCTCACAGACCTCAGTGCCCACTTCAGGAGGAATCCTGTGCCCACCTCCACTGTTGTAAAGGACTCTCATTAATCACCCTGCATTTAATTTTTAATCTGATGGGAAGGCGGGCTGGAGCTCACAGTTACAGGAATCCATGATGTACTTGTTCTTACACTTACCTGCCCCAATGTTAGTGTAGCACTGGAGTATACCATCACTTAATGTGTTTTAATTCCTGACATCTCTCCCAGAAGGCTAGTTTGCCTGCTCTGGTAGTGCTCACAAGATAACCGGAGAGACCAGCATCACCATGGAATCTGTGCTACAGTAAAAAGTCAAATTCATACCTTCTGGATCTCAGGCTGGCATCTGAATGATGAGGCCAACCTGCTCCCATGGCTAATTCTCGCCAGCCAGGTCCTGTTAAGGATGTATGATTTCTGCAGCAGGTACTAAACCCAGGAGAGAGAACCTGTGTGTGGTTTCAAACCTCTCGTGAAGCTGGTAATTCTGCAGCTATTGCCTTCTGTGCATGCAGAAGTGTTAGCTGTCTCAGCAGTAATGCCTAACTTAATTTAAACGGAGGTTAAATTGGGTTGGGTGCCATCTCACATTACATCCTGACAGCCCACCTGATGTTTATAGAAGCTGATGAGGCAGGACATGACCTGATTTAGGTCTGTGGTATATTGGGAGCAAACAAACACGTATGTGCTTGCAATATTTTCGTGTTTGTTTTCTCCTCTGCTAGCAATCTCAGCATATAGTGCTTGATCCAGATTGCTTGTATGGCTAGAAGAGAAGCACCCATTTCAATGCAGTCCTTGCATTATTATCCACTAGTGGAGAGAGTTTCTCCATCTGTCAGGTTAATGTCCTTTGGATTATATGTTTTCTCTTCCTCTGTGACAGAGAAAGGTCTCTGAAGTCTGCGCCAAGACCAATAGACCATCCTTTTAGATCAGTTCGGGGCCATCAGTGTTAGCAGCACTCCCAGATGGTAGCGGAAACCCACGGGAAAAGATTCCATTTCTTTTCAATTCCGGTAGTTTTCATTTCTTCTTGAATTGTCCCAGCGCTTTCAGTAGTTGACAAGTCATCAAGGTCCAATTGGAAATGAACACAGATAATGAAGCAGAAAATCATGGCAGCGGTCCAACAGGAAAGTTGCTATGGGAATCCAGAAGCAACTCCTGGCTGTGCAAGAGGTACAGGCAGACAGGCTTGTTCAGGTGCCCAACACTCTCTGAAATCCCCCAAATAAAGCTAGTTCACCGTGTTTTCTGCACATCGTAGAGAGCTCGTGGACTGAATTGCAAGGTGAGTGGGGGCTTTACTGTTAAAATGACAGGAGGAAAGAGAAGCTTGGTCCTAAATCTATTTCCGAGGATAATCCCTTTAACAGCTGTTAAAGGGAGGAAGAGCAGAGGCAATGCTGTTTTAACCTAGTGGACTGTTGTATCTCACCTGTATGTAAATTGCCTGGGCACATTTTGTCAAGACCTAAGACCGGTCTGAGCTTTGATGCACCAGCAGGTCTGTGGTAGGTCCAGAAACCTGGACATATTTGCTGTCCACAGATGTATCAGCTGAGTAATGCAGATGTGGTAGCTCTTGACTTACGTAGTGTGCATTTGTGTGTGCCACATGCTCTGCTCACATGCATGGGGTAGATCTGAGAGGCGTCTGACTTACCGGAAAATGTGCTTTCCAGTGAATCATGGGCAGAGATAGGAGAACACAGCCTAAGGCAGAAACTTCTCCTTCCTAAGGGGAGATGGGACAAAGGTGACGTTCAGAGCAGAGCACAGGAGCAACCAAGTCCTTTGTGGTCTTCATGGTACCCGTGTGGTTGTAGCAGCAGCAGCAGCACCGCAGCGCTGTCAGCACAGCAGAGAATCCCCAGCAGTGACTTCTAACTCCTGAGGAAGAGACTGTTATGGAGACAAATGAGTCTGCAAAATGTGCGTGGGCTGTGCTTGTCACAACATGAGGGAGAAGAGAATATGATAGATGCTCTCATTGCAAACTGAAGACTGTGCTCTCTGTGGGTACCTGCTTAAATGAAACGAGAATTACTATTTTAAATAGAAGTACCTACTTTACATTGACAAGTGTTGAGCTCCGAGAAGAACCAATTGCTTTGTAAGTGTCATGAAAGATTTATGGCAAAATGCCCATGTCCATTCAAACAAATACCTTCCCTCTTCATGACCATTGACCAGCCTTTTACTGGTTACTAATTTCTTGGCCTACCAACAAATATTAACTCATGGGGATGGAGAAACTAGGTGAGCTACCTCACTCTAACCACTGGCATTATAGATACAGACACTCTTTCCTCCCACTAGGTCTGCCATAGTATGTGAGTGAGATGCCTGTAGAGCACTGTACTTGCATGTCCTTCCAGAACCTGTGGAAAAGAGATAAATTGCTGTGGTAGGAACCAGCAAGGTCAAGCCCCATCGTGTTGCTTTCAGGAAAAAAGGAGCACATCATACTCTTCCTTCATGGGATGTGATTTGAGAAAGGCAGGGATAGATAACAAAGTCTTTTTGGCTTATCGTTTCACCACAGGGATATGGAGAAACCCCGGGATCTTCTGAAAGGTCCTGGGTCCCATTGCTTTTGACTTTTCCAAGGTGCAAGGTGGCCAGCTGCAGTGAAATGAAGGGGTAGCTGATCAACCCTTTCCCAGATGTTAAAAAGAATTATCCTTGGGACCAGGCTTCTCTTTTCTCCTGTCATTTTCCAGGGTCACATTATACCATATAAAGATTCCTTCTGGATGCATTCAGCTATTTACCTCCACTCTCAAAGCTTCTCTTCAGGTCTGATTCCCATTTAAATCAGCGACAGAAGTCGACTTCTGCAGAAATCGCTATCCTGCAAACTCTCATCATGGATTCTCATGCCATCTTATTTTCTCATCTCCATCCACCCAGTGGCCACAGATGTGCAAATTAAGTTTTCATGCAGCAGGACTGTGCTCGACCTCTTCTGCCTCATTAATCTAAATTGTGCCTGCCTGGTGTGATGGATCAGGCTTTTGTGGAAAACCGATGCTAGAATTGATCCTGTGAATGTTTCAGCAGCTCTGTGGGCCCACAGAATTACATAAATCATCACACATCCTAGCCTGAAATAATTATCACAGTCATCTGAGCAGCTTTTTAGGAGAGATTTAATTAACTTCACCTTTGATAATGAATAGGGAGTTGAACGGGAAGGAAACAGCTGTCAGCAGAAGATTTGTCTTTTTTCCAGTGCCGAGACCAGTGTCAGCCGCAGGATCCCAGTTCTGCCCTGTGATGGCAGACCTGATGTGTTCTTTCTCAGGCTGACGCCGATCTAAAACTGCTGGTGTTGAAAGGGACAGTCCAGCTCTTACCTTTGTGCTACAGCTGCATCATCCTGCCCATACCCTTAAAAGATGAATTTTGCCTGGATTTACAGGTTCATCTGTATTTACAGCTGCAAGCTGTGCCATCAGTGATGCAAGTGACGACACTGTCAGGAGTTACTTATTAAAAGCTGAAGCTGTTTCTGAAACTTCATCCTGACAATAGCCATTTCTAAACACTGTTCAGTCCATACAGCTTCTGGAGAAAGTTTGTTAGGTTCAGGTTTACCGAGGACGTGTTTCCACTCTTGAAGCAGAAAAAGTTTGTATGTTCTTCGTTTAAGAGACCATTAACAGATGCTGAATTCAGAGAGCAACATTTACATCTTCAGACTAGCCAGGAGTCATATGGGACGCCATCTCCAGCACTGAATGATGAGAAATGCTTTCTTTGCTGTCCTGAGGATGTGAGAGCTGCACCAGAGGTGGGAGAAAAGCTTTGGGAATCTCCAGAGGGTTTAATTCTAGATCTTGTGGGCAGAGGGTGGTTTGGGTGTTGGACAGGTGGCAGAGGAGGTTGCAACAACGGAATCAGACATTTCCTGACCATTCCAGGGCAGTTTCTCTTGGTTGCTGTGACCTGACTTTGGGGAAGGAGCCTTGATTTGGCTGCAGTAGCTTTCTGTAAACAAATACATTCTTCTTTTCCTAACAGTTTTTGATGGGTTTTCTTTGCCGCCCCAGAGCACTTTCTGTGATGGTTTCCAAGAATTTATTTCGTTCATTGCATTTGTCCTGTGATGTGTAGGGACACTAATTACAAACAGTGGAAGAGCTACGAAGTAAACTTGGCCGACAGAATAGAAAGGCTTTTGCCAGGCAGGAAACATTAATTTTTGCCCCACCCCTAGGAACATGTGTTGTACAGAATAATGCAGAGAAGTGACCCAGAGTCCTGGTCTCTCCTAGTGTAGCAAGAGATGTGTTTGCTAGGCTTGAGAGTCACCAGGTTTCAGCTGTCATGCCCCAGGTTACTTACATTTTTGACAGCCGTCTTCAGCTGGGGGGTGAGAGCTGCCTGCTCCTCCCTGCCCCACCTGTGCCTTTGCCTGGTGTTTGGGCAACAGAATGGAATCACAGAATGGTTGGGGTTGGAAGGGACCTCTGGAGATCATCCAGTCCAACCCACCTGCTAAGGCAGGTTCACCAGAGCAGATCACACAGGAAGGTGTCCAGGGGGGTTTGAATGTCTGCAGAGAAGGAGACTCCACAACCTCTCTGGGCAGCCTGGTCCAGGGCTCTGGCACCTCAAAGGAAAGAAGTTTCTCCTCATATTCAGATGGAACCTCCTGTGCTTCACTCTGTGCCCATTGCCCCTCATCCTGTCGCTGGGCACCACTGAAAGGAGTCTGGTCCATCCTCTTGACACCCACCCTGGAGATATTTATAAACACTGATGAGATCCCCTCTCAGCTTCTCTTCTCCAGGCTGAACAGACCCAGCTCTCTCTGGCGGGGGAAAACAGGAGCAGGAGGGGAGATACCTCCCACACAGCCCCCTGTGCTTCACCCTCCTGTGGTTAACTCCAGCCTGTGTAATTTCCACAGCCCTTTTTAGACATCATGCTGTCTGTAATGACCATAGCAGAAGTGACGGCCAACAGATGCTTCAAAGCCTCCTGCCTGGCTTTGGGCACAAGTATTTTCCCAAGTCGTATATGTGACATTACACCTCTCCCCAAGGCTTCGCTAGGGTATCTCTCGTACTTGGAATCAACACCAGACAAAATAAAGACACTGATAGTAAGATAGGGAAGGATAAAAGTCTGTTCTGCAAGAACTGCTGTGAGTTGCATAACCTGGCTTCAAGCGTGATCCTTTTGGATAGTTCAGCAAATTATGGGAGCCTTTTGTCTCTTCCTTTCATTACTGATTCTCCTCATTAGAGCATTCCCAGCAAGCAGAGGTCACTGTCCTCATCGCGCTAGGTGCCGTGCATGCCCATAGTCATTCCTGTCCCAAAGATCTTTCCAGATAGACAGGACAGAGTTCAGAGAAGCAGCATCTAAAATGCTGATGTTCTGATGGCAGCTGTGTCTGTCTCCAAGTCAGAATTCATTCACTCTCTCAAAGTCCACATGACAGCAGTTACATCACAGGGCTTTGTGACATCCGTTCTTCAGAAAGCGTTTTGATTGCTTTCTGTGTCTGGAAACAGTGAAATTTTCCACCAATAAAGTTTTTGAATCAGCACAACAGTATGGCAGGAATTTTAAACAATGTGGCACTGCTTTTCCTTTACAGAGAAAGAAAGAGGCTAATTAGAGAATGAGTAATTACACGGACTCCATGCCTGATTGTCTATAAAAAGATGGAGGGTGGGGGTGGGAAAGTTCTTCCTTTAATCTCCTTGTTATTTCAGAATATTTGCTTGATTTTTTTCTTCCTCCTCCTGGTCTGGAGTTAGACATGGTGGTAGTTACGCATTGTAATGATTCATTTGCTTCTTAAGAAACAGAAGTCCTTGTTTCTATCTCTGCCTGGGGCATTTTGCATTTTGCCTCTTTAGTTTTCCAAAGACAGTTGTGTCTCACATGATCAAACGGCAGTGGATCAAACAGTTTGCCCAGCACTGCAGCACTGAAAAGCAAGTTTTAAGACAAAGAACAAATGTTATCTGCTCTGTTCTCTGTAAAGGACTTCTGTCTAACCAAGGTCTTTCAGAAATCCAGGATTAAAAAAAAAAAAAAAAGGAGATTTACATGATCAACTTCCAGACTTTAAAAAATCATCTCCTGTAAAAGAACCCCTACAAGCTAGTGGACTTCATTTTTTGGGATGTTTGTGGCTGTGCGGAGTGGTTTTGTTGCTGTGGTTAGCACAGAAATTAGTGTAGAGCCACACAGGGGTACAGAATTTGGGAAGCTCTACCATCTCATCAGGTTAATGAGCTGTGTTTTCTGCTGCCCCTTCTGGGCAGTGGACCTAGTTCAAAATTGTGTTTCCTCCATATGATCTGTGTGTTGTTCATCTGGTTATTATGGTTTCTGTTATTTATGACCAAAACCTTATGACATGGACACTGATTCATTCGGTATTTGTTTATGCCAAGAAAGGAGGCATCAGATCAGCTAAAGAAAGTTGGGCTTCAGAAATACCAGCCCTAACGTGTTTTGTTTATTACACAGCAAAGAGAACAAGAACATGTCTTGGCAATGTGATCACAGGTGTGATATCTCTTGGATATCAGAGTTTTCAGTGAATAAAAATGCCTGGGCTTAAATTAAATTAATTTCTTCTATGTAGATGAGGAATTCAGGAGAAAGGAATACACTGACAAGGTGTTCTGTAAGCTAAGTGGGATATGACACCCACAGGGAGTCATGGAAACTAAGAGATATCAGAAATTTTATTATCTAAGTGGAAGAGAATATAATTTCCAGAATGGCTTGGGGCATGAAGTTTGAGGGAACTTCCAGCTGCCTGCTGGAGCACAAAATCCACGAGGTAGAGTTCAAGGTGCGGAGCTCTGGAATAGTGACCCAGTTGGTCTGTTTGGGTGTTTCCTGGTATTAGATATTAGTGTTCAGGCAGTTGATTTTACAAGATTAGCCTTGGTTTAAACTGATCCTTTGTAGATTCTCTCTGGAAGTCACAAAAAGATGTGACTTCAAGAACGGTTTTGCAGGGTTCTGATCATCTGTTCGCCAGAAATTCCAGGGTAGTCCTTGTTCACTGTATGGCCAGTTCATGGTAAGCATAGTTTGTTTCAGCCTGGAAAGTGCAGACAGAAGTTCCTCACAGCTTTTAATAAGGACGAATGTAAAAAAGAAACCCTTGAAATCATGCAGTTTTTCTTGATAACAGTGGGATCCTTAGCTGAGGGTGCTGGAGCTCTTTAAGTCCCTGTGCTTTTAACATTCAGACAAAGTGCACTAGGTATGGAGTGATAAAGTATCTCAGATACATTGATTCTTCTGTTGATGATGTTCCCCATGGTTCTGGCCAGTTACCCTAATCAGTTGCTTCCCTAATTATGGAAGAACTCAGCTTTGCTTTAACTGCCTACTCTAATTTAACTGTCTGCAGAAGGCCCCACCAACTGTTGTGCCAGTGTGGTTGAAGTATTTACAATATCTCTGTTAAGGCTGCTGGTAAACAGAGAGAGAAAGGGAAAAATCGCAGTCTCATTTAGTCAACAGTCCCAGTGGCTTCGCAGGGGTCTGGATAATGGCTCCAAGACGGCCTCATTGTCTGGCAGTGAGGAAGATATGAATTGCAAAAGATGAGTGGAAGGACCAGAAAATACCGGATATGAAATGAGGTGATATTCGTGCTCTGGGGACTGCCTACCTATGGGACTTGTAGAAAAAGAAACTAAGAAAGCACCTTCCTTAGACACGCTGTGTGTTGTCCTGTTCCTGTGAGTGGAGCTGCTCCAACAAACCCCTTCCAGTCTCCAGGGGCTCAATGAGGAGCTTCAGGGAATCCTCCCAGAGAGAAACAGCTCTTGTCTCTTCCCTTAGTCACGTCTCTGTTTGCTCCTTAACGTTTGCCACGAGATGGTTCTGGGTGCTGTGAACAGCAGAGAGCATCCAGCCCATCCTCCTGGATGGAATCATAGAATGTCGTAGAATCATAGAATGTCCTGAGTTGGAAGGACCCACAAGGATGGTCGAGGATCAACTCCTGTCCCTGCAGATGACAACCCGCAGTTCACACCATGGAAGGACCGTCCCACCTCTGGGAGGAGTGCTCTAGCAGAGACAGAGGGAGAGGATGGGCTGCACATGTGCCTTTTTGTTTTTTAAGAATCATTTGATCAGACTTTCTTATCCTCACCAGCTTTGAAGGGTATTTTAGCACCCAAGAAAATTGGAGTCCCTTTGGAATAGCTCCTGCACCTTAATTTTGTCTCCTAGTTCATTTGTAGGTTCCATCTCAGATTGCTCTTTGGCTGGGGCAGAGGGAGTTTGAAAGCTGGCACTGTTACAGCCTAATGGGCCGATTCAGTTGATACTGAACAGCAGTTCTTATATCAGTGCTTGTAAATAATGAAAGAGTTAAATCATTTCACTGCCTAAGAAGCTATGGTCATAGAGTGTGTCACACTAGAGCTGGGGTTTGGCAAGGAGATGCGCACATATTACATCGTAATCTTTGGCTCCTGGTCCCCCATGTAAAAGTTTTTGCTTGCACTTTTTAACGCTTTAGCTTTCTTGATTTTGTGTGCCACAGCTGGGAGTGGAGCCTTTGGAAGTCGTGTTTTGTAAGCATATTTCAGGTTTGCATTTTATCAGGGGCTTCACTTCTGTAGCTTGTCATTACACAGCTGATGATGTGCATGGATTGCTGGTTGGGTTTTGACTGCTTAACAGTTATTTATCAATCAAATCTTTAGGAAATTACAACTGTGTTCACTCTTTATGGTGTTTTGTTTGACCGTTGTGCTCAAAGGACCAAAAGAAGAGGCTATTTTGATTCAGGGCAGAAATTACTGTGGCTGGCAAAGACTTCCCTAGCTATGGTAACTTTTACTTTGCCATCTCTGCTACATCTTTTAGAGATATGATGTGTCACAGCCTTCTTTCCCTTTCTTTCACGTACTTTCCAAAGGCAGATACCTCTTGGAGTCACAAGATTATCTGTTAAAAAGTCTCTCTCAGTATCTTTTAACAACTTCGATGGGAAAAGAGTTGAACACACACAGCATGCTGTGGCTATTGTTAAGGTCAAACAATCCAGGTAGAAAACATACATAAGTGTTTCAGGTGTTTTGGGATTTCCTAGTGAAACAGTCACCAAAAAGAGTTGTTGTATATGTTCACAGATAGCAAAACTCCTTCAGTTTCTTGGAAGCAAATATGAATGTAATATTTTTAAAGCCAGTAGATTTTCCAAGTTCCCATGATTGAGCATGGACAATGCTCAGTCTCAGTCTTGGGGGATGGGGATGAAGGGGAAGCAGAGCTGAATGTGAAAAATTTTACTATCCCGTGAAAATTTGTGAGCGCTTGAGGAAGCAAACCATCCTGACACAAATCAAAAGCATTTTTTTTTTCCCAAACAAAAATCAAGTTATTTTTATTTCGATAGTTGCAAGTTGCATTTAATTTAAACATTTGAAAATATATTGTAAAATTAATTAACTTGCACAGTGATCTGAAAAATCACATTTTAAAATGACACTTCTTATTTTGGTAACATCATTGCAACTTCTATGGAAAGTTCTTCCTAAACGAGAAATTCATCCAAGTTGATCCTTTCCTGCAGAAAGTTTTGGGTTTTGCAAGAATGCATTTTCTTGCACACAAAAAAAGTAGCAGTTCAGAAATTCCCTCAAGGTTACTGATGTTTTCTTCTCATTCCAGAGTTGAAGATGATTTAGAGAAACTCTTGAATTTAACCTCCAAACCAAAACCTAAGGTACCATCAAAACCACCATTGCCTCAGAAGCCAGCAGTTGCCCCCAGGAACACTAATCCGTCTCCACTGGCAAAGCCGAAGGAAACCAGGATTCAGACGATGAGTGAAGTGGACATTCTCCAGTATATCCAGGAAAATGAATCTATCAACAACCAAGATGCAAGTCTTTTTTGAACATATGTATTTTCAAAATGCAAGGATGTCTTCTTGGCCCGAATTCCCAGTGAGCTCAAGTGGTGGTAGCAAGAACTGAGCAGATCTCTTTACAGTCGCAGTGCTCATTTGTATACATACCATCATATAGCGAGCGGCAGGTTTGACTGGCGCAGGCTCAACATGATGTTTTCAAAACAGTGTAGTTGTGATGTAGTGTTGCCTTAAATTTTCCGGGTTATACAGGGAATGTGGACAAGGACACAGCACTACAGATTGTCTACTACTATTTTAGTATCAACAAATGACAGTTTTGGCCAGTTTAGTCATAATTGAAAATGAGAAGTGTGTTGCACGTGTGGCAGGTGTAAACAGTAATGTTGTAAACAACGAATGCTCTGAGGCAGGAAAGGATGCTGTTCGTGTCAGGTTAGACAGCGTATTTCAGCTCACCAGAAAGGTCATTTTCCTTTTATTCTGTGCATTTTTGTAGCAGCCCTTTCCTCCCAGACTGGTATTTCAGTAATTTATAACCAGGAACTGTTAAGTATAGGTAGCAGTTCCTCTGTAGTTCAGAGAAATACTGAAATTCCAGCTAACCCTGACAATCTGCTGGCTTTGTTGTTGCTCAGATTCCAACTTGCAGGACTGCAAACGCTGGACACTGTGCACCTCTGGCCTTGGGGAGAACAGCACATGACTGAAAATAGCTGAGAGTGCAGCTGCAGATATCCATGGAGGTTGCAGCGTGTCGAAGTTTGGATGCTGTAGGACTCTTGTGAACTTACTCAAGATTCACATGGGCTAATGTTTTTCCAGCCAAGTCTTCCTGGGCTTCCACTGTAGTTAGTGGAAAGAGATTTCTCCAGGAGGTGATTCCATTCTGTGTCCTCATGGAGGAACTCTGAGTTGCTCTCTGGAGTCACTCTCCTTCCATTCTCTCTGAACTTAAAGAAGAAGCCATCATATCTTTTTGATAAAGTCACAGTCTGGTCATTACTATAGCATTGGTTAAAACAAGGGAGGACAAATCTGGGATTATCCAGAGGAAAAAAGAAGAGAGAAATTTTAATATGCAGGGAAAAATGTGGTAGAACGGGCAGCCCAAACTACCTCTCTTCTTCCCTGGCTCAGGCACTCTGATTGACCATGCTGGATTTACATCTAATGTGGGTTGATACCTGCTGTCACAGGTTGATAACTGTCAATCAAGAGATTCCTGAACTCATTCCACGCGTTTTCTATCCAGATGTGAAGACAAGCTCCCCGGAGGGAGAATATTAATAAATTTAAGCCATATCAGTGTCCTCAAATTTGCCTTTCTAATATAGAACAAAATAAATAGAAAGTGTTAGGTATATATTTTTATAATGAAATTATCTCTATTAGTATTTCCTTTTTAATACAATGTAAAATATGGTAATGGTATTTTATTTTAACAGGACAGATAAAGCATAACCGTTGTCTCTCATCTATGTGCAGTATGTTTCAGTACAATAAAACATTTTGCTAACCTGCAGGTGTTACTGTTGTTCTCTAGGTTGTACAGTAGCAGCAAATTGAATTTAAAGGATGGATTCCATTTAAGACATGAGGAGCATTACATGGTGCTAAAGTGCACGCTCGGATAAAACCCTGTGTAAATAAGTATGAAACCAAGAATGTATCTGTGCTCATGTTTCCTTTGAGAGCAGCTAAAGGTAAAACTATGTATGGGCACAGGTAGTACCTGATCCTGTCTGTTGTCGCGGTGTCTTTGTGCAATTAGGAAGCCTGTTTACTCCATCCTGCAAAAGGGGAACAAAAGCACTGAGGAGAAAATAAATGATGTGTCGAAGATCAGGTGGAGGTTGGCAGGCAGGAGAAATTAATTCAGGACAGGCTTCCTGCTGCACTACCTGGTGTCGTGAACAACCCCTGTATATTTCACTGAGGCCTGAGGAATCTTGATCTCCACTTTATTCAGCACTACTCAGGGAAATTGCTTGCGTTTCTGTATTTTTGGCCTGCAGCCCAGCATGTGGCCTCAACGCTGCTAAAACTACCGTATTGAGGGCCATGGATTTAATGATCAGTAGATTGGGTGCAGATCTTCACCCTTAGTGCGGGATCGACAAAGGAAAAGGGTTAAGATTTCTTGAAGTAAATTAGAGAAATGATAGAAGAACAGAGCTGACAGCAGGCTGGGAAGCCCAGTTTGTCCCCCGTGCTGCCCTAAGCAGGAACATCTGGCCTGTGTCCTGCTGGTGGCAGATGTTACTGGCCAGGACAAGGTGTTACTGGTGCGAGGATGCAACTGGAAGAGAAGGCAGATGCCAGAGCAGGACATGGAGGCTGAACATGCTTAGGCTGAGCATGGGCACTGAATTATTCTTGCCCTGGCAGTAATGATGCTGGTGTTACCTCTCAGACATTTTTCTAACCTGTCCTTAAAAGTTTGTCTGAAGAGCAGCACGGGACGTGTCAGAGGCTTTCAGGCTGTGCCATGACGAGTCTTTCACAGGGTCACAGAATGTCAGGGATTGGAAGGGACCTCGAAAGCTCATCCAGTCCAATCCCCCCGCCGGAGCAGGAACACCCAGATGAGGTTACACAGGAAGGCGTCCAGGCGGGTTTTGAATGTCTCCGGAGAAGGAGACTCCACAACCTCCTGGGCAGCCTGGTCCAGTGCTCTGTTACCCTCACTGAGAAGAAGTTTCTTCTCAAATTTAAGTGGAACCTCCTGTGTTCCAGTTTATACCCATTGCCCCTTGTCCTATCGTTGGTTGTCACTGAGAAGAGCCTGGCTCCATCCTCCTGACACTCACCCTTTGCTATCCTATTAGAAATGTTTTCCTGCTGCTTGGTGTAACTGTTCTTTCCTGCAGCTGGAGTTCATTACTTCTATTTCTTATCACCACAGAAAGACCAAAGAATGTTCCTTTCATTCTCTTTTCTAGATGGAAAAACTCTGCCCAGTGAGGGTGGCAGCAAGACAGCTCAGGGCATCACTCTGGTTCTGGCTTCTCATGACTTGGTGTGCCCTAGATCAATGTTGTCATCTTGCATTGGTTTTCTCCTGGTTTTAGAAGAATTTCTACACATCCACATACCAATAAACCCAGGGCAACAAAGGACGCCAGCACCCCCTCACCTTTGCGTTGACACCACTTGGTGCAGGCACAATGTGCAGCCTTTGTTCCAGCTGGGACTGTGGTTTTCTTTCGCCATTCCTCACAGCAATGTCATCTCTCTGCCTTCCACCACCCCTAAGAGCTCCACTCAGAAATGGCTCGTGCTTTTGCAAAGCAGCGGGAGGGCAGATATTACATATTACCATGATAACCATGGGAACATTCCCAGTAACCCTGATGGAACACCAGTATAGCTGTATGTTTTGAATGGCCAAGGAATACTTTGCCTCCCAGCCCTCCCTAAAATTGTCAAATTATGTAAACAACACAGAGAAGGAAGATCTATTAATTGTTTCCTGTGCTAGATTTTTAAGATGATTTTAAGGTCAGTGTTTTGCTTCAGAAAAAATCTATCTTTCCTGTCAAGGAAGTAACATTAAAGGATCCTTCATAAATCCCAGTGTTATGCATTTGTTTTACAATGCAAATGTCTAGCTGCAGTAATATTTATAGGCACTTAGAGGTGAATTACAGTCCTTGAATAAATTATATATAATGAATCATTATTATACAAGAGAAAAATGTCAGAGAAATGTAGCCCAGAAAAATTGAACATATTATTTGAAATGACATAGGGAAACCACACGACATACTTTGCATCCTGCCAGACCAGAACTTTCTTTTTTTTATTTTTTCTTTTTCAGACATCACTTCTAGTAGCAGCTATTTTATTAGCCTGCTTTTGACAACTCTTGAACTTCAATTACGGACTCTAATGTGGTTCTTGGCTGACAGGCATCACCTTTCGACATCACTAATAGCTAGCTCATCAGAAGGTTTGGAAAGCAAGAGAGTTCTATTTAAACCCTTGCAAAAGATGTTTTCTTTAGTGATTAGAACTCGTAAAAGGTATCGCTGTTGCTTTAGAAGCTGCTTCGTGTTTTGCGTAACCTTCTTCTTGTTACACGGTACAGCACTGATTAACAACATTATATACTTCATCATTTGGGTCACAGAACACTGATCTCACCAAGCTGGATATTTCACAGGTGGCCTGTCGGTCATTTGCTCAAGTCTGTTCTGTTGCTAATTTTTTAGGAAAGCTAATTCCCACGTAGCATTTAAGGCCTAGTTCTGTCAGTGACAATTTAGGTTGAGTCTAAAAAAATACATGAATCGAAACTGATATTAGAGCTTGGGAGGTCCTTGAGCTGCAAGTTGCTGGAAATGAGGAGAATATTCAACAAGAAAATATTTCTGTATTTCCCTGTAGTCATCTGCTTTTGCTGTTGTGAAGAATATTATACTGGGCTAACCCAGAACTCACTCTGAATGAGCCACTTAGTGAGGATTTGATGACCAAAAGAACAGAACATCCTCAGTGCTTTATCATCCTGCTTCCGAGCACCCTCACTAAGATCTGTCCGCTGGCCTTATAACGACAAAGCCATTTGTCCCGTTTACTCAGGAGAGATTTCTGGGTGAGTGGAAATTCTGATTTGCAACATATACTTTCTCAAAAGCCACTTTTGACGTGTAGGTTTTATATTTGCAGTGAGCAGTAAAAGCCTTACTGATATCAGAGGAACATTTCAACTATTCTTAAATGCTCCTCCAGGTCCCACTTTTAATGGTGAGAGTAGTAGATACTATGGTTTGCCTAGGATGTTACATGTAAAAGATTTACCAAGGGTAATTAGGCAACAAATTACATCAAAACTCTCAGCAGATTTCAGTGGAATAACCCCTAAATAGAACATCTGATGTTATGTTTCAGTGAGGTGCTGAGGAACCTCGGAGCTTGAAGTCACCACCAAACACAAGAAGACTTAACAGCCCCCTGCTGCGTTAACAGCCACCACCATTTGTTATCCTCAAGTATTTTGGTTTTATTATCAAGTACCGGGGAATCACAGTTTCAGATTTGGAGGTTTGGGGCTGTTAAAGCCATGGGGAAGCATCGTGGCCAGTCTGCCACCTTAATGTGGGAGTTTCAGTCGCCCAGTCAAATCAGGACAATGCATGAAAAGCATCGTTTTGTTGGTTTGGGGTAAAAGAAATGCAAACCAGTCTCTCCTTAAATGCTCTCCGAATGCGAGTTAGCCTTTTGCTGCCCAAGGCAATGTTTCTGTGCCATTTATGTCACCGAAGGGTTGCTTCCTGCGCCTGCGGGGAGAGTTGTACACGGTCAATCTGATCTGTCACAATCCCGTGCGCATCGTCAGGAGCCCCGTGATGCTGATGCTTGGGAGAGGAGGTAAAAGAATAGGAGGTGACACCGCTGGACAAGCCTGATCGGCTCGGGTAGCACCCGTGGGAATGGAAGAGAGAGGACAGGGTGAGAGGAGGCGTCTGCCTGATTTATCCACAGAGCTCCAGAGCCTCTCATGTCCTCTGAAAGACTGGGGCTGTAGAGCTGAAATGAACCACCCATTTCATGGTTCGTTGATAAGTGCCATGGTTTCTTTCAAACGAACGTAAAACCAAACAAAATAAAATTACAAAACTCTTGGTGTATTTACTGAACGCTCTTTTTACTTCTCTGCTGATTTCTCTGCTTTTTAAGTTCAGTGAATTTGTGCTAATGATCACAAACTTCTCAGATTATTTTGTTGGTAATAATAATTGAAGGCCACTGATTTCACCTCAGAGGCGCTTTTAGAAATCACTGAGTTTGATAATGTCCAGGTATGTTAACAAGTTCTTACTGTGAACGAAAATAATCATTTCTTTACCTTGAATGCTGAGAAGCACAGGTACTTGGTTCTTTCCTGCCTTGTGCAAACAGAACGGCAGGCTACTATGATTTGTTTTCCTCCTTATGCAGTCCCGTGTCTTAACTTTTAATAGTATTAATAGTTTGTGTATTTAATCTTGTGTACAGTCTGTGGAAGGAATTCTTTGTGTCCAGAACTGCTGGATATTTATAGTTGCAATGCTTTACTTAAAAAGAAAACCTAATTCTACACGGAATGATGTGGCAAATTCATCTTTTTCATGAGGGATGAAAAAGAAATCTGGGGCTGTCTTCGCCCGTGTTTCAGTTTAGATGAAGGGAGCACTTTCACAGCAAATCTCCTGCTGGGCTCCACTTGCCACGTGCTGGTTTCCACCACAGAGCTGCCACGGAGCAAAAAGTGGACATTTGGGTGCAGAGGACCCACCTAGAAGCAGAAATAACTTTCCCCAGACGTGTACATGTGGAGTGTGGGCACTCCCTACCAGCCGTTTCACTTCACAAATCCTTCTCCCTTGTGCTGCCGCACTTGATGTCATCAGAGCGCATTTGGTGGTAAATCGAGCCCAAAGTGCAGCTGACCTCAGCCTGCGTCCACCTGCGCAGGGAGGGGTTGTGCTGGGCGAGCAAAGGGAGGACGGAGCAAAATCTCAGGGAGTTTCAGGTGTCCCCTGCTCTGCAGGTGCTGGGGTCGACTTCACAAAACCCAGTCAGGTGCCCTTAGTACAGCAGCTTAGTCCCTGCTCATCTGTCTCTGCTCTTTAGGCTGTTAGCGAGTTTTGCGTTAAGCAAAGATTGGCTGAACTGAAGGAGTGGCAGGCGGAGAAAACTGCTCCCAGGTAGATGTCCTTTATGACTCGCTATAAAATCTCTGTCGTTTCTTCTAGGAATCCTATTTCTTTCCAGTTTCAGCAGGGAAGGTAGAGCGTGGCTTTGGCACTGTCTTGCTTTATGTTTGCTGGAGAAATGGGAGGTGGAGGTTCAAAAGTCCCTGAGGCTGAGAAAGGTAAAGGGCCACATTTTTCCCTTTCTGGGTGAGTAAAAAAAAAAAAAAAAAATAGAAGAAATAAAAATTCCTTTAAGCAACAAGACAGAAGAGTGCCTGTCCTAAGCCTGGCTCAAAAACCAGTGACTGGGGGTCACTATGAGACACCGTTGCTACCTCCTGTGTCTAAGCAGATTTACCAGCTCCAGTTTTCCCATCCTTGCAAGCCTGTGCATGGCGGCTCTGTTTCCTTTTGATGCAGTAATTACCAGATTCACTGCCTTCCCCTTCAAGGTACTGATCTACAGTGGCTCATCCAGTAATTACTGTGGGTGACATCTGTAATGTCTGCATTTATCACAGCTTTTTTAATCCGTTTATGTTACTGAGGCTTTTAAAATTATTTTTCCTTTTTTTCCCCCCCCTCTTTTCTTTTTCCTATTTGATCTGCAGATATACCAGCTTTGTGAAAGAAAATCATAGGGTTTTTTTTGGCTCAGCCACATGGTAAGAAGAGAAAAAACTGGAAGTTTATTGAAAGAAATAAAGCTGTTTCCCTAAAGCCACGTTCGAATAACGTATCCCATTTAATTCTACCAGAGATCCACACAGGGGGTTACACAGGGCAGCATTAGAATCCACTAAGAGATCCCAGGGTAGCAGGTATTGCTGTCTGCTGTCTCTCCTCGCTGTGACAATGACACAGGTGACAGAGACACCTCAAAATGTGCCGGACAGGAGTGATAAAGTGGGCACAGCCCCGTGCCCAGGGCTGGGGTATTCACCCGTTAGACACCTGCTGCCTCCCTTTCCTTTTCCTGTAGCTATTTCAATAATTGTCATTTCATGAAAAAATATTCAGTTATTTTAGATGCTTCAGTTGAGACTGGGATTTAAGACTTTGGAGCCATTTCTAGGCTCTGTGTTTCTCTGTGGTAATATGCATGTATATAGCCCATATGAGAACATGGAAAAAACCAAGCTTTTTAACCTTCCCACAGTTAAATAGGGAGCCTGTAGCAGAGCCAGCAAAAGATTTGTCTGGTTTCCTATCCTGGCTGTGAACCTCAAGGCCAAACTAAAAATACAAACAAAACTATCTTGTGGATCAAGGGATTTTCTGATTCTTTTTCACTATTTTTGTGATGTGCATAAGGATGAGCTGAAATATTCTACCTCTGAAAAAATTTGTTGCCTGCCTTTTCTCTGTTCTGTTAGAAATTCAGGAAGATGCTTTGACTGCTGGACAACCAGTGAACTCGTGACATTGCAAGAGATGAAAGGGAGGGAAAACTAGAAGTAGGGCAGGATATTTTGGTATTATGAGTTTAATTTATTTTCCAGTTGAATTCTTGTTTCATTTTAACAATGTGAGAAAAACAATGTTTGTTAGGATCGCTAATGAGTTTTCCCGATACTAAGGGTGTGAGAATCTGGGTTTCCTCCTATTTTTTCCCAATAAAATATAAGAAGGAAATGAACAACCTTCATAAATAGAAGAGGAAAACCTGAACTGTTTTCTTTATTATGTCAGCAAAACAGGGCCAAACTGCAAATTCCTTTAAAAACCACCTTTCTCTTCCCCGTCCAGTTTCCCATTCCCGAACCAGTCACAGTTCAGTAACTACAGACTGCTCAGAATGGGTGCGAATGAGGCATTTTACTGGATTTGTGTCAGAACTTTTTAAAGGGAAACTTTTTTTTTGAAATCGTAGTCAACTTGTCACAGCAGAAACCATCAGAGACATAAAAATGAGAAAACCATCTGTGTGGCTTTCCCCAGCGCTAAGCACCAGGACTAGAGCCTGTGTCGTTCCCGCCCCCCCCCCCCAAAAAAAAATAGTACCGAATACAAAAATGGGGTTGGCCCCTTTTATTTGAGTTTTTGCATGGCTTCCCAGAACCAGGGCTGAACAAAACATGGAAACATCGCTGCCCCTTCAGCAGGGGTGTAACCACGCCTGAACTGGAAATGGCATCAGCCGCCGCCGAGGCTGAGCTGAATGTGCTGTTGCTGCAGCCTGACGGCGATGTCCTGACGGCAGCCTGGGTTCCTAGAAACACAGTCCTGAAAATACTTGAGGAGTGATGGGATGCTGACTAACGAGCGGTTACGTGGGAGCGTGGCTGCGCTTCACAAGAAGAGAAAGCGAGGTCAGTGATTGAACACAGAGGCTCTCGGGTCACCGAAGCACAGCGGGCTGAGGCCAACGGGGCTTTCTGCCGTCCCTGTGCTTTGTTAACGTGGCCGCGCAGGGCAGGGGACCTGCAGGGACAGCAATCGGTGAGATTTGGGAGTTTGAATTAAAGCATAGTTTGCCGAGATCTGAGTCATTTCTGCTCATTGGAGGCTTCCTGTTATCTGTTCCTTATCGATTACACGTCGCAAATGAGACCATAATCCCGTTTGGCACCTGGTTAAACCAATAGGAACATGATCGTTATTAGTATGAAGTGTGCAAGTTATTCTTGCTGTATATAAA
This sequence comes from Pampusana beccarii, assembly GCA_013399365.1. Lineage (NCBI taxonomy): Eukaryota > Metazoa > Chordata > Aves > Columbiformes > Columbidae > Pampusana > Pampusana beccarii. Next base: position 168,907 of record VWYH01003312.1, on the reverse strand, counting down.
TACGTCTAGCCATTTCCTTTATAGGACACCGCTTTTAGTTCCTTAAACTTTGCCAGATCTTAATTGTTCAGGATAACATTTCACACGCTCAGTTATTTGGCTCCAGTTGAGATATTAAGAAAGCTTCAGCTCCAACAGTTCAGCAATCTTTGGATGAAGAAGTTGTATGAATAGTCCATATGATTTTTTCTTAAAACTGCGTGGGTAAGAAGGCTTTGTAGTCCCATGTCTTGGAAGAAGGGTTTGGGAACCGGCGTAGGAATCACATGGACATCACAGTTGTGCCTTTTGCTTTATTAATTAGAAGCAGACAAATAAAGCCTAAACCTTCTCAAATTTAACTGTATGATAAAAGGAAAAAAAAAAAAAGGTAAAAAAAAAGGTAACGTATATGCTGCTGGTACTAAAATACTGTGGGCAATTCTGTAAATTTTCCTGTGCATTTGTTCTCCCCTGGCAGTGCCCATCTGCAGCCAGCCCATGAACACCTCTCTCCACCATAAGCCCAACACAGGAGGAGGCTGAGCCAGACTTCCCCAGTAAGCACATCTCTTGGTCACCAATGTCCACCTCCAAAGGGGCTGTGGCACATAGCAAGACCTACCTAGGCGGACCTAGAGGAGTTTTGGGGGCCAGCAGCTGCAGGCCAAGCAGATATTAGACATCCATGTCAAGGCAAAGGAACCAGACCTCAAAGCAGTGTTTCTATCAGAGCTGGCAGCTGAGAACCCTTTTTTAGTCAATGAAAACAACTGGTGTTTCCAGGCTGCTTCATCTGACCTTCGTCTAACCTGGGGTGAGATGAAACACCCTCTGGAAGTGCCTGTTCTTCTCAGAAAGGGACAGTGCCAACACGCTTGGCTGCAGGCTGGAATGGTTTATAGGAATCTATAAACTTAGGTGAAATGGATCCTTCCTGAGGACGCTTTCTCCCCAAAAGTCCCGCTGGGTGTTCCCTGAGCTGTAAGCGGAGGAGGCGGCTGCTGCCACCCACCAGCTGCCGGGAGGCTATTCCAGGATGGGACCCATGGGCTGGAGCTGTGCCACCAGCAGTATTTCGGGCCTGTTGCTGCACATGTGCTTTGGGCCATTTGTTATCAAGCAAGCTGGCCAAAAAAATGTGCTGGTGATGGGTTTGTGAAGAGGTTTGTGTCAGGCGATGCAGGGAGAATGGAGAGGCGGCGGCTTGTCCCAGGTGGGACTTGTCTCCTCACAGGCCGTGGCGGGCCACCTCCTGTGGGCAGGCAGAGGTCTGTCCCTCTCTGCCATGTGCTCGCCGTGTGCCGAAAGTGTATTTTCATAGGGAGCCTTTAAAAATTAAAGTAATACATGTTAATCCTGGGGGAGCTGTACCTGGAAGTGTTGGGGTCATGGATCTGTTCACAGGGAAATCCGAAGTTTTCAGAAAATATCGCAATTTCAAATTGCAACAGAAAGGCGAAAACTCCAACGAAATCTCCTCACCAAAACAATAAGAGAAAGCATCAACCAGAAACAATGGAAGTGGCTTTTCATTTGGAGTATCGCTTTTCCTCTGAAACGACAAAATTGTAATTTAATTTTAAATTTGAGCCAAAAGCCAGGAATGAGGTAGGTGAACAACTGTGACAGCTCTTTAAAAAAAATAATAATAATTAAAAAAAAAAAAAAAAAAAAAAATTGAAAGCCAGAAGTTCATTCAGAGAGACACTGCCCTGTTTTAGTAAAGTTTCATTTCTGGGTGTTAAAACTGAAGCGATTTTCAGCCCTGCTGCAGACCTGGGCCGTGCTGGGCCGCTGCATCCTCAGAGGGACGTGGCTGCAAACCCCATTTCATTCAGCAGGAAGGAGGGAGCCGAGTGTCGTCCCCTCGGGACTCACAGCTCATGTGAAGAGCTGCCTCCCCAGGCACAAGAGCAGAGGACTCTGAGACCTCCTATAAGTGGAGAGAAAACGTACATTCTCTATCTGTGAAGCCATTGAATATTTACAGCGTCAGGTGGCAGACGGCAGCCGTGGCGTGACGTGGGTGGGTGACGCGCCTGTTGGGAAGGTGGTGTGCCCGGGATGAACCCGAGCTCAGCCGTGTTGCCTCGTGTGCCATTAACCCGACCAGCGTTTCCTCCTCACTGTGACCTGGTGCGGGGGACGAGATGCCGGGGGCAGGAAGGGGGCCAGCGTGTCTGTGTGTCTGCAAGTGGAGACAAGATAAGCTGGTGGCATAACGGGGAGTTACATCTGAGTTGTGGGGTGGAAAGTTCATGTTGCTCTGCAGTTTTTTCGAACTCGCGTGAAAGTGATGTGAAAATCTTCGCAGAGGGTTTTCGCCCTGCTCCTCTGCACAGCTTGTACGCACTCCAAGTTCCTTTCAAACCCGAAGTCAAGAATGTTTTAAGACCCACAAGGGGGTACACTTGAGGAGAAAAATAACTTTCAATCTCCCGCAGTTGTTGGATTAGTGGTGTGTTTTGGAAAGCCTGGGTTATAAATATTTCAGGAATAATGAAAGAGAACGGTACCTGCAGCTGGCCTTCAGGATTTTAAGGAGACAAGCTCTCTGATTTGCACTGCAGCGTTTGCACCCAAAAAATGAGCACTGTCCTGAATGCCCTGTGCAGACGGGCGCTGGAAAGTGGTGCCCCCACCTCTTTCATTCCCCCAAAGGGCTCTTTTTCTCATTTTGCAAAAGGTGCATTTGCTGTCAGCCTTTCCAGCCAAAGATAAGAGCTGCTTATCTCATGCAGTGATGGAACAATATTTCATTGCTGAGCTACCCAACGGGCCATGCACCTACATAAAAGCTGTATGTGTAAAATTAAGATCATGCCTGTTACAGCAGCTCCAGGCCCTCTGCAAGCAGGGATTGAGCTTTTTTGAAAATAACACAATGCAAAAATATCCCATCATGCCTCCTGTCACACCAAAATGGATCTAAACTGAAGTGGACACACACTTCTTTATAGAATAAAACCTCTGAGCCCCCTTGAAGAAATGCAGGGGCATCAAAGGGAGCTCTGGGGCGCTCTGACCTGCTCTGGGCCCTTCATGGGTGGCCTCCAGAGCTACCCGGAGATCATCTCTCTGCTGGACTGAGGGGCTGAACAAAATCACACGCGTGTGCTCAAACCCAGGTTGTGCCCGCCTGGCTCCCCGAGCCGGGAGAGCAGAAGCCGTGCCTGGCGGTGGACACAGAGGGAGCCCTCGGCCCGTTATTCCTTTTTCATGTGCGTGCAAAGAAACCCAACCCAACCCCATCCCCAGACACTGCCTTGAGCAACCGAGTCCAATAAACGCAACACGCTCTTGGCAGCGGGCTCAGGGGCCCTGCCTCTGCGAACACTCACGGGAGGCTGGAAATCAATTAGCGGGGTTTGTTCCGACAGCAGCTAACGAGGAGCCCCGCTTCTCTTGCCAGCTCCCTCCGGGGCCTCTTTGGTGTCGCCGGGAGGCCACAGACCCAGCCCCACGGCTGCCTTGCCTCCTGCTGCTGCCGATGGGGTGGGAGAGGTGCTTGGAGAGACAGCTCTGCAAATCTGCTTCGTCTGACGAAGAAGGGGATGCGTGGGGGTAGGTGGGAGAGAAGGGAGGCAGCGTGGGGTGAGGAGAGCAGGGCGGGTGGGTGGAAGCTGATGCTGATGTCCCACCATGCACTCTGCATGGTGTGGGGGTTACCTTGGGTTACCCCTCGCAGGTCCCACGGAGCGAGGGCCCTTCAGGAGTGCCCTCCGTAGCTGCAATAGACAGTCATGTCATCCGAAATACTCATTATTTGCTCCAGAGCCTTTCCTTGATGTGAACTGAGGTAGTAAGTGGGGAGAAGACAGAGATTCTCTTCAAAAGTTCACACTTGATCCAAGGCAAAACACATAGGTAGATGCACCCAGGTCTCCTTTGCTGGTTCCGGAGGGGAGGCTCATATGGGTACAGACTTGCAGGGCTGGGTGTTGTCTTCGTACACAGGATAAGTAACATTTTGATGATTGAAAGTACCTGTTGCTGTTGACACCAGCACAGTGCCACCAGGGGAGAGACAGAGACAGAAAACAGCAGTGCCAAATTTCGCTATAAAAAGGCTGAAAGAGTGCTAGCAAATTCCAAGCACTTCCCTCCCTTCAGGGGTGCCCCTGTTTTCCCCCGGGCTTTCAGGATATGAGGGCTGCTTTGGCAGTTCGCTCATCTGTTGCAGCAACCACTGGTTCCTTATTTATTTGCCTGTTTTTAATGACCGCTGCTGCTGCTGCCTGCGTGGGGGCAGCCTGCTTATTACTGTAGTGACAGGGGAGGGTTTGTCCAGAGCCAATTTGCAGACCAGGGACCCTGTGGCCAGCTTGTAAAAGCAGAGACAAGCCCTTGAGAAAGCCACAGAGTGGCTCAAACATGAGTTTAATCCAGGCAGAGCATTTGAGGGGGCAAGGCGGGGTGTGCAGGCGTGGGGCAGAGGGCTGGGGCTGCTGCAGGGATTGCAGCCTGGCACTGAGACACATCCCTTCGAGGTTTCTGCCCCAGCTCTGGCCTGTGCACCGCAACGGGACTGAGTTTTGCAGATGAGAAGCGTTGGCTGCAATGTTGTTGCTGCAGTAGTGACCCAGGGACACAATAAAGGTGAGATATGTACCTGTATTTATCAATAGCCTTGTTGATATAACTGGGAGAAAAAAATGGATCTGCTTTCGAGCATGTGATCCAGTCTCCAGGTCTTCCCTCTTGGAGGAGAGTCATACACAAACGCAAATTTCTCAAGGAACAGAGGGACCTTTAATTACTCCGCTTGTGGTAGGGCTGGAAGAGCACCATCATGTACTGCTTGGCTAGTAAGATGTCTCCAGACATGGGAGACCATAGTTCATTTCTCCCCTGCGACTGAACTGATTTTAAAAGTCTTCCGGAGTTTGATGTTCCCCTAAACATAAACATTATTTTCGGTTTTTTGTATGCACATCGGGTGCATGCAGATAAGTATGTTTCCATAATATACACATGAGGGTATGTACCTGGTTTTTACTCCCCCTAAGATGAGTGGATGTATATTTTCACACTAAGCAGGTAGTGATAGTAGTCCCCCTACTCCCAAGCAGTACCCAGCATTCACACCCTTGCCATCTCAATGAATACAAACCAAACCACCTTTCACAATAAAAACTTAACCGTAGCCCTGTCTGGAGTCTCTGCTGACTGGGCACTCAAAGCACCTACCCGTTAGGATGGAGGCACAGGCTTGTCTCACAGCTCTGCACGTTTTCCCCAGCAGCTGCCTAATCGCTGACCTAGGACATAAAACACAGGTCTTGCCACATCCTCCCCAGATCTGTTTTAAACACTGGTTGCTCCTACTCAGCAAAGGAAAAGGCTGAGGCATTTCTCGGTGTGCCCAGAAACGTGCTTAGATCTGCGACATTTAGTTCTGCCAGTTCTCAGACCTCAGGGTGGATGTCCACAACCGTGTGGTGAGAACGAGCTGCTGTCAGAGGACCTGTCAGAGCAGCTGCTCTGAAGTTTGAGGAGGCAGACAGACATCAACTCAGAGAAGCTGTGAGCCGCGGACGAAAAATCACTGGCTTGGGGGACCGAAATATCAGTGTCTGGGGGTTTTGCAGACACTAGATGCACCAGGACCGGGCAGCTGATGAGTTTTCAAAGGTCAAACTCAGAAGCTACATCCTTCAAGTGGCATTTGAGAAGCCCAGGAGTGACCTGAGTCTTTTTGTGCATCAAAGTCAACTAAAAAGATGCTCAAATTTATATATCTATATATATTTCATTCTTTGGGGCAGTGGCTTCTAAGGCAATCTGATATATTTTTGATGCCTATCTGGATGTCTGGGCTCAGGAAAACAAGGATACCCAGCTCCCACTGGCTTCTGTCATTAATGAGGAAAATGTGATGGTGCCCTAGGGACTGAGAACAGATGATGCTGCGGGAAAGGGGAGGTGGCTTGTGCCTTGCCCACACTGTCTCATCTCATTCCAATTTACATCTTTAAGAATGTGGTGCTATAATGCAGCTTGCAGATCATATGTGAGGTTAATAAACACAAGAGAAAGCTACAGGTTCCCAAACATCCAAAAAGCTGCATGGTCTCCATTTCCCTAGAAACAAAATCCATCTGGTAGGGTTGTATCTTTGGGATTGCGCAGCAGATCTTCAAACCCAAGGACAATGCACACATTAAACAGGTTTGTTTCTTATCTGATTCTGGGGCTTTTAAACTCTTTTCAGTATGTAAATTGCTCCATCCCTTTTAAGGCTGTTCTGCCTGTGGCCTGAGCAGCTCAGGGTGTCTGCTACAAAGCCGGAGTCCACCCCTTGGGCTCTAAGCAGACAGACACAATACTTGTGTGATTTGTAGCATTATGCAGTTAAAACGGCAAGGAATGACTTGATAGGTATTACTATTTGCCACTTTCCATTTTCCCATAGAAACAGCTAACAGTAGAAAATTTAACAAGTTTTCAAAATGTTTCCCTGCCCTTCAGGATAAAACTACTGGATTTAGAGGTTAGATTAAAAGTCAGGAAACTGCTTCAACAAGCTGAAATTTGTGTTGATACTGAAATTTGTGTTGATATCGATACCTTTCAGAAACCTTTGCTGCATTCTGCCAATTGTATCTCTAATCTGAGAAGCACCTCTACCACCAGAGTTTAAAATAAAAAGGTCAGGTTGAGATGAACGCGGTCTCTCCCAAAGAGAACAAAACCCTCGGCTCCACATCTGGCTTGGTACCGTGCACTGAGCTGCAGCTGAGGAGCACTGGACAGCTGGGGTGCATCCCTGAGACAGCAAATGCTGCCACTGCCACGTCCTGGGGACCACGACAGTGGGTGTCACAGCAGAGGTGCTGGTGCTGAGGGTGGTACCTCCTGATCACAGGCTGTGATGGAGCAGCCAGCGCAGAAGAGCTTTCTCCTTCAGCATCCCTCCTGTGGCTGCTGCTTCCTGACCCACGTCCCCATCGCCCCAGTGGGGCAGGTGTGGGTCTGTGGAGAGCTGTGCTCTAGACAAGCCCTGTCGAGAAGGGCATGGATGCGCTGGAGAGAGAGCAGAGGAGGGTGATGAAGCTGATGAGGGGTCTGGAGCACAAGTCTTATGAGGAGCAGCTGAGGGAACTGCGGCTGTTCAGCCTGGAGAAAAGGAGGCTGAGGGGAGACCTTATCACTGTCTGCAACTGCCTGAAAGGAGGTTTTGGCGTGAAGGGGGTTGGTCTCTTCTCCCAAATAGCAAGTGATAGGACAAGAAGAAATGGCCTTAAGTTCTTCCAGGGGAGGTTTAGATTGGATATTAGGAAAAAAATCCTTCATGGAAAGGGTTGTCAGGCATTGGAACAGGCTGCCCAGGGAAGTGGTGGAGTCACCATCCCTGGAGGTGTTTAAAAGGTGTTTAGACAAGGTTCTTAGGGACATGGTTTAGTGCTAGACTTAGGTTACATTTGGACTTGATGATCCTGAGGGTCTCTTCCAACTGAAATGATTTTATGATTCTATGTGCTCAAAGGTGATTTACCTCTGCTCTGTCACCCTCCATCCAGTAGAAACTGTTTCTAAAGCCACGTGTCCCATTCTTGGCCAGCCTCTACTCCCCACTGGTCTGTAAACACTTTTGGCAAAGGCAGACCCCTCCCTGCCACCATACTGAGAACAACTTTTTGGTCTGTTATCACACCAGAAGCGTGACGACATCATTGCTTTGACACACAAACATGGGACTGAGTACTGGAATGGACCAGGAGCTCGCTCCGGCCTGGGGTTGCAGGCGAGCAGCTGTGGCAGCCCTGTCCACCTCCCCATCCCTGCAGCACGGCAGTGGGGACACCCTCGTGTCCCAGCTTCTGAGCATGGGGCTGGACTGCTCAGGATGGCACTGGTACCTGGAAAGAGTTTGCACCTCAGTTGTCTTTTCCTGTGAAACAATCTGCTATTACTAGTGTCTGCAGAAAAGTGTCCTTGCCCCAGTTTCGTCTTTTGTTCCAGCTGTAGGAGGACACCTGGGGTCATGGTACCCCTGGCTAAGGGCAAAGAGCTCCTTCCCCATAGCCCCAGGATATCTGGCCCTTCAGGAAAAGCCTCTCCCAGGGCTGGCTCTTCAATTTAGTTTACATAAGCTCAACAAACACTTGACAGTAGAGCGGCATGACTGAAAAAAGCAAGGGATGCCACCAACTCTCCTGTGTGAAAAGGCCTCTCTGCACAGCAGTGTCACCTCCGCAGGCCTGAGCACACACGTCACTACCTGAGCTGGGCCAGATTCTTAATTCATTACAGGCTAATCAAGCCAGGAGACATCCTGAGCTTTTTCAGCCCATTGGATGGATCCTTTGCAGGGCAGGCTGGCTTCTGAAGCGCTGTTGCTTTGACCTGTCCATCTTGAGTGACTCTGGACTCAAAGTTCTGAGGTGAGATCCTTGAGGGCAGGTCTCAGGTCTGTGCGGCCATGTTCAGCTTTGCACCAGCCGGCTGCGCGGAGGTGGCACCAAGGGTCATGCTGCTGCTTTCCCGGAACTGAACTTGCTTGTCCGTAGCAAGTCCTTAGCAGCAGGCTGGGTCTTTCTCTTCTTGGTAGGAACTTCGTTCTCAGGCAGATTGGAAGTGTGATGATGTCAAGCCCCTCTTTTCCCTTTAGGAACGCTGCATGAAAGCGTTCCCCTAGAGAAGACAGCCGGTTAAAAGTAACCCTGCGGGCAGTGGTGACTAATGTGCTCATACACAGAGCTGCCTCCCCCTCCCTCTGATGCTCATGGTCACGAAAGTCTCCTGTGTGTATGTCTGTGGTCTGCAACCACAGTGGGGGCTGCAAAGTGAGCGACGAACTTACATTCACTGGGAGAACATTCATTATCAGCAATGCTCTGGGTTTTAAGGTCTTTTAATGTCACTACCTTCATAACTGCTATAATCTGATGGGAAAAATGTCTAGTTTCCAGCAAGAACACTGCTTGAAGGCTGTGGTAGCCATTGCCTTATGATGCCACCTGGTCCTGAGTTCAGCCCCACAAAGGAGAGTGTGGTGCTGCCTCTCAGCCTCCGGCACTGCAGCCAAACCTCTTCTCGCTACAGGCCACACTGCTCCCATCCTTCCTCTGCTGTCCTGGGACATGCCCAGGATGACGACCTGAGGTCAGGTGCAGGTCTTGGCATGCGAAACCAGCCCTGCCCGATGAGATGTTCACCCTGAGGAGATTGATTCAGGTATATACAGCCGCAGCTGCCCTCTCCAAAACCGTTGACAGGTTTCTGCTATAAGCACGAACATTTTAGCTCTGGGGTGCCTTGTCCTGGCCCTGGGCACCACAGCCATACAACACAGAGCAGCTTCATGTGCAACCAACACAGGGCTCGCACAGCAGAGATGGTTCTGTGCTCTTCTGACCAGAGTCTGGCCAGGCACGGCACAAAGCAGAACTCTTGCTAGTCCTCTTCTCCCTGCAGAGCTCAGTGTGCTAACCACCCAGGACTAGTCACACTTAAGAATAAGCTGTGGCATTTGAGCAATTTCAGTTGGCCTACATCTGGCATCCAGAGCAGGCTGTGCTTTTCTCTTGGCAGACTTTCTTTAGGTTGAATCTTTCAAGGACAGGCTGCACCACTGCTGTTGAGAAAGTGTTTGATTGAGAGACAACAACATTGAAACAGAGGACATGGAGAAGATCTGTTTTCGGGACTGCAAAGTTCTTGGAGAAGAAAGGAAACAAGAGGAGATGCATTGGCAAATAACCTGATCATAGTCTACTAATATTAACAGGAGGACCCCATACCTGCTAATGAGCAGCTTCTGAGTCTAGCTGTTTGGGGAGCAGATACCATTCCAGACCGAGAGGTAGATACAAGAATAACGAACCTTACAACCCTACTGGTAGGGGAGCTCTGCAGGAGCTCCAGACCTGAGACCCGTTGGCACAGGGGGACTATGCCATTGTGGAAGCAGTCCTTGGTGTGAGCTGACTCTCAGACTGGGGAGACCACCAGGGCCAGACGTGTGCCAAGGACCACCAACCACTTCAGCATCATAGACAAAGTGTTTCTGGCGCCCAAGCCCCTGGGACTGGTGCAGGTTGCCCAAGTGCAGTTGACTGCAGCATTGCTGGGGTGTTTGCTGGAAGTTGCAATGTGAGGCAAGAGCACAGCAGTTCTCATAACTGCCTTGTTTTCTCGCTATGCTACACGAGCTTTTTGCACTGACTCAGTCCCAAGGAAGAAGTTTTCTAAATAAAAGAAATTCCCAAGCTAGCCATGACTTCCCAAAGGATGTTAATAGAAAAAATGATGTGCTCACCATGATGAAACATGGCTGGCAAGGATGTGTGGAAGATAGTAAAACTGTTTAGTGGCACGTGAGCTCAGAAGGAAAGATCTGTTTCCCATTACGCAGCCCATTTCTCATAAATCTTAGCTTGAAGCAGTAACTTCAATGAGTGCCAGCCAGGCTTTTTTTTTTTTTTTTCTGTACATTTTTGAGTAACGCATGACTAATGGGCCTAGTGTTGCTGATAAGTGTGCAGAGGCCTCGATGCTTATGCTTTGCAGGGGTGTAATGTAATCGACTTTTATGGAATTGTTCCTGATTTGCACTCATTAAGAGGATCCGAAACATGACAGCAGGTTGGCAGGTTATCACACAGCACCTCAGCAGCAGCAAGTGCCCAAGCGTGATCCGATCCTCTGGCAGCAGACGTTGGGCTTGACATCATTTAGCTTGCAGTGAGAGAGGATACAGTCACTGGAATTGCTTCATGTATCCTGCAGGCTGAAATGGTCCACACAGTCATCACAACTCCTACCACTCATGGGAGCAAATGTGTCTGACCTTCTGCACGGCAGAACATGCCTCCTGTTCCTTGGGATGCTCTCTGTGCCCACGTTATTGCCCCTGGCTATTTAAGGGTGTTGTCTCCACTCGCATCCAGCAACGCCGTCTCCAGCCATGCTACATGTCCTGACACAGACACACCACGTGCTGGAGCCGGTGGCCAGTGCTCACCAAGGTCTCATGGCTGTTTAGCTTTGTCAGTAAATTCAGGCCTGCTGAGGATGGCTGGTCTCCAACCATGGCAGATGGAAAGAGTTAATTGGCATGTGGGGTGGCACATGGGATTGCTGTGCACCTCTTGGAGGTGCACCGTTTGGTGGCACTGACTCCTCAGAGACCTGCACCACCAGAAGCTTCATCCAGCCCCAGTTGTGAATAAGGAATGAGATGTCCCTGCTGAAACCCAGAGGGCCCTGCAGTAGCAAATGACAATTTTAGGAGATGACACCAAAACCACAGATTATTGTGGGCAGGACGAAAGCACTTGCCTGTTTGAAGTCAATGAGAAATCAGCCTGGCAATGGGTTCTGCTGCCCCACGGGCTTAGCCCATGACTGAGAGTCTGTAAAACCTGCTTCCCACTAACTGACCCAGTCCCTAATGGCCTCCACCCAGTGCCTCACTGTGCATGTTGGGGTTGCAGATCACCAAACTGCATGGTCTGTGTGCTGGCCTGCCAGCAGCCTTCCACATTAGACAAGCACCCCATCCTGTTTTGAGAAACAGCCCTCCTTTGTCGAGATGTTAACCTAGAAGAAAGGTACATTTAGTGCTTTTTTCTTTTTTTTTCACCTAAATCGGGCAGTAGGTGCTGCAAGCTTGGATGCGGAGAGGAAACAAGAGAAGCAGCAAGGATGGTGTGGAGAGAGTGGTTAAGCTCCTTGCAAGCAAGGGAAGAGTTGGTAGAGAAAGAGAAACATTGAACTTTTGAATGTTACTGGCAATTAATAGTTCAAAACCTCCAGCAAAATAAATTATTTTAAAATATTGCATGTTTCATTAAGATTTTATACATGACATCTTTTCCCACAGTCCAAAGCATTTAATAAATTGTAGTTATCTCTCCTTTAATCTGTGCTTTTGTTCATGAACTAGCTAAGTGAGGTCAGCGAGAAAGAGTGAAAGAGCATTTTTGGCAAAGCGAAGCTTTCGATATGTCACATTTAATAGAAGTAATAAGTACACAAAATCCCAGGATGTGCAGAAGTCTTTGTACAAGGAGGTTAATTTGCATCTCTATTGGATATCTTTCCTCAATTATCTTTTTTGTTGTTGTTATTTTCACTTCGTTTACTGTGTGGATGAGTATCAAGGCATTTCCTCTGCCAAGTGGGGAATGGTTGACAGAGTCCACTGCAGGGCTGGGACCCTTGAGCACATCAAAAGTGCTCCAAGCTCCGTGTCGTGCCAGAAGTGAATCATTAGGGAGAGGTGCCCAAAGGGCTGCCACTTCTTTTTTCCTGTCATTGCACTCACAACATTTTATAGCCTGTGAGACTGTCTGAGCAGAGGACTGCCAGATGTTGTTTGTCAGTCCATGGATGGAGTCAAAACACAGAAAGCTGGAGTCAAAATAGTCTTCTTCCTGGTTCCTGAGACACCCTTTATCTTTAAAGTGTTTGCAAATACCGAAGCCTGTTCTGTGCCAGCAAGGCCAGGCCAGAAAAAGCCCTCTCTCATGTGGAATCTCTTCAGTGATGATGCTGTTTTACCACATCTTTTTTTATGGACTAGAATATTTTCCAGCTAAGTAGAAGGAGTGAGTGCCCGAAACCTGGAGAAAAGCAAACATCACTCCTATCTTCAAGAAGGACAAGAAGGAGGACCGAGGGAACTACAGGCCTCAACTTGATCCATGGAAAGGTGATAAAGCAGTTAATCTTGGAAACCATTTCCGGGCACATGAATGACAAAGTTATCAGAAGTAGCCAGCATGGCTTCACTAAGGGGAAATCATGCTTGACCAACTTGATAAACTTGTATGACAAAATGACTGGCCTGGTAAATGAGGGAAGAGCAGTGGATATTGTCTGTGCAGCTTCAGCAAGCCTCTTGACACTGAGATCCTCGTAGACAAGCTATTGGTGTGTATGAGCTGGAGAGGCAGGTGACAGTGAGGTGGATTGAAAATTGGCTGAGTGGTCAGGCCCAGAAGGTGGTGATCAGTGACACAAAGTCTATTTGGAGTTGAGTGTACCCCAGGGGTCTATACTAGGTCCAGTCCTGTTTATCATCTTCATTAGTGGAGATGGATAGTGGGGCAGAGTGTACCCTTAGCAAATTTGCTGATGACACAAGACTGGGACGAGTGGCTGATACGGCAGAGGGTTGTGCTGTCATCCAGAGGGACTGCAGTAAGCTGGAAAATGGACAAACAGCAACCTCATGAAGCTCAACAAGGAGAAGTGCAAAGTCCTGCACCTGTGGAGGAACAACCCCAAGCACCAGTATATGCTGAGGGCCACCCAGCTGGAAAGCAGCTTGGTGGAAAAGGAACCTGGGGGTCCTGGTAGACACCAAGCTGAACATGAGCAAGCAATGTGCCCTTGAGAGAAAGAAGACTAATGATACCCTGGACTGCATTAGACAAAGTATTGCCAGCAGGTCCAGGGAAATGATCCTTCTCCTTTCTTCAGCACTGGTGATGCCACACCTGGCTCCTGTGTCCAGTTCTGGGCTCCCCAGTACTTGGACATACTGGAGAGAGTGCAGCAAACCATCATGATGATGATGGATTGGAGTATCTCACATCTGAGCAAAGGCTGAGAGACCTGCGACTGTTCAGCCTGGAGACAAGAAGGTTCAGGGGGAATCTTATTAATGTATGCAAATACCTGAAGGAAAGATGCAAGGAAGATGGAGCCAGGCTCTTTTTGGTGATGCCCAGTGACAGGACAAGAGGCAATGGGCACAAACTGAAACCTGGGAGGTTTCCTCTGAATATTAGGAAACATTTTTTCACTGCAACGGTGTCTGAGCACTGGCACAGGTTGTCCAGGGAGGTTGTGGAGTCTCCATCCTTGGAGATATTCAAAAGTTGTCCGGACACGGTCCTGGGCGACTGGCTTGAGGTGGCCTTGGTTGAGCAGGGGTGTTGGAGCACATCTGGAGGTCCCTTCCAATCTCAACTGTTCTGTGATTCTGCAATGGCCTGTGATAACAGGAAAGTTACATATTGAGGTATTTCGATGGCTTCCGTTAAAGGTGGTCACTGCACTTCGGCTACCATGTTTTGCCTGCCAACTTGCACTCAAATCCCACACCTTTTATCAGTGTGCTTATTTTCTCTGAATGAATGTGAGATATTTAATTAACGCAGAATTTCAGTTTGTAATAAATCAGACTCTCTCACAAAGAGATGAAGATTAAAACAGATCCTTTCCCTTTCTCAAGATGCTCTACTTGTTTGGCTTAACTCCTTGCATGGATGCAGCCTGCATGTCTGAACAGGGAGCAACTGTTTTCCAGACATCTTTCACTCCTGCTGTGCTGAGATCTCCTTTGTTTTCTGCAGCACAGTGGTGATGGATATATCTTGCACCTGTGCCAGTGCCTGAAGCTCAAAAGCTGAGGATGTTGGGCAAGCTGGAGCTGGTGAGCTGCAGGAAAAAAAATGAGCTGCTCGTTAGCACCCTCCAGCCATCTACATTAGGAAAAGGAAGGAGCACAACAAGGAACTTTTGCTGAAACATTGAGACAAATGCTTTAAATGCTGTTTGTCAGGATCAGGGTCCATGCTGTAGTTTGAACAATCCCACAAACCTTCTCCAGATCCTAATATTATGGTCTCATTACATGGAGGGTAGCCCAGACTCAGCCATGAGCTAGAGGTGACATTTGCTGCTGTGTAAATGGGGACAGCCTGAACCCAGGCCACCCGGGAGCACTCGTCCTTGTTCATCCCCCTCCTGCAACAGGGGTGGCTGTGCTCTCACCCAGGTTGCTACATGCTTTCTTACCTGTTCTTGCACCACCAGCATGATGCAGTCAATTTTGGGCAGGTAAAATGGCCACGAGGCTTATAGACCACCTTTTGTTGGATTGCTTTTATAAGGCCGTAGACTGGACTGACTAGGGGAAGGTTTGTGAGCAGTGAGAGCTTTGTATACCCTAAATTAGAGGTCGCTACTCCTTCCTGGGATGCTCTACTCTGCCTGTGCCTCCTGCCTCTCCCTCCAGCCCTTTCAAGAAGCAGCTCTGATGGAGGCAGGTGTTGCTCTGAAGGGATGGGATCAGTTGTGATCCTCCTGTGAAGGTTTGATTCAAGTGGCTACTGGAGAGATCCCAGACCAAATAAAACAAGGACCTACAGTAATGAAGTCTGATACTGGCTGACTCTGATGATACTAAACCTCCTAACTCCTTTTCTTCTTCCTCACAGAAAGGAAAATAGATAGATAGGTACACGCTAGGTTGTAGCATGGAGGGGGTTGGTCTCTTCTCCCAAGTGGCAAGCAATAGGACAAGAGGAAACGGCCTCAAGTTGCAGCAGGAGAGGAGTAGATTGGATATTAGGAAACATTTCTTCACAGAAAGGATTGTCAGGCACTGGAACAGGCTGCCCAGGGCAGTGGTTGAATCGCCATCCTTGGAGGGGTTTAAAAGATGAGTAGATGAGGTTCTTAGGGACATGGTTTAGTGCTACAGTTAGGTTATGGTTGGACTCGATGATCTTGAGGGTCTCTTCCAACCAAAATGTTTCCGTGATCCTCTATATAGATCCTGGTACTATCAAGACTGCTGTTTACTGTGGCTGGGTTTGGAGGGACACCCAAGACATCTCAGTCATCTCCACATCACTACCACCACCTCAACAGCCAGTCTGATTGGGGCACCACTCCTGCTGGGGGCTGATGAGGAGGAGGGTGCTGGAGCCTTCCTCCCCCTCTGCAGCATCATCCCCACCCGGGCAATTGCCGAGGAGGGAGCTGGGCTTCCCCAGTGTTTGTGGAGCTGTGCAGAGTCAGGCCCAGGAGCCGAAGCCTGAGAGGCTCTGCAAAGCTGCAATCCCCAGTTTCTTCTGCTCCATCCCTCCCGCTTCTCCACTGGAGCGAAGCCAACTCCCATTCTTACCTGAAGGCAAGTAAGAGCTTGCTTTGCAATTAACTCGAATGCAATGACAGAAATAACCCTTCTCTAATCCTTATTTAAGAGGGACTGAATCTCTTCTCTTCAGCAGGGTGACTGTGGTTTGACTGCCTCTGCCTTGTATAACTCTCTACTTCAACACGCTTTATGCTCTGTTTTGGTTCCTTTACCTTACCTAGAAGTTTCTGCTGCTGATGGGACTTTTCAAACGTTCCTACCTGCCTTTAAGTAGGTAGGAATTTCTGCTTCTTGAACTATTTAAACTTTCAGTAGTGACCTGTTAAGCTAAGCCTTTATTAACATCAGACAGTGACAGAACTGAGAGATAGTCAGTACATCACCATCAGACCCTCTGGGTTCAAGAGGGCGATGAGCAATTGGGACTCATATGCTCGGAGGGAAGTAGGCCTGACACGGTAGGTGCTAAAAATAAGTAGAGAGTCATAGCTGGTCACCTGAATACTCCCAGGCTCTCTGTATAATCCACAGCAAGATATGAAAACCTACAGAAAATAATTCAGACTCCTTAGGATAAATAATTGTTTTCTCTTAGTCTCCATTTTCTCAGTCTCATCTACCTTCCTAAACATTACTGCAGAATTTAATTTTTGTTCAAGGTGGCATTTAAAGTAAGATATCCATGCAAATTAGATTAGTTCTGGATCATTAGATCCCTTCCCAATTTCTGAGCAAACACTGCCAATGATTTTCAGAAGTGCCAACACCCAGTGAGCAAAACACTATTATCCTTGCTATTGTGGACTTGCTGTCTGCTGAGATGTAAGCAAACAGCCAGCTTTATTCCACACCAGTAAAACAACCTCATTTCACAGATAATTTACACTAAAGGAAAGCACATCAACAGGTGTTTTAACACCTGGGAACAAAATTTCTAATTTGGGAGAACAAGAACTCTCGAGAAGCAGCATAAGCAAAATGCCATTAACGCAGCTAAAATGCAATTTACACTGACTTTTGGGCTTAAATTCATAGAAGAATCGAATCTGGGAACCTGACTACTTTTCCAGGTGCCACACTACACCCAGATTGCTGACACTGCTCCATGTCCTCCTGAATCCGAGGTCCCCGCAGCTGCTACCTGGGCAAGCTCAGCACAAACCAGGTGCATCACTGTCAGCAGCGCTTTGGCATAGCGCAATGTCTGTGTTCAGGAACACGCTAGCAAAGCTGCTATTCTTCTTCTGTGTGACAGCGGTCAGAGCTTTCACCTTAGGGAAAATCCTATTTTCTTCACTTCTTTGCCCCTTCCTCCCCAAAACCTGCATCCCCATCTCACGTATGCAAGAATGCTTTAACCCGCTAAAATACGAGGATATTGCAGGTGAAAAAACTTCCCCGTGACTCCCACAGGAGCTACAAGGTTGGGAGACAAGGCTCAAGGCTCGGGATTGTGAATGATGGAGGCCTTCAACCATCTAAGTTTGAAGAAAGATGGATGAGAAAACACCTGCCCTGGCAGAGCTGTGGGGTAACAGCCTTTCTCTGTCACCTTAGTGGGTTGTGCTGTCTTTCTGTTGTCCATGGGGATAAGGGCAGGGTGGACAATGGCAGGGAAGTCTCTCTTGGCAAGGCAATTTGCAGTACCTCCTCAATTATCTTGAGTGAAAATGAAACATGTCCCAAGAGGGCACAGCCTTGCCTACCTAATTAATTACTACAGGGGGATGTGCTATAGTCAGGTTCATATTACATAAAACAGGCAGTTTCATAAAGCATCAAAGCTAAATTGGTGACAAAAATCCCACTGTCAGCATCTACAAAGAGCCGACTGCCACGTCGGTACACACAGAGTCATTGCGGTACTGCCTGTCACAGTCCCAGGGGACATGCAAATGTTGGCCACAGATAGGAGACCTCAGGACAGGGGGTCACATAAATCTGAGCAGCACAAAGCAAGCCCGTCAGCTGAGCCAGACTGATGCAACAGACCTATGGTTCCTGACATTCTACTGTTCTGGGACAAAGCAGCCCTAAATGCTGCATTTAAACTCTAGCTTTGAAAGGCTCCTTATTTAAATCCAGGCGGGCGCTGCTGAAGCAAACACAAGTGACACAAAGGCACATGGCTGCCTGGCGTTTTCCCACGTGGTGCTCCAATTACCTCCTCAGAATATGCAAAACCCAGTGTCCCGTTTACCAGAAATGTTCTGGAAGGGCTGAATTGCCTGTGACTATTTGTGGGCGAGTCCTCTCAACTCAAAGCAACCTCCCAAAACCCAGCACACAGAAATCCGCTTATCCCCACGACAGGGTGCGTCAGCCACAGTGCTAATGAAAGCGGCTGGCAGAGCTGCCTTTCATGCTGAGAAATTGCCAGGGAACACAGACATCTTACTTTCTGGACTTGGGGAGGCGCAGGAGGAAGCTGTAACACCTCCTGTGTCGAGACGGACCCCCTGTCCCCCCTTGCTCGCAATGGAGCTGATGGTGCCGGCAAGCTGCTGCATTAGCCCCTGTTCTGGGGACTGGGCTGGATCCCACAGCAGCAACACAGCTCCTGCCTCAAGGTTTGCAGAACAATAGTCCTTTCAATTAGTGATTAAACCGGTATCTTTGCAAACTCTGGTTATTTCTGGTTTGCATTTGGCATGGATAACAGTTTGTTGCCCTTTTTCTTATAAGCCAGTATTAGAGTGAGTGTTTTTGTCTTACTGAGCTATTTTTAATGAAATACTTTGTTCTTACTGGACTGGTGTCCCAGCTTGTATGAAAGCATTTTGATTTCTATTCAGTTATTAATGTGCTTAACTAAGTATTGCAAACAAAAGGAAGATGGGTAAAGGCACTTCCAAATTGGAGACCTGATTGCGGTTCATCTTCAGTCTTCAACTGTTGCAACATAAAAACTAATTTTCCCTGTGAAACTGAAACACAAGGATCTGATGTTGTTTATGAGATTCTTATCATCAAAAATGAGGAGGTGATGACCGAAGTCAAAGGAAGCACAGGCTCTCCCTTTTATCCTAGCAGGACACAACACAGACATGAGGAGGAGGAAAGGATCACCGCTGAACTTTAAAGCCTAAAAATAACTAAGAGAAAGGCCTGGAAATCTTTTGGCCCCTGAAGACCTTAAGCCTTGTAGTGAGAGAGAGCACAATTAAAGGGAAGTAAGTACTGGACAAACCCTGACGAGCACGGTCGGATCGGAGAGGCAGGGGTACCCCTGCTGCTGGCTGTGCTTGCAGGGACAGGGACGTGAGGGATGTCTGGGACAGGGACAGCCCCGGGGTCTCTCCTGCGTGGGCTCTGCCTTCTCCCTTTGCACTGTGGCATAAGGCAGGAGCAAGTCCCAGTAGCACCCCAGATGTCAGGGGGTGCCACACACTCACATACGTGCAGCGGTGGCTGGTGCCTCGGCAGCCAGCTGACTTGTAAAAACTGTGCAGAGGGGAAGAGAGAGGCAGGTGCTCTCTGTCTTCCATGCTGGTCCTTCAGCTGCGGGCTCGGGAGAGGCTGATTCAGCCTGAACATGGTCTTCTGTCCAGGGAAAGAAGAGCAGGTTATCAGGACTAGATCCAGGGCTTCGTGCTGTAGAAGTAAATCAAATGAAAGTAAAATTGGGCTGAAGTAGGTTCCTTTTATTTAACGAAAATGGGAAGAAAAGGAAGTTGGGCTTTTAGCTTGGTACCACTTTTTTTTTTTTCCTGGTTTTAAAAGGCTCTTTTCTGTAAAAGCGGTGATTCCCAAGAACAGAGGTAGGCAGAAAGGCACAGAAAGGCTTTCAGGGCCATTCACTGAAACACCACAGATCTCACAGACCCAGGAGGAAACCTGCGCACAGGAAAGCCCGTAGCTATTGACTACTAAATGTAAACGCATGAGAGAAAACTACTGAGTAAAGGGCTGAGATGGGCAACCTCAAGTGGTAGGTTGGGGAGGCAAAAAAAACCCCACAAACACCCCTGGTCTCTGAGCAACACCTAGACCCCACCAGCAAACAGCCCAGTGTTTGTGCATCCCACTGATAGACACCCACTTCTTCCTAGAAGCCCCTTTTTAAATACTGAACCTCCTTAGGCAAGAAAACAGCCAGGTAATAAGCCATGTTTCTGAGCAGCCCAGCTTGAGAGGTGTCCTGTCCCCCAAGCTGCCGGCACCAGGGTCTGTCTGACCCGGAGCAGGCAGCAGCCAGGATAGTAACACCCCTGTAGAAGATTATTTTAGTGTTTTCAAAGCCATTAAGCTTTGGTTGAATTGAGCCCGTACCAAACTTTGATGGCACCAGAGCTGCATCCTGCTGGTGATGGCAATTAACTTATAAGTGGTTTTTCTGCACCTTGAAAAGTTCAGAGTAATGTATGAACACAAGGTCTTGTTATTGGAAACGATCTTGTCTGCATTTCTCCCACATAGCCAACTTTGTTTCCCCGAAATATTTAGACCACAGCTTGCTATTACCACAAAACAGGAAAGTTTAACAGTGGTTAGAATAAACTTCCCTGGTTCACTTACAGCCATCCTGGCTGTAGCCTCCTTGTAATAAACATGATTTAAATCAGTGAGAAGACATAAACATGAGTTTGATTTTCTTCTGAAAGGCTGCGTGCATTCCACACAACTTTTAAGAGCACTTCCAATGCTAGCTTTTAAAAGAAACTTTATCACACTGAGATTAAAGGATTAGAATTTAAAAAGAGTTCCTAAGCAAGCCTGAAAATCTACAAAAATGGAAGAAACATGTTAGAAGATCCATTGTGGACAGGGTAACGTCTGTTTCTAAAAATTGTTGAAGAGATTTATGTTCTCCACAACCTGATAAGAGGCTTCTTCCTTTGTCCATTATGATTTGAGAAACGGAAAGCATCCAAAGTGAATTTCATCTTGCTGGATTAAATGGGCTCTGCGGGAAGTTCTGTTTTCAGTCGCTTAACGGCAAGGATTACACAGCGTGCATGTTCCCAGCAGATCCTTTTGCATAAGCCTTGATTACCTTACAGCGGGAAAGCCTGCTCTCCCCAGCAGCCACTCTGCCCATGGGCCATGGTGCACTCGTTAAAACACACAATAACGAGCAATTACAGTGTCATGATACAGAATTCTTGATAGCTGAATCTGTAGTTTATTGATGGGATCAGATTAGAGGCTTAGAGCCTGACAAAGTGAAGGAGATTTTTTTTTTTGCTGGTGAATCTCCAGGTAAACCCTGCCTCGGGAAGCCTTTAGGCAAATTTGACTCTGCTCCTAGCACTACTCTTCTCTCTCTGGGCCCTGTTCAGCAAAGTATTTAAATACATAAGTATATACCCAAACCTGTGCAGTTAGGTAATGTCAGGTCTGAGAAAGAACAGGGTTTTTTGTGTTTTTCCAAGGTATCAGTCTTGCATGTGTCCAGGATAGATGGTGTCCTGTGAGTGTAGGAGCTGAGCTCTGAAGAAGTGTGAGGAGGCACAGATGCTCTTTGACAGGGAGTTTGCATCAAGAGTATTTCACCTGGGAAGCCTGTGAACCTGGGGGCTCCAAACATGCTCCTGGTACCTCTCCTGCTTCCAGAACTCTTCTGCTGGCATCTGAGTGATGGAGAACAAAGCCTGTGTTGAGTATGAAGAAAACTTTCAAACAGGAGAAGAGACCATCATCCGGCTGCATCCTCCCACAGTCTACATGTTGGTGACCTTCCACGCACTCACCATCCAACACAGGTGACAGCAACAGCTCTTACCTCCTCTCAGCCCGCTTCAAGGCAGGAACAAGCACACCTAGACCACCCCTGGTGAAGACTTGTCCAACCTGCTCTTTAAGAGAACCTGTGGAAGAGGCTTAGAAACTCCCCCAGCTGCTCCTTCCACTGCTTTTCAGTTGGAAATATTTTCCTGCTATCTCATCCAAATGCTGTTTGCAGCAGCTTAAATCAAATATGCCTTGCCAAGTGCAACCAGACACGGAGAAAAAGCTGCTTGCTGTCCTCCCTACCACATTCAGACTGCTGTCTGCTCCTCTCCCCTCAGTCCTCTCTCTTCCAGAGTAACTTCTCTGCCATTCCTCACGACTCAAATTTCTCAAACCTCTGTCACAGCTGCCCATCCTGGACAGCTGTCAGCCTTTCTTAAACTGGTATTCAGCACACAAGCACAAGACTCATCAACAAAAAGCAGAGCAAAATCACAGCTTGTGACATACTTATCAACACAATCCAGAACAGGTTTTCCCTTTTCTTCCCCTTTCATTAACATTTCATCTTCTATCAGTTATAATCTCATGTTTGGGGATGTTTGGGTGGTTTTGTTTGTGTTTTTGTTTGCTTGTTTGGTTGGTTTTGGGGGTGATGGAGGTGGTGGCGCTGTTTTGCTGCCTGCTTTTTATTTACACATTTGATCCCTCCTTCCCAAGTTCAACATTTTACTGTGTTCACCTTCTTTGGCTGTGTTTTTCCCGTGACTTACAGATTGCTCTGAGTACCGCTGCATACCTCAAGCAGGTTTGCAAACTTTCCTCCAGGGACTTCATCCCTCCACAAATGAAAGTGCGTCTTCTACTCCATTGTCTGAACTCGAAGTGACAAACAAATTGACTAAAATCTCTGCAGACTTTTGTAAAAGAAAAATTAATTAGAGAGTGAACTGTGAACTATCGACGTCTTGCCTTTGGGTGTCATTTGTCAAGGAGTTCAGCACCTACCCTGGTATGATTTAATCTCTTTCACTTTCTATTAAATGATATATAAGAACATCCTTTGGCCATGACAAAAGCATTTCTAAAGTCATGATGCAACACACCAGCTACTTTTCCCCTGTTCCTGGGACCAGTTGTCCTGTCAAAGAAAGGTGTCAGACTGGACTCCTGTGACTTGTTTTTGAAAAACCTACTTTTGATATATTTGCATTTTATCCTTCCGGTGCTTATAAAGTTGTGAATAATTCACACAGAATCTTTCTGGGTACCAAAGCGAGCCTGACTGGTCTGTCTTCTCTCCATCCACATCCTCCTCCCTTTTCTTCTCTTGTTTGCTCTCATCCAGCCTGCTGGGATCTCTTCCACCCTCGCTGTGCACTCAAAGATAATTGCTGATGTCTCAAGGAGTGCTTCAGCTGATCCCTCACTTACCCCAGGGTGAACGTCATCTGTCCCTCCCGGTTTATCTAATTTCTCTAATTTATGCCTTACATTTAAAACATTTAACTTATCTAAACATTTCAACACTGAGGAAACTACAGAGAAATACCAAATAATGGTTGTTATGCGTTGATTTATCAGTCTGCTAACTCAGGAGAAGTAATGAATCTTTTACGTCCCATTACTTTCAAAGATACTTTCAAATAGACATAAACATTAGATTTATTAGGTCTAATGATAATAGTAAGCTAATAACCCTATTTTGAAAATAATACATTTGCTATATAGAAATAATGAAAGATCAAGTTTGAGTTTCCTCCTTATACAGCTGTTACTCCTTCACTGACTATTCTCTACCTTTTATAAAGCCAAAATCAGCTCTATTTTTGCTTTAAAATCAAACTAGGTTTTTAACCCAATGTTAATGGAAGTTCATGATTTTGTTTCTTTCTCGTATCACTCAAACTGTTGCCATGGAAATAATTCTATATGGAGATGGGTCAAGAGAAAATAATCTTTCAGAGAAGATTATTGCTTGAAAAACACATAAATTTTAATAATTTAATCAAAAGCATAAAGTAGTCAATCTAAAAATCTATGCAAGTATAATAACTCAGTTCAACTGCCTGATCTTTCTCTCCTATGCATATCTTCTACACTACTGTTAAAAATGCATTACTAATTATTCTACTAATATGGTTTTCCAGCACACAGCCCAGGTGGCCACTGAAAGTATTCTGCCAAGGAGAAGAGAAAGGATTGCTGTTCAATAAAATAAAGAGCATTGTTCTCACGCTTGCTTGTCACTTTGAGATAAATGTGATTTCTCCTGGATAGAAAACCCTTTATCTTCCCCCTTTCTGCCCTGCCATACTGCTGGGGGAAGCCTTGCGACAATCCCTGACCCAGATGTGGCTCCACATCCATTGTGAGTGTTTTATCTCCAGCAACCTGGTCCCAAGCTCAGTGAAAAAACCCAGGAATCTTCGGAAAGAAAACATTGCGCATGTTTTATAGCTAGAAGTGGTTGCAGACACTAGCTGAATTGTAAACTATTTTGCTGTTGAAACTTGTCTTTGTGTTAAAGTAAGGAAATCCTCTATTAATATCCTCAAGGAAAGATTGATTATTTGGGGGTAAAACAAATGCATCCCAGAAATTCCAGTTTACTTTTGTTCTTATTAATTCTTCTCTCTACACTGGTGGCATATCTGCCACACCTGTGCCTGCGAGCTGTGTTAGCAGAGATTTTCCCTGGGCTTTCTCCTGGGAGGTCACATTGTCCTTATCATCCATCTCACCATCATCATCCCTTCCAATCCCTAACATTCTGTGATTCTGTGATCTATTCTCTGCATAATGTTTTACCGGGGCGCAGATACATTTTTATCCAAGGGCTATCCAGTGCCCTTCATCCAGGGGTGTTCTAGGTGTTATGCTTGAAATAACCAGCAATAAGACACTGGCAAACATTCTTCTCGTTTCAAAGACAGCTCAAACAAGATGGATTTGTTGAGTGATTTGCTCCTGGTTATTGATCCCACTCTGTCAGAAGCAGAGAATAATCCAAAGCACCCAACTCCAGTGTTATCCTCCAATTCAGCCTCTCATGCTTGGTCATTTCAGTTTCAGGGTGACCCATGAAAGCACAAGACCTATTTTTGCATAAAAATCTTTCAAGGAAGGTGAAAGGAGAATAAAACTTGAATGAAGTTACAAAACATAGAAGAAGGAAAACAACAAGAATAAGACTAAGTATCAAAGGACAGCTGGATTAACCAAAAAGACCTGAAGGCTTATGATTGATACCATTAACACAAGAGAAGTGATTTTTCCTTACAGGAATGATACGGGGGAAAGTATAAACTAAAAATAATGGAATAGCAGAGTTATTAGGCCATTGTTTATCTGGCTTCAAAGCAGAGAACAACAGGCTTTTACCTAAACTGGTGATAAGATTTAGAGAGAAACAAGAAAACAAGGAAGTCTGTAAGATAAATCCTAAAATAGCTTGTGAAGGCTTTGAGCCTCTCGGTATTGACAAAGCATTAAGTGCAGACAGCATCCATCCAGGGGTGCAAAGGGAAGCGGGGGTGGGATGGGGAGAGGTCCAGCAGATTTTTGTCCAAGGTCGTGTGTCTCCCCAAGCCAGGGACAGGCCGAGTAAACACGAACAAGTCAACAGCCGCTGAGGCTGTTCAATAGGAGTGGAGAAAATCCCAAAGTTTGCAGGAATATGTTGGGAATGGCTGGAGAAAGGAGGTTGGTTGGTACCAGAAGGTTGATGCAGGCTTTCTGCATCCCTTTTCAGCAGCCCCAAGCTCTCCCCAGCAAATGTGTGGGGAACACCAGGAAATCGCTTCTAGCAGAGGTGCCTGAACTTGGGCAGCATGAATATGCTTTTCCTCTTTGTTTTTCCTTCCTATGGTGAGCAGAGGGTGTCAAGGGTGAATGGCAGCTCACAAACATACACTGTGGCTCAGGAAAGTATCCAAATTTAGCAAAAACCCTGGGAATTTCTTTCAGTCTCACTGAAGTTAAAGGAAGCAGACACATTGTAGGAGTTTTATATTAATATGACTGCCAAGGTGGAGTCAAATTAATTTAGCTGTTGATGTTTTAATCAGACAAAGCATTCATAAACTAATTTAAAAATATGATTTATTACAAATATGAATTTACCAGACAGTTCCTCTTTTTTTCCAGGGGGTTACTTATTCTGACATGATAGGTCTGAATACTGATGGTCAGATTTAATAACAGGTTACCTAAAGGATGCCTTAGTGTTCCTATTCACCAACTGATTTTGGCTTTCAAGTAGCATAATTAAAAATAATAATATAAGAAGTGCTGTAAGAAATTCAGACCAGTAATTCTGCTGTGCTAAAATTCTAAAATACTAAACCACCTGTGACCTCCAAATAATTCACTGTTACCAAAGATCAATTTAATAACTCTAAAAAACAAATATCACAACACAAGTGACATAGTGGTGATACATCCTCTAAATTATTCATCTGTTCACAAATCTTACCAAACTTTGTCATATAAAATTCAGCACTTCAAGTAAGAACATAGCTTCATCGCCTGAGGCTTTGGTGCTTTCCTTCTTATTGACCTACCATTGTAAAGATGAATCATTGTAAAAGAGCACTATTGATTTTCAAAAGCTCCTTGGAAAAGCAGTATCTTGGCTTCATTAAAAATTTAATAGCATAGTATAGCAATACATCTGGAAGAGAGCTGAGATTATCTGCATTTAGCTTCCAACTGACTAAAGAAATAAGGCAAAATCCCTGTAAAAGGTGTAGAAATCCAACTTGGACTTGGGTCTTAGCCAAGTTTAGACCCACACGCATGAAGATATCTCTGCATGTGCTGCCTCTCTGTGGAGGTACCTGAACTGTGTAGACAACTCAGGATTTACCTCAGAACTTCTTCACTGAGTGCCTAGATACGTGATTTTACCTGAGCTAAGTCCACCTTACACCTAAACCCACTTGCGATTCAGACAGCAGATATGTCCCTGCCCTCCCCAGCTGGCTCAGGGCACCCAGGGTTGCCACTGTGGCAGACAATTATCTCCATGGTCATGCTGCTCATCTTTGATATCTAAAAGACAACTCCTGACAATGCCTAACTTCAGTGTCTCTTGGGCATGGCAGGTACCTCATACTCAACTCTCCCACATATGTGTAAGGTCCCTAGATGTCCTCCAGAACCCAGTGTCAGATGTTGCAGCATGTGGCAGCAGTGATGAGCAGCCCATCAGCAACGTCTGTTGTTGGACGCTCACTCTGGTCGTTGTCAGAGACTGAAAAGGCTAATGACTCAAACACTATGGCAAAACCAGTTCATCCAGCCACAGCAGACGGGACATCCCTAGGAGCAGGAGATGGGACATCCAGGATAAGGTGAATTGCGATTTACATATCAATGACACACTAATGAGCCACAGACAAAGGCGGGCTGGCTGATTCAGGAGCTGGGGGATGTGTTGAAGGACAGGCAGCCCTGTCTTCTGATAGACCCAGCATGGCACTAACAGAGACGACCCCATACCGCTTGAGACCCTTCAGGACTTTTCCATCTTTCGCAATCACCCCCTCCGCCACCGTGATGCCTGCTCAAAAGACCAAAGATTATGCAAGCAGGTGATCCAGAGGACTATAAAAGCCCACCTGTGCAAGCACCTGAGTGGTGTCCACCGTGCCCACCCACCATCCTGAGGATCACTCTGCCCACCAGTCTCACCTCACGAACTGAACAAGACACCGGAGGACGCTGCACATCGCTGGATCCAAGATTACGAACCCTGTCATACGCATTGCAGAGCCGTAAGGATGGTGAAATCTCTCTTTCCTTTCTTCCCTATGCTTCTATTCTTTTGCTTTCTTTTTTATAAGTAATTTAGTAATGTAAGATTTACAGCCCCACATGTGCCACAAACTTTTTATGTTTGCCAAATGAACTTAAATCACATAAATCCTTCTGCCACCAAATCATTTGCCAGTTGGGCCTAGTTGCAAAACAAAAGCCTTCTGTTTACGGACCTTAAGTATTGCGTACACTGCTTTCCAACCAAGGAGACCCACGAACCTGAGTCACCTCTTCCCCTCTCCCATGCTGCTGGGTGGGACATGACAGTCATTCCTCCTGTTTTTTGGCATCTTCAGGAGTTAGGCAGAGCCTGAGAGATAAGTTCTTCATGGCTTTCTAGAACTCTCTGGTGTTTAAACTGCTCTGGTGCAGCATCTGGGACTTATGAGAAATCAGTTGAGCTCTGGGTTGGCAACTTGGTTCCTCTGTGACCTGAAGGTTCTTGATGTTTATTGTCCTGTCTGATGGATAAGACCATACAATTGCTACATAAACCTCAGAGGTAAAGAACAAAGTAAAAGTCTCAGACAGGATTTCTGAAAGTTTTAATACTTTTTCCATCAGCCTGTTCCCAGCAGGCAGAAAAATCCTGGCTGAACAGCAAAGGCTCCTGAAACGAACAGCATGAAAAGATGTCTTTTATTATCTCGCTTCAAAGTACAGATCATGACCATTAAATGATTCAGGACTACAAGTTCCAGACCTCCTTTTCCCCTGCTTTCATCTAACCAGCAAAGAAAAAGGCCATAACAACTTCAGCATTTAGGACAAGCTAATGCATCTTTCTCTAGAACAAAACATAACCCCTCCAACCCGCCCCCCGCCGCTGCAACCAGATCCCAGCCCCCATCCAGCCTTATTTCAATATCTGTGCGATGTGCACGATGACAAACCAGAGACAGCAATATTTCTCAGCTGTCTCCTCGCTGACCTTTAGATAAGAGCAGCCTTGCCCACTTCTGGCCACCAGAAAGGAAGAGGCCTGTGCTCCAGACGTGCCGGGGAGCGAGCTGCAGTTTTCGGCTTTGCTTTCCCACTGTGCTGGGCTTTTTCACCAGCTGCGGTTTGGAGGCTGGGATCGAGCCCCCGTCCCGCCTGCACAGAGCCCTGCTGATGTCACTGCCTGAGCATCTGATGCCTAAAGCTAAAAATGTGAGTGTCCTCTGTCCCTGGGCTCCCTGGGGAGGCTCTGCCGCGGGGGCGTTGTGCTGCTGGAAACCGTCTTGTCTGCCAGGAAGGGGTGGGGGGCACCTCTGGTCACTCAAAAAGTGGCATGTAGGTGTCCTTCTGCTGTCCCAACAGGCGCTTGGGACGATCCCAGGGGCTGACACACAGCTTGCGGACATCCCTGCTGACATCCCCAGGGACCATGCACCTGGGGTGAGGGTACATACGTGGCATGGCTGTACGATCCCAATGGGTAAAATTGCTTGATTTGTTCTGCCTGGAGAAGAGGACACTGAGAGGAGACCTCATCACGGCCACAGCTTCCTCACCAGGGGAGGAGGAGGGGCAGGGCTGAGCTCTTCTCTTCAGTGACCAGTGACAGAACCCGAGGGAATGGCAGGAAGATGTGCCAGGGGAGGTTCAGGTTGGACATGAGGAAAAGGTTCTTCCCCCAGAGGTGCTGGACACTGGAACAGGCTCCCCAGGGAGGTGTCACGGCCCCAAGCCTGACAGTGTTCAAGAAGAGACTGGACAACGTCCTCAGACACATGGTGTGAACTGTGGGGTTGTCCTGTGCAGGGACAGGAGTTGGAATCAATGATCCTTGTTGATCCTTTCCAACTCAGGACATTCCGTGATTCTGTGGGTGCCAGCCACCCCAAATGCACATGTAGTCACTTATACTGACCCCATACTGTTCTCTAGTGTGCATTCAAGCTGAAACATCAGTGTTTTTTTCCCCGGGGCTTGCTCTCCTCCTCTTCTGCTGCTTTGCTCTCCTGGAGTTTGTTGGGAGTTAGCACTTCAGAGCTCGCGCCTCTGCGCCAAATTTGGCTGAAGCTGCTGGGTAAAGGCTTTCAAAAAGGTACATCCTGGTCCTTTTGGGAACAAGAGAAAAAACATAATAGGTATGTCGCTGCTGCCCAGAAAATGTGTCTTTGCCCATATGGCAGGCAGGAATGTGCCTGAGGCAAGGCAGCAAGTTGAGGATCTGGAGAGGTCATTTCGGTGCTTATTCTCAGCCTGTCGTGCAGCTGCCAGCAGGTTCCTGGCAGCCTGAGCGGGTCTCAGGGGTGTGCTGCTCCCTCCCCTGCCTCCTCTCCTTCCCTCCACCTCAGCTCTGGGGCAGGTCAGACTTCTCAGCGCCATCATCCAGCAAAGCAATAGCTTGCAATGGCATTAAGACCTCGAAACGGCTCAGACAGGTTGTGGTGAAAGCTGGAACACGGGTCTACAGGAGGCAGTGAGTTATGGGGGTAAGGCAGAGGGAAAGTCCCTGAGAGCTGGTAATTAGAGAGCTGGGGACCACCACAGGAACTGTGAGAAGCAGGAAGGGTGCCCAGGCACCAGCAGCTCTCACATGGGTGTAGGCAAGGAGCGTCCTCACTGGTCCCAAAGCTGGTGCTGCTAGCCAAGTGGCATGAAAGAGAGTGTGAGATAGAGTCATGCTTTTTGCAGCAGCTAACTTTCCACTTTAAATAAGAGTTAATTTGCTTTCTTCAGATAGGACTACAGCCTGTTGAGCTCAATAGCAGGAGGTTACATATGGAAATGCAGAGGAGCATAGATGAAATATAAACTATCCAGTCTAATATATTAGCATATTTTTGAGTGATGAATAGCTGTTGCCTTGCAAACAGCTTGCTGCTACATCGGCCTTCTGCAGCAGCAAACATAATATGAGCTATTTGCTAGCATCATATTTGGGCTTTTCTGAGCCTTCTGTGTTCACGCGTGGTTCCCTAACAATCTGAAGTAAGCCTTATATCACCTTTGCACCCTCACAAGCCTGAGTTGAACTGGTGGCCTTGTGAGATGACAGCCATCTTCTGAATGCCTCCAGCTCTCCTTCAAGTGAGCAGAGAGAGTTTTGCACACCCTGGAAATGCCGAGGTTTGGTGCACGGTTGTAATCAGCAAAGGCTGTTTGCCAGCTGGTGCTGCCCACCTTGGCGAGACTCAATGGGGCCGTGTGGCATCTCCCTCCCTCCCTGCCTTGTGCTTCGAGCCTGCGGCTGGGCTGGGGTGTGGGGAGGTGAGGCTCATCCACCTCCCACCCCTCAGGGCTCACAATTAACATGTGTGGCCAGGGAGAGCAGGTGGAGGCACCGAGCACGCAGAACGCCCGAGGACATCCCTGCTGTCAGCACGGTGACCGCCGTGCACCAGCTGGCTTGCCACTCTTGAGGTACTTGTCACCAGGAGGTGACAGGGATGGTAAGGCCAGATGGCCCTGTGCCGGGGCTGGCGGCTCTGCAGAGTCCGTGGTGCTTTTAAGGAAACTAACTGGTGAGGAAAGTGCCTGCATGTATCTGTGGCGATACCACAACCACTAACGCCATCGGCCAGCACTGGTGGCTGCCTGAAATGAGCTTATTAATGCAGTGGAGCTGGTCAAAGTGGCAGCACATCCTGGCTCTGCCACCACTCTGAAACGCTTTGGGGCAGAGCAGAGCAGAAGATTCCCCGAGCAATGCGTGGGGTTGCTTAAGGCAGGTGCTGGGTGAGGCCAGGGCCACCAGGCACCATGCGACATGTGCCACAGCCGTGTCCCCAGGATGAACAGCCAAGCCCACATATGCAAGCCTGGGCCGCTTCGTAGTCCAGGGTGCAGCAGGATTTTGCAGGGAGGAATGCTGCCAGTGGCATGAAGGAGAAACAAAGAGGTGCTTGCTGGTTTAGACCTCTGCATCAGACATTACATGGCCAGGAAAGCAGGCATCTCCACAGCCCTTTGCTTCTTGACTGGTGTTTTTGGGGACTGCTTCAGCCAGAGCTATGGCAAAAGCAGAGAGGGCTCTGGTGAAATCTGCCCAGAAGTCGAAACAATGTCAAATTTTTTTAAGGAACATCTCCAAAAATGCTGTAGAAGTAAAAAAGAGAGGAGAGGAGAGGAGAGGAGAGGAGAGGAGAGGAGAGGAGAGGAGAGGAGAGGAGAGGAGAGGAGAGGAGAGATGATGGGTTAACAGAGGAGTGGAGCTTTATGTTGAGATGCAGAAGTGCAGCGCTGGTGTTCCCCAGCAGACCTCCCTGATGCAGTGCTACATGCAAAGTGTATATAAGCCATTTTTCCAAAAAGCTTTCCCAAATGTGCCTCTGATAATCTCCAGAGACAATGATGCCTACATGTGCAGGCTGGTAGGTAGAGGGAAGAGAGTTTTGCTGTAGCTGCACCCGTTGTCTTTACGACACAAAGGAGGGAAACAGCCCTCGCACACACAGAAAAAGGCAGCATTTCCATTTAAAGGCAGACTGAAAGGATGTGAAACAATTCGTGTGTGGCCACAGGCAGCTAATTCTAGACAAAAAGGAAAGCTGTATCAGTGCAGCTTTCCCAGACAGACAAGCCATAACTCAGAGCACCCTTTCGCCGTCTCCTGCAACGAGCCTCCCTTCAGCTGCTGCAATCTCCACTCATTCATTTCCTCCCCTCCCTCTCCACTGCTTTCATTACCCATTACAAGACCTATTCATGGACATCCCCTGAAACGTCCCGTTTGTCGAGGGAGTTGCAGTGCTTGCTTTCGCTTCCAGCTACTGGACATGTTGAGCCAGGGGCCCAGTCTTAGGTAATAAACAGCGCCTTTGTCAAAACGAAGCAGAGTTTAAGTACCAGCGAACAGTGTCTGTCTGCTACATAGGGGGCCGGTAGGGCCTTAGCCAGCTATTGAGATGTCTTTGTGCCATGTTGCCATAGCTACCCTCCAGCTAAATAGGGAAAGAGCTCCTTTGTCCCAGATTAAGACCAGCAGACTTTTGGAGCAGAGCCTACTGGAGACTGAGGACAAGGAGCTTGTCTGCAGCTGCTGGGTCTTTTGCATTGGGCTGAGTGGAAAAGGAGACGGAGAATTGCTTGAAATAAATTGATTTTATATACATATAGGTGTACATGGACCCAATTTGAAACCGCTCTGTTTCTGCAACCATGAACTGCCCACGAATGAAACTCTTACCACTTGAAAGGGTGGAACATAGAGTTTCAAATGATTACCCTAGATGTCTCTCATTAAACTGTTTGTAAATTTTTATGTAATTGTAAGGTGTTGCCATCGTGAAATACACTGCTTTGAAACTGGGTCCATCCTTTTGAAACACCCTGCATGTATGCATATGTACATATACATACACAGAAAGCTGTGGAATAGCGGCAGTTGAGGGACAGGTTTGCCAGCAAAGGAGGTGTAACCTGAAGTAAAAAGGACTGGAAATCAATCAAGCAGGAGCCTTTGCAGCACTTGACATGGCTCCAAGGGCCAAATCCTCTGAAAAGGGGACCACAGGTCTTGCCCACATAGGCTATTTCCAGGCGAGACTCATAAGAAACACACATCAAACTAGCAGGTACTGTCCTTTCTGGTAAGCAGAATCTGTGCTGGCTCTGCACGTCCTCACACATCCATCTTTGCAGACCCCTTGGTGCCCGGGATGGGGGACGCGTGTGCCTGTGCAGCATGGCCAGGCCTAATGCTAAATGCTAAATACCAAGCGGATTAGCCCTACAACTGATTTTTTTTTCTGGCTTGCTTGGACCTTTATCTCAGCGAAAGTGAGGCTGAGTGCTCCTGTGCTGCACCATAGTGCCATTGACCAACACGGGCAGGGGAAAATCGTGGTAGACGGTGAATGCTTGTGTCTTCTGCTTGCTGCTTTGCACAGGCACTGCAATGTCACATGCATCCATCACTTTATTCCTGAGCACACTGAACGGTGGGATGTTACACAGCTCATTTGCTGCCATCAAAAAACAGGAATTTCCAGAGAGGTGGCGAGTAGCCTCAGGATCAGCAGGCCTGGTCTAGCTCCAGCTCTGGGTTTTGTTTCTGCCTACCATAGACTTCCTAAAGCCACCTCATTTCTTGATTGTGCTCAAGAAACGGGGAGAATTTCAGACCTCCTGAGCCTGGGATATGCAAGTTACATGGACTTCTCAGCAAATGAATTCACATGAATTCATAGAATAAGGGCTGGATATGTTCAGTACAAATTTTGAATGACATGTAAACTAATTTTGAAGGAAGGACTGAAGACATACAAGTAAAGGAAAAAATACGATAAAAATATAACAAGGCTTTACCAAGGTCACTTGAGTCAGGCAAACTTGATGGCTTTTGGTGATAAGAAAAAAAAAAAAAGACCAAACAAAGTACTCTATAGGCTTTTTTAGACATGGGAAATGCTTTAGATCTAATCTGTCTGGACTTCAGCAACACTTTTGATAAAAGAGCCACATGGGAAATTATTGTTTGTGTTGGAAGAAGCGGGGACTGGTATTCAAGCTGGAGGTCTGTCAGGAAATAGCCAAGAACAAACACAACAGGTTTGTCTGAAAGGAAAATGATAGGAACGGGGCGGGGGGACATAATGGGTGAAATTCCTTGGAGCCAGATTTAGTTAGTTTTCTTCTGGAACAAAAAGTAAGTGAGGGCTAATGATACTTGCAGACAATAGACAGTTAGGAGGCATCAGTGAATTGGGAATATCATAAAGGAAAAACATGCTACGTTTGAGAGCTGGAACAGCGGACCCGGAGTGAAGAGTCCGAAGCACCCGTCATGCACTAAAACTCCCTCTCCACTAATTAATTAAACCGAGTCAGGGCAGGTTTATGAACTGCCCTGTGACCATTGGTGAGGATGAATGTTTATGTGCCTCCTGGCACTGTTTGACTGGGGCCGACCAGCTCCCTGCTAGACGATGCCCAGGCACGGTTTGGGGATTAGCACCGGCCGGGGATCGCTGCCAGCGGGCCGTTTGGATGAGGTCACTCTGCTGTAGAGATTACGAGAGTCGAGCTGTGTGGATGCGAGCCATGCCGCGCCGTCAGGCCCTGGCTTGCTTTACTGGCCTGACGCAGACGTAGCCTTAAGAAATTGCATCGTTTTGCTGTGAGCACCTATGCAATGTGCTTGCACAAGACAGCAAATATGGTCACAGCTCGTAACAAGCCAGAGACATCTGAAAGAGCAAAAGCATATTTTTTTTCTCCTTTGCAACCTTTTCTGGAAAAAAAAAAAATGTGTTATCACAGCTTCCTCTAGCCCAAAGTCATTCCAACTGGAGCAGGCTGGCATGCAAAGAGATGTTGGATGGAGCCCTAAACGTGTCCAATGAGAGGGAATTGAATGAATTTGGCCAGTTTAGCCTGGCAAAACAAAAGCTGGGAAGCAATTCACTTGCACTGTCTGTTAATACATCGAGGAGGTAAGCACCAGAGAAAAAAAAAAAAACGTAAGCTAAAGGCAACTGTTGGCACAAGTACAAATGTGTATCAGTCAGCCACAAATAACTTTAGGCTGGAAATCAAATGTGGTTTTCCAGCCACTGGAGGAGAGCGCTTCAGCTGCGACCTTGCAGGAGGAGCACTGGAGGCAGAGGAGAAACTTGGTTTAGGAGGTGATGGCTGCACACCTGGGAATTCGTGTGACATGGTGGCTTGTGACAGCAGAGACTGACCCCATGAGGGCCCCCAGTCCAGCGTCTTCTCTTCCTGAAGAATCCATAGGAAAGCCTGCCAATAATGACCACGAGAAGCCGTGCTGAGACTAATTGTTCCCACCATCCATCGAGCTCTTTCATTGACCACAGCCCTTGTGTACATTAGTTGAGGCAGGGCTGCTAATGGGGACTGGCGTTACGATATCGATATGCACCGCTGCCAAGTGCTGTGCTCACCCCTGGGTTGCTGCTTGATCATATTTGCTTCCTGAAAGACTTGGCCTCACACACATTGTTAGAAATGAAAGCACATGGGAAAAAAAAAAAAGGAGGGGGGGAAGTTCTATAACATGTGCAATCAACTGCAACCTGAAGATAGTTTAGAAGGCAAGAAATGGTGATAATTGCTCTGGCTAATAACTCTGCACATCCAATTTACTTCTTTACGATTTTTCCATGCTTGCTAGTCTCAGCTATTAGTGTTTTGTTTATTAAATCAGTGCTTTTCAACTTGTGGTCTACAGATCCTGGAAGGTTTTGTGCTACTTGCAAGCAGTTGTGCAAAAACTAGTCAAGAAAAGGAGATCTGTTGTCAGAGCCCTATGCTTGCTATACAGAAGTCTGTGTTGTAGAGCAGTTCAAATCCCAAAACAGCTGAGTTCAGCTGTCCCCCAAACCATGTGTGAGCAGAACTGTGTTTGTACAGTGTCCAGCACGGTCAGACTCCAACTCATCCAGCCTCTATGGACGCATCCATGGGCATATCCTCTCTCTAACGTGGTCCAGAGGTGTAGGGCCTGCCCTTGGTGTTTCTGTGATATAGAATATATATACAGCACATAAAGCCTGTAGCTGGGTAGGAAATACATATCCATGTGAGAGAAGTTAGATGAGGGTTTTTGCATGTCAAAAGGCAGCAAAACCAAATTATTTTGCCCTGCAGTACCTCATGTGCTCTCACAGTGGGAGATGTCTCCTAGAGATTTGGGGAGCAGTTGAGAAGCCCCAACTGTTGTGGAGGAGGAGGAAAAGGGTCATAAAGCAGCTGCTCTGTTTCAGTGCTTCTTTGGACATTTGCCTTTAGCCAAGTCATTCAGCCCCCATATGCAATAGTCATAATATTGTGTAGTTTAGTTTTTATCTGTTATTTAGTCACGACCTAACAACCTAAAAGGCGAAATCAGCAGCACCATTCAAATCCTCCAGTAGGAGTGTCAGTAGCTCTGGGGTGTCTCTCTGAGACACAATTTACAAATCTCTTCTGCTTTTTAGGCATTATCTGCAAAGTCTGCATACAGATCCAGGGTTATTTGGATCCAAAAGCCTGAATCTATTTCTAATATTTGAAATTTGAAACCAGGTGTGTGTGTCAATTTCTCTAAAGCTACCAATTAGTTACAGGCAATACTGGAATAGAGAGGGAAAGTGAACCAATGGTTAGGTCTGGAGCTCAGATGGGAACAACCTGGTGTCCCTGCTGTGGCTCAGAGATGGACAAACCATTTGAACTCTCTTCTTCTTTTTTCTATATCCTGGGCCACTGTGAGGAATAACGTATTCAGAATCATGGGAGGTTCAGGCTATAGTGACGGGAGCCTTACAAACAGGCTCTGCACCTACGAAGGTCTTTTAGGCATAATTGATTTCAAAAATATAAAGGCTCCTAAATACTTTGGTAACTCTTGGGATGAGAGCTTGCACATACGTTGGGTACGTCTCTTCACCAGTGTATCTACACCACAAAAGGAGTTGCCCCGCTGACTGGAGGACAGGAGAGAGGCAGAGACATTGTCTTGGCCACGCGTGTGGGAGCAGAGCGTTGTAGTGTCTGTGTAGCTTGGATTAAAGCATGTGCTGCTCTGCCATCACTGTTGGTCACCCAGAGAAGTTGTGGAGCCTCAGTCTTTGGAGACGTTAAAAACCTGACCAGAGACAGTGACCTGCTGTATCTGGCCCTGTTTTGAGCAGGGTTTTGGACTAGGTGATCTCCTGAGATCCCTTCCAACCTCAGCTCTTCTGTGACTCTGTGATACGCACATACATACACATACACACACACACTTCCCGCCACGGGACTTGGATACACATCTGAATTACAGAAACGCAATAAATTACCATTAATCAGCTGATGACAGTGGAGCTCACACACCCCCCTGCAGGTATCTGCATGTGCAACAGAGAGAAAAACCTCTTTTACTGAGGTTTAAAAATCAGTCAAGTTATTTCTCTCCAGAGATGGGCTGGAAAGGCTAGAATCATAGAATGTCCTGAGTTGGAAGGGACCAACAAGGATCATGGAGTCCAGCTCCTGTCCCTGCATGTGACAACCCCACAGGTCACACCGTGTGTCTGAGCACATTGTCCAGTCTCTTCTTGAACACTGTCAGGTTGGGGCCGTGACACCTCCCTGGGGAGCCTGTTCCAGTGTCCAGCACCTCTGGGGGAAGAACCTTTTCCTCATGTCCAACCTGAACCTCCCCGGCACATCTTCCTGACATTCCCTCGGCTCACACGACATACAGCAGCACAGTCACCACAAGGAACCTGTGACATCGTCATAAGCTGAGCAGGTTTCTGAGCTGGTAGGTAGATCCCACTATAGTGATCGATGTTCACCGGAGCAATGAGGAGAGGTTGAGAAGGTTTGGTTAACTTAACCTGATGTACATTCAAACTCATTTAAGAAAACAAGATATAGGCGCATTCTGCCAATTGCTGGGCCATGTTTCACAGGTAATTCTGGTGACACCTCCCTAGGTCTTTATAGGAAAAATTATATCTAAAACTCTGATGAATAAATACAAATTTTTAAGATAAAAAAATATATATTTGACTAATAATGCAGTAGTGCACAAAGCACTGCTGCCAACAGTAAAAGCTCCTAATCTGGGTCAATTAGTGATTTAAAGCAAAAAAAAGAATCTCTTCAAGAAGATTGCTCTTTAGCGGTCGAGTGTCAGGAGCCAGGCTCACCACTGTGCTCCATCTGCTTTGTATCGTGCTGTGACTCAAGCCCAGGTCTGAGAATTACTGGGACCATGCAGAGCAGCTGGAGTAGACAAGGAAGGCTGGGCCAACACGCCTTCATCAATTCTTAGGAGTTTTACACATTCTGGGAAGGGTGTTCTTTGGTCTGTTTCTTATGGCTGCTCTTCAGATACCACAAATGCCAAAGCTGCTGAGCTGTGGGATGGTGCAGTCGCTGGCCTGACCTCTCAAGGGAGGAGGATCATGAAGAGGGACCCTACTATGGGGTTTCCATCCTCAACCAGGAGCCATATCCCCTCTCCTACTGCCAGGCTCCCCATGCAGGAAAAATTAACATCACTTCTTCTTCCCTGGGCACTTTTAATCTGTTTTGGAGACCAGAAGATCTCTGAGGACAGAATATCTCTTTCCAGGCTTGTACAGTGCCCAGACCACACCGGGCTTGTACTGCAAACAATAAAGGAAGAAGCTTACTAGGGATTTGAGCAGTATTGCCTGCCTCTAACAAGAAACTTTGTGGGTGCTGTCTACAGGAAGCAAGTATACATAACCTTCTGGGAGGAGACATTTAGTCAATACACTTGGTGTGGAAACTAAAATGTGGGTAGGAGCAAGGAATAAGAACTCCCTTAATCATTGTCATTGATTTTCTGAAATGTCTCTGTGTCTGTTCGTAAGAAGGATGCAGTGACATCCTATGTTTATTCACTGTCAGCTCTGGGTGGGAGGAGGTGGCCATGCCAATTAAGAAGTTTAATTAAAGCAGCAACCTTTCTGTTTCAGAGGTGGGGGCCTGTCATGTGCTAATTTATTGTCATGAATAAGTCATTAAAGTAGGAGCTGCTGAGGACTTACCCATAAAGCTCAGGTTTGTAGCACATCTTCCCTGATTACTGGAAATCATTGCAGATCTGAGATCAAGACCTTGATGTGAAACTCAAGAATATGAGTCTAAACAGATCAGAATTATGTCTGTGATGTTTTACTGCAGTATTGAAATCTCCTAAGAGCAGGGACAAACTGTTACAGTCTATGGCAAGATTAATATGACTGAGTTTCATATACGTGTCATGCCCAATAAATCTTCAGGAGCACCCGATACCCATTTTTTGTCTTGTTGCTCACTGTGGTGCATCCCTCTGTCGATCATGTTGCTGCATCAGAGAGAAGAGGTGCTTGTGGTCTCTGAGCCACAGGCGGCTGACTGTCCATCTGCCCGGGATGCGGTAAGCTCCTCAGGGAACAGATGTGACCAAACTCAGATGCTGTTATAACAGAGGAATCAGAAATGGCAGCTTATAACCTTGTTTATCATTGCCTGATTCATTCTGCAT
Organism: Pampusana beccarii; assembly: GCA_013399365.1. Lineage (NCBI taxonomy): Eukaryota > Metazoa > Chordata > Aves > Columbiformes > Columbidae > Pampusana > Pampusana beccarii. Next base: position 129,662 of record VWYH01003312.1, on the reverse strand, counting down.
TCAGATGAACAAACTCAGCTCTGAGTTCAGGCTGCTTTGAACCGCTTCTGGAGGTTACTTCATTCCACCTGATTCACGGCCTTGAAACTACTAGTTCCTGTCATAGAGGAACACTGGTATCCAACTTAAAGTATTACTGTTTTGATTCAGGGAGGTGAACTCATGAGCCACAAACCCCCCTGTTTATTAGAGATTCGTTAACACTTTGCGACTATTCTGCTGCTTTCCAAAGTAAGTGAGGCATCTGTAATGAAGGACAAATCTCGTCCCCCTGGACCAGGTAACACCCGATGCAGCATTTGGGCGCTGCTCATCGTCTCTGTGGGTTCCTCCAACTGATCTGTTTCTTTCACTATTAGCGTAGCCGTGGCTCTTCCAAACCAGCCTACAGATGAGGAGAGACTGGCATTAAAGGAGAGCAACTACTCGAGAAACAAAGCTGGTGTACTTCACAGAGCAATAGCCAGTCTGGCTTTGTGGGGATTTGTCATAAGCAAAACAGGCAGAAAGGCCATCACCGTTTCAGTGTTGCTGGCTTACACATCCTGGTGCTTCATCATAGTCTGTTGAATGTCTACTACACTCTGCAGACAAAAACAACCAACCAAACAAAACAACAAAATCCAGACAGTCACTTTGTGGAACTGAAGAGATCCCCCCCATAAAATGTCGGTTCAAAGAAGTTTAATATGCTTGTAGACACAGATAAGACAAACCTCATGGGTTTGTGCTCGCACATACATGGATTTTTGTAGGTACACATATATGTCTGTGCATACAAATACTTACACACATTACACAATACATTAAGAGTCAAAATTAAGCCGTTTCAAAGCTGGCCTAGTCATTGAATTGACAGTGATGTTGCAGAAATATCTAAATGTTGTAGGGGACTCAAAAAAAACATATGAAAACCAAGCTGGAGGCTGGGAGGGATGTCCACTCTGCAATGACAGAAAGAACAAAACAGCTGAGGTTTCCAAAGCTATTTCAGGGTGATAACTGCATAACTTCCACAAAAATAAGTGAGTTATATGGCTGAATCTTCTAGTCTGATCCTGTTTTTCTCCATTACAGCTGTGGCTGAATTCCTGAGCCTGCTTTGAAAAACTGATCCAAGTGTCCAGGATAGTCAGACAACAGCAGAAAGGCTTTGTGTTGGAGATTGTGTAACATCAGGGTTGGAGAACCAAAATTCAAGCTGATTCAAGCAGGTATAGCTGGAAGCAGTGAAGTGAAACCGAAAAAAAAAAAAAAAAGAAACTGCAGATTAAATGTCAGAACTGCTTTTTCCAAAGCCAAGGTCTATTAGCCGGGGGACATCGTCCAAAGAGAGTTATGGAATCCCCATTAGCTAGCTCTTTTGAAAGCTTAGCTGTACCAATAACACTCAATAATACATTTTTTGGAACAAACTTACGTTGGCAGAGAAACACGAGGTGAATTAATAGATCCTTTCTGGCTCTGATTTTTATAACTCTTCACATTGAATCCTAAAATAAGAGGTTATCTTTATAGCAGGCAATGAAAGATTTTTCCTGAAGATTACCATTTGAAAAGTACATGCTGCATGTCTTTAAAGTACAGGACATTTTATACTTTCATTTGATTTCAAGTGACTGGAGTACTCTATAGCCAGCTTCAAGTTAATATTTCAGCAAGAATCAATGGCATAATTAAACTTTGTGGATGTACCTCATCAAGAGTTCCACGTGACCGAGTTTGCAACATGGTGGCACTTGGATAAATCATTTTGTATTTATAGATGGCTCATAAAAAGGCAGGATGAGGGCTTAGCCACGAGAGATGATGGAGTAATTACACTGAGTGGTACAGTTTTAAGCATAAGTGAAATTTGTTATTAGTGCTATGAACTGAAATGTGTTTGACTTCAAGGAACAGTGCTATGTCCTTAAAAAAGTCTCATGATAGGGCCTGGTGGTTGGGTTAGCCAGCCTTACACTTCACCTCTAGAAGGATATTCTTTTCTGGCTTTCTGTCTCTGTTGGCTCAAAATGTCAGCATATGAAAAATGGTCTAATTGTTAGAACCGTTTTGAGAGGGTTTCTTTGCCCCAGTGGAAACCATGACTAGACATCGATGTCAGATTTAAGTAACAGATGGGTATTTTCCCCTCTGAAAGGCTAATTGCCTCTGTGTGGTCCCCATCACCCACATGCAAGGCCAGGACTGTCTGGTGTGAGCAGCTTTTCTTCCTTCGCCAGTCGTCCCTCTTCAATCCCACAGCTACCTTCAGGACCTTTTCTGAGCCCGTTGGAAGAAGAGGATGTGTTTTGTCACACCTTTCCCAGCAGACTGGGCACTCCTTTCACCAGCTCATCTCCTGGCATTGGGTACCACACACAGGGTCCAGCCTCAGCGAGACTTAGGCCAGTGGGAGCCACCCAGGATGGAGAAAACCCTCGCTAAAGCCACCCACACCAAGCCATGTCTTCAAGAGAAACAGCCTTCCTTGCAACTAACAGGTTGCCCAGAGAGGTGGTAGATGCCCCATCCCTGGAGACGTTTAAGGCCAGGCTGGATGGGGCTCTGAGCAACCTGATCTAGTTGAAGATGTCCCTGCTTATTGCAGGGGGTTGAACTAGATGGTCCCTTCCAACCCAAACTGTTCTGTGATTCTATGAACTCTGGAAAAGCAGGTGGGTTTGAGGAACCACAGTTGCTTTGCCAGTTTGGGGATTTGGGTCAGGGCAAGACACGATCCCTGAGGAGAATCAATGCCCCAGGAGGTGTGTGGCTGATTTCCTACCCCCCAGGTCTCACTGTCTGCATGGGGAGACTTGTGTCCCAACCAAAGTGCAGACTGGGTGCAGCTGGACACTGCACCTCCTCTTCCAGCCCAGCTTCCCTGGTGTTTTTCCCAAGGATCAGCCTGCAGTGCAGGCAGAGGCAGCCTTGGCTTCCCAGGAGAACTCGTCATTCCGCCGTGTAATTGCAGGGCAACAGCTTATTCTTGATTAATGGCAGTATAAATTAATTCTGATACAAGGATGAGGAGAAATTAAAAATGAGCAAGCTGAACGTCACTGGTACAATTCACTACCTTCTACTGCAACAAAAGTTGTGCAATCCCTGCAAGTTTTTTCTCCAGCTAACTCTTAGTGCTTCATCATTGCTTCCCTTAAAAGAGGTAACAGTTCTGATATCTATCATCTGATGAGCATTTTTCTTAAAACACAAGTAAATGAAGATTTTGTCTCTGCCTCATACACAAGCCTGCTATCACCAGTTCCTTTTGCTCACAGTGCAAGGATTTTCATGGGGTCATGCTCGCAAAACTGCAATTACAAAGGATTGCAAAACAGGGGGGGCAGATAATATTGCTGATCATGAATCAAGTGAGAAGATGGAAGATGAAGGAAGAAACAGGTTGACAGGAAAGAGCAGGGAGAAGGGAGGAAAAGGATGAATAATTAATGTTATAATTTGATACACCGGAGAAGCCATCTCAGTTAATAAAACCTGTAGTGCAGAACCATGATTTAACAAATTCCTTGAAAACATGATACTTGTACTTGGATAAGAAAGCTGTGTCCTGGGCCATGCTGACCAGTGTTTATACCAGCTGGTATAAAGCTGCAGATAAACTTGTTGTAAAGTTTATCTGAATTTATTTAAGTGCAAAATAACTTGTCAGAAGGAGTTTGAGTTGTCTCTGACCTTCACCTGATACACAGCTACAAGCCTGGCAGTATGTTAGTATATTTAAATCTGGAGTGTAAATACAGACAGCCTTGTTGCACTTCACTTTTAAAGGACTATTTAGGTTTCAGAAACCAACCGCGGACTGAAAGAAATTTGTTCAGTCAATTAATTGTGTTTCCTTCCTAACTAACTGCTACTAATCTGCTCAGAGGAAAGGTGCCCCTTTTTCTGTTTGCTGGAGGTTGCTATGTCAAGGCTCATAGTTGCCTGTAGGGAAAATAATCACTTATGAGCTGAGATACAAATAAAATGGCGTTTTGCCAAACAAAATGCATCTCTACTCTCATACCAGGGGTCCTCTCGCTTTGCAAATCTTTAAGCATCCAGAAAAGGATTAATTACAGAGTAGCTTATATTCTGTTGGGGAAGTTGCAAATGTTCTTGGCTGGGTTTTTTGGTTTCATCAAAAATGTTTTTTCCTTAACCACCTCATGAAACTGAATCTTCCCTGGAAGCTTTAAATCACAAGGTTAGTGGCTTTTCTTTCTGTCACACGAATTCTTCAATTCCATCTCCAAATATTTCTTGTTCTTCAGGAAACATGTTGAGATTGCAATCTGTTTCCAAGGACAACCAGGTCCCCAGTGACAGCTTCACAGGCTCCTCAAAACAATGATACTCGGTGTCACACAACACTGAGTATGAGAAAGAAAACAGAAGCCCATAAGGAACCTGAAATCCCTGAATTTGAATTGCTCTGTCTGGTTTCAGAAAAGCCAGGGATCGAGCGGACGTGTAGCTGGAGCTTTCTGCTTCGCCCTGAGCTTGTGCTGCCTGGCCAAGTGCTTGAGTTCTTCCTTGGGAGAGGGCACGAGGAGCTTTGTCCCCCACTGCTCTGTCCTGACACCTCAGCTCTCGTGCAGGATTCCCCAAATCAAGGGCACCATTTGCTATAGTGTTATTAGGATGGTGTATCCCATCAGAAGCACATCGTCCATGACGCTGGAAAAGATGGAGGTTGCTGCACCTCATTTGTGGAGTGGCACCTCACCCAAGTCCTGACCCCCAGGAAATGTCGACCGTCTCTTGGCTGACAGCTTGGTGGCCCAAACTGGGGGGGCTGGTGTCGATACTCTCTGATGAAACAACAAATTATTTCCCTGCAGACAGGGTGTTCTCATTCCAGATTGCTCCTCTGCTGATTGAGTAATTAGGCCTTCCTCTTCAGCCATCCTCTTCAGCGCTGCCCGGACAGCGTGCAGGAGAAGACAGCCCTGTGAGAGCTGCCTGCCCAGCCACTGTCCTGGGCAGTGGGAAACGGCTCTTCAGCAACACGCTCAGTGAAAAGGGGAATCATCTGGTGTGTCTGGTCACCAAGTGGAGAGCAGGCATACCGAGAAGATGATCGTTTCCAGTTTGGTGATTTTTTCGAGATTTCAAAAAGAGAACGGCAGATAAAAATAGCCTGTAGTAACAGTGAAACAGTTGCATATCCAGAATAATCTTTGTTCTGAATAAAGGAAAACAGAGACTTGAACCCAATCTCTAATTTTCTGAGTGTATTCATTCAGGAATGACTGACTACCAAGCCTGCTGTGGAGCTGCAAATCTTTATTTGACCATAACTAATATACTTCCATTTAAAACTTCCATTTCAAAAAATCTGATATGCAACAGTTAAAAAAAGAAAAACTATCATATAGCTCCATTTTGGAATTTTTCTCTTCCAAATATCAGGATACTGTGATGAACTGGAAGTGTCTTGATATAATTCATAATGTTTTGGATGCCTCTAGTTTAGAACAAAAAGCATTCCTTGAGATTAAATGGCAGCACTTTGTCAACATTTTGGAGTTTCCACTCAGTGAATACAAGTTCAATGATCCAGCCAGCTCAGCTCATTGCCAATAAGAACATTATAAATACAATACTACGAAGACTTTTTTTTTTTTTCAACTTTTGACCTCAAGTTAGCACCGACAGTAAAGCATGAATACAGCTGGACATGGTTTGCAATGGAAGCCTGAGCTATTTTCCTGCTTAATGGCAGCTGATGCGTGTGTGTTTGCAGTATCTTGTGGGGATGCATTAAGTAGGAGGCTTAACTAGTGTCAACTAATGATAATGCTTGGCAGTTCCTCTTGGGAGAGCCCTAGAAATAGGTCGGGTAAACACCGTGCAGACTGCAGACAATACGGCGGGTTTGCTGAGGGGCCCTTAAACCGGTGATGCACAAGCAGTCTGGATAAACTGGTCTCTTCTGAAACGACAGGCCCTTGCTCCAGCGGAACTGAATCTGTTTCTTCCACATGAGTTAAAGGCACCAGCAAAAATGGTGACTTATTAGGTTAGTCTTTAGCAATAACTCTGCAAATGTTGCCGAATTCCAGCTGACTCCTGTTAGCCTGGGAAGACTGTGAACAGCAGGTAAATGGTACAAATAGTTGACGAGTCAGGGAAGTGTTTTTAACATGATTTGGAAGAGGTCAAATAAGCAGTTTTCCCAAGTGGGTCATTCTGTTGTACATTGCTTTACACCAAGCACTTTCATCAGTTCGTTTTGGCTGAATTCTTTTTTATATTGAAAAGCATTAGATGTTAGTCCCAGCATGTCTGAACGTGTGTTAACATAAAGGTCATCTCTGCTATCAGAAGAGTATAGGAACAAGCCACAAAAGCTGCTTGTGGCTGAGCAGGATGGATGTTTAGACACATCTCCACGGGATGCACAACCATCATTAGTGCCTGTAGTAGGTCTCAGCTAAGACCAAGGTCCACGGAGCTCATAGAATCATAGAATGTCCTGAGTTGGAAGGACCCACAAGGATCATGGAGTCCAACTCCTGTCCCTGCACAGGACAACCCCACAGTTCACACCATGTGTCTGAGGACGTTGTCCAGTCTCTTCTTGAACACTGTCAGGCTTGAGGCCTGGAATTGTCTACACTGCCATCCGAAAAGAGCTTTGGCCCAGGTCCTCCATGTTGAGTGCCCTGTTTCTCGAGTTGCGCCAAATGACTTTAAGGACCTGCCCTGCAGCCTAAGTAGATGATGCACAGTTTGAAACAGGAATTATGGCTCAGTTTTATGGTTTGCAAACTGATACAAAGAAATTCAGTGGCTTAGACAGGGTCAAGCAAGATGTTTCTCAAGCCTGGATCCACACATGCGAAAGATCTCCCAAAAGATCCATTGCTGAGTGTGAGTAAGGGATGGGGCAGGGAGATGTCTGGAGGCCAGCATAGGGGAAAAGGACAAATGAGGAGTTGGAATGATGGGACTGAGGTTGGCTGGAGAAATGGGCTGGGACTGGGGGGGATACAGGTGGTAGCTTGGATAGGACCTGAGCTCCTCAGAGGTGATTGAGCAGTTTGTCTGTGGTTCTGAGCCCACACACCTCAGGGTGCCAAAACATTGCAGACTTTGACTAAAGCCTGGCACATCATAGGGGAGGGAGCCAACCAAGAGCTTCATCCCCAGATAATTGCCCCAAGCCTGATCAATCACTTAACTGTAGCCTCCCAGTGAAGGATGATACCTGACTATCAGTGTTTTTTAAACCCGTTTCTTCATGGTTATGACTTTATTCATGTACATAAATATATTTATTTATAATATTACACTCATTTTTTTGTTTATAAATTATTTATAGATATATTTATTTGCATAATCCTTTTTTTTAAGACAGAGGTTTTTTTTAAGGATAGGCAATCTACTGCTACCTCCCTTGGATACCAACAGAGACATCGAACAGAGGAGGTAAATTCACCCCGAAGGGCAATTGGATGGAGCTGTGCTTTTTCTGCACAGACCTGTGATATATGTAGTTAACTGGGGCTGACACTGCTTAATCTGGGCTGGCAGGAAGGCCATTTAGAAGTGTCCTTGACACGAGTATTTTCTCCTCTGTGGTTATCACGGAGCCAGACTCACCAGATTTCAGGGTGAGCAATACAGTTCAGACATGGAATTTGATTCTTTTGGGCTTTCCCTACGGGAATATGTGTGTGCCGAAGGGGGGAAGCTGGATCTCAGCCTGCTCAGTACATATATTATTGATCTTGAACAGGGAGGTTTTATGTGCTAGGTGGGGGATGTGAAGCTAAGGAAAGGAGATTTCATTTACTGTGGTTGCTGCTTTCTCACAGATGTTAATCCAGCAAAAATATTGCTGTGGGTTTATAAATTATGGGTTTCCAAAAGGAAAGACTGGTAAAACCTCCCTTTGTCCTCGCGGCAGGGTTTGTTACACACAGATGGATTGGTTGCTCCTTTTGACATGAGCGATGAGGCCAGAATTTTCTCTCGTTATAATTGATCATGTTAAGCGGACAATCGGAGAATACACTTCTCCGGCAGACCTGTATTCCTCCTCTGCAGCACTGCCGTTTGTTACTACCTATAAAAGCATGTGAGGAGAAGCTCGGAGCTGCACGCCCCACACAGCTCTGCAGCCCGGGCCCCCCAGCAGCCCCTCCCTGGGCTCCCCAGGCCTCGGGCAGGCAGAGGTTAACTGCACCACTGTGCCTCAGGGGTTATTTTTGTGCAGCCTGTTTACCTTCAGTCCCCAGGTCATTAATAAACATCCTCTTTCGAATACTTTGGACATCTGGAATATGGCTTGCTTGTCTTCTGAGACAATTATATCCTTTCAGTCTCGTAAAGGAAGGATGAGGACTAAAGCTCTCCTTCTTTGGAAAAACACAGTCTAAATTGTCTTCTCTTTTACTGCAGTGAATTCTCCCGTCAATTGGGATTGCAGTCTGCAGAGGCATTTAAGCAGGTATCTAGTTTTCATGCACATAAACAGCCCCACTGGTATCACCTCCCTGTCACCATCACTGCAAAATGTTATATTTCTACCCTGAGCGCAGGCAGATCCGTTTGGAAAAAAGCAACATCTGCTTCTGTTATACAAGACTAATTACTAATATACTTGCAGCAGGACAATGAATCTGGTAATTTTCAGCTCTCTTTACTTCCTTTAATATGAGCTTAAACAAGAACCCAAAGAAGTATTTTTTCTTGTGTTTGTGTGTAGTTCTGTTTGGGTTTTTTTTGTTTTTTTTGTTTGTTTGTTTGTTTTTTTTAATTAAGATAAATAGCAAACACAAGAAGTTTTTTAGATAAGAGCTAGGAGAAATACAGAATGTTTTTTGGGTCCTGTTCTGCTTGCAGGGGTCAACTGCGGGACTCTGAGAGGGGAATTCTTCTCGCCTATCTTACACTTCTACTTGTAAATGAACCAAAGCCTAAAAGTGTCCCAGAGAGGGAATTCATGGTTTCCAGCTCCAACAGGGCTGGCATCAAGAGTTGGGTGAAATGAATCCCTCCCCTTCCAGCTTCAGCAGGACGTGATCAGAGCCCTGTAGTCCCTTCTGTGCTTTGGATGAAGCTGGTCTTGCATGTTGCTGTGCTGTAGCATCTGCTGCGGTTAGTGGGGTGGTGGGACAAGGTTTTGGGTCCTCTAAAATCTAAACCATAATTGGGGGGGGGGGGGTACGAGTCTGTCTGCTGACTGTCAGGCAAAACCTACATAACCCAGTATACCCAGACCAACGCCTCCTGATGGTCTTCACTTTGTACGGGAGGTCAGAATATGTAATTTAGGTGGGAGATACCAAAAACTAGCCCCAGGATTTGCAGTTAGAAGCTGGGTCTTGGCCTTTTCTCCAGTGCTTTGTCAAGGAGACCGGAAACTCCCGTGCACGTGTGCACCCTCTCTCTGCAAGCCAACAAGTTGTGCATCCTTGGCTGAGTACATCAGACGTACAAATTGAGCAGGTATGGAGTTACCTTCCATGTTGCACCTCGTTTTCTACCTATAGTGGCTTTTGCTAGAAGCATTTTAACGAGGTCTTCCTAGAATCAACAAGTGGGCCAGCTGGACATGGTGCAGCCACTCACCCAGACAAGGACCACACTGGCTGGTTGCACACAGTGTCTGCTTAGGAAATGGTTCCCAGACCACCTGCTGATGTGTGAGCTGCAAAGGCTTGTAGCTGCCTCCAAAATACCGAAGTGCCTGTGTAGCACCAGCAGCTAGCAAAGCATCTGGCTAGTCCTCTGTTGATCATCCATTAGCCCCCTGATAAACTATGAAGACTGAACCCTCTTAGGGCACGCTCTGCAGATGCCTGCCATCACTGGGGAAATGTCCTGCAAAATTAACATGTTTTTTGGGCCACCATCCACCCCCCCTAGGCTGCGGAGAAGAAGGGAAAAGCCCCTTTGTGGGGCGTCTCCCACCGAGCCCTCTCAGCACAGCGTCACCTTAGAGCAGGGGTGGTTTATAGACTTACCATAATGCTTTTCACCACTCCTCTTTAAGACCCTTTCTCCCACTGAAGTAAGGCAGGAAAACCCTGCCTGGAGCTGAAGCAAGGTCAGGGGTCAGCAGGCAGCCCCGGGTGACTCAGGGCTGAGGAATGTGACACCACGATCCGGGTCCCTGGCAGGCACAGGGCTCCCATGGCTCCTGACGGCATCCAGCCATCTCCTTTCGGGATGAGCTCCCTGGTGTCATGTTTGCTAACTGGAGCAGCTCCCGTGGCATCCAGACCAGAAACGGCTCCTGAGGCTTTCCCGGTATTATTTCCCGATGTGCGGTGCAAGTGAAAAGGGCACTGGCCTTGGGCAGCCTCTTGACTGGGTACGTACCCCCACCCCAGCGTGAGTGACGGGGGACAGAGACTGCAGAGGTCTTTGTTTGGAAAGACACAATCAGACCAGCTATTTCAGCCAGGAACAGTCTGTCAGCAGGGTTTGTAGCTCCAGACAGCCATCCTGGCCTTTCATCCCTCCCTGTCTCACTGTCAAAGGTTACTGCCACCTTGGTTTTGCCAGATTCATTTACCCAGCTGTGTAAAATGACCCAAGTTTAAATAACCCAGTTAACCTTCCAGAGAGGGGCTGTTCTGTGCTCCCTGCATAGGAAAAATTCCTGGAGATGATGACGTAAGTCCTCGCTGGATCAGAAATACTGTTTTTCCTCCCACAGCTTTTTGCCAGATCACATCTTTGTTTATTGCCTCAAAACCAGAGAGATATTAATGAAAATTATTTGCTGATAATGCCACTTGGGCTTGGCTAATTCCCATAACCTGTAGGAGCTTGGCTAATTCCCATAGTCTGTTTGCAGCGAACGCACATAGCAAATGCTAACATTAATTCAAGCGGCATACAGATTATGTTAAAGGAAGTTTCAGTGCCTTTGATTCTCAGAGGTACCCCAAAATTGCCAGGCTCCCCCAGGGCATCTTTAAAGCAGCACTGTGAAACAGGGGCTCAGTGGAACGTGGAGCCTGCAGCAGGACCATGCAGTCTGTGCAGGACCAGCTGCAGCTCTCCAGGTGAGAGCGGGGGCCAGCGGCACATCACTGAGAACAGAGGGAAAGGAGCTGGTGTGATCTTGAGTGTTCAGGGTTGTGCTGTATCCCCTTTTTGGCTGCCATGTCCAGTGCTTCTAAAGCCATAGGTCTGTCCATGAAAAACGTGCATATAAATCGCGACCATGTTTGCTCCAGGGAGTCAGATGATACCAAACTGAAATTACCTATATACGGTCAGGAAGGTTATTGTGCCAAAATGCCCATACACTCAAAATATGCCAGGCTGGTACTCTTCACAGCCTCAAAGATACTGTGAGATGCTAAAGCAAATTAGCCAAGGGCAGTATCTTTCCCGATTAAGCACCGCCTGGTCCAGCCTGTGCTTGCTGTTCACACGAGGGGTGGGTGCAGCACAACCTCCTCCTCTCCCACCTTGTGCCTTGGGTCTGCACCCCTCATTCAGCAGCAACGTCTCCTGTCGGGTCTGCTTCTGCTTTCAGCTCCTCCTGTGGAAGCACAAGCAAGTGGTGCGACTTCAGCTCGGCTCCAGCACATGCAAACTTCACTTTACAATCGAAAAGGCATTAGCGGGAGAAACCCTTGTTTTCTGTGTGTACCTGTACAAACATATATACCCTCATGTATCTAAATAGAAGAGTCAGCTTCACCGCCTCTGTAGGACTAGAAAACTTTGTATTGTTTCTCCCATGTTTCATCTCCTGTGAGCTTAGCTTGTCCAGGATTTATCTCAGCTCCTGATGTGTTTACAACCAGATAACTCTTGGCATGCTCTTCTCCAATTACCTAGACAGGATCTATCACTCTAGAGATGGCAAATGAAATGCAAGACCCCAATAAGGACTATGCATTTCCTCAGCATTCGTATAAGACAAGCCATTTAACAGATGACGCATTTGTTTTTAACGTTCCAAACTATTGCAGACACCATGAATCAAGGTTTACTGAGCAAAATTACATTTGCTGGTGACTGCTCGAGTATATTTGAGACAGACGAGCTTGCACGGCCTTGCTAGGGAGCAAGTCTTCTTTGCGCATAAATGTATCATCAAGCCACACAATTTATGGTCTTTCAGCAGTCCTGGTCTGTGAAGGCTTTGAGCCTTTGGGGAAACGCACAACTCTCATGTAATCTGATTCCCTGCAGAAATCGATAACCTGCCCTCTTTCAGATCAGGCGCTTAAACTGAGGTCTTAACCATTTACTGTTCTTAAGGATTGCAGGACACCCTTCTCAAGAGCTACACGGTTAATTAAGGGCGCTTGGTCAGATTCCAGCTCCGCATTCCCATGCTGCGTCCGTGGTCTCTGCGCTTCTGCTCTGAGCAGCCCCGCAGCGCTGCCACACACCGTGCGGGCGCTACGGCACAGCCAGGGCTCCGCGCGGCTGCATCCCGCTTGCCGCGGAGAGATGGCTTTCTGTGGCAAATTTCCACGGGGTAACAACATCAGAGAAAACCAGTCCGAAAAGGAATTCGAGAGGCCACAGCACAGATCCCTCACCCTGAACTAGGATCAACAGTATTGAAGATAATCCTGACAGGTGCTTCTCTAATCTCTGCTTAAAAAAAGACAGTGATGTGAAGACTGTAGAGCACTGTAGACTTGGGCATCCAACTCAGCGCTTCAGTATTTTTAGGCTGAGAAAGTTTCTCGTATTTTCTAACTGAAATCCTTTTGCTGCAGTTAAGTCCATAATCTTTGACCCCTTTGCAGGCATAAATATAGAGTATTCCATTCCTTTCTGAGGGCATTTTTGAAACATCTGTTTTTCCCTGGTGGTCATCTGTTCCTCAGACTGATATTCCCCAAGTCCTTTGACTCCACAAACTTCATGTTTTAGACCTTAACACATTCTCTCTGCTCTCCTGTGAAGCCCCTCCAGCTGCTTCGAGTCCTTCTTCAAGTGCAGGGACCAAACTGCATATGAGGCCCCAGCCAAGTCCTGACAAATGTCAATACTCCAGCTGCCATTGGGGTCAGTCTCTGAAGAACCAGGTGACCAAAGGATGAGACTGTTCCAAATTATCACTATTTAAAAGGAGCACATTGCCAGCACGCTCAGGGAAACTGAAAAAGCATGTGAGTCGTGAATACAGCCGTCGTGTGGATCAATTGGCTGTTGTTGCTGGTACATCCCTTTCCTTGCTCACTAGCTGTTCAAATTTAACAAATTAAAATGAGCACAGAGACGTCTAAGATTGTGACTAAGCCACGGGACTCCAGGTTTCAGGAGGTTTTTATCATTTTTGCAGAAGTTACATTGGACTGTGTGGGCAAGGAAGGTTCTTAACAGCTCGTTTCTGCAAAGTCTTTGCATGTCACTTATGTCACAGCTATGCCCTCTTATCCAGAAACACAAACTGGTCCTCAGGGACCCTGGAATGTCACCCTACCTCTCTGCCTTAGCACTCCTGTCCTGCTCCAAAATGAAAAGAACTATTTGCTGAACATACTCGCATTGACTAATGAAGAGAAAGCCATGCCACCAGAAGGTGATTCATACAAGGGGAACATAAGAGCAAAACAATGTGCACTAAGTCAGTTCAGGGAACTGATCCTCCAGAAGACAACTTTTTTTTTTTTCCTCTAGTTTTCAACTAGATCTGTTCCCTGATAGTATAACCACATGATCCCTAAAACATCACAGGTAACCTGATGGGAATAAGTGGCCAGAGCCAGGGGAGTGAAGGTGAGAATTGTGTGCCCCTTTTAATAATGACTGTAACAATGCTGTTTAGTTTTTGTGATTGGGGTGATTCCTACCCGAGCTGCCTGCTGTCTCCTCTGAACCCTTTACACCCTATCCCGTACTGGAAAACGGAGAACGTATTTCTACAAGGGATACAGTGTCTCCTTCACTCCTCTAAGTATGGTGAACATCTGCAAAAGCTCTGCTCTTCCAACATGAAGAAGCACAGCAAAGCAGCAGATCGTGTTTTGTTTTCAGAGGATTAGAGGATCTAAAGGTCAAAGTAGTTGCATTTATATTAAAAAAACCACAAACAAACACAGCCCAATTTTGTGAGACACATGCAAAGCAAGAAAACAAAAACACCGAATCTGAAAAAAGTATATTTTTGTGGTGCCTTTTTTGCAATTATGCAGCAGCCAAGGCCTCAGAGTAGGCAAAATTTCCCTTTAAGAATCTGAATGCTAATATGGTGAAACACAAAAGAACCCTCATCTTTGTGCTTATTAAACCTCAGTCTTGACTACACCAGTGTAATGAATTTATTAAGCCATGACAGAATTAAATGCATTAAAAGCACAGGCTCCATGCTGTCTGACTATACAGTAATTGCCATTTCATTCTGCTGAGTTAGGCTGCTCATGGACTTTTTCCTCCTAAATTGTTACCTTCTTATATAACCTACAAAATAAAAAGAGCACATTTTTTGGTGGGGCTCATCAGGTAGCTATCAGCAGGGAGAATTAATTATCCTAGTTTAAATTGTGACTGCCAATAATTTAAGTGCTGAAACCCTTTCAATGCTGGGTCTGAGCTTAGGTTTCACATTGCTTGTTTGACACTACTTCTTCGAAAGACTGGATGATAGCCAGCGAGAGGTGCTTCTCCTGCCCAGTGCCTGGGCATGTGCCCCATCCAGGATCTCCATCCATGGTGTGGCAGGATCCAGCCAGCGACCTTCCCATCATCACAAGGTGAAGGATGAAATCTCAGCCTTAGGTGAGGACTTTGGCATGATGAGGTGCTGTGGCACTAACTGGGGAACACTCTGCAGTGCACTGACCCTAAGAAGTGCAGATGCAAACCAAAATTCTTATAATCATAGAATCATAGAATGTCCTGAGTTGGAAGGCACCTACAAGGATCATCAAGTGCAACTTCTGTCCCTGTGGATAACAACCCCATAGTTCACACCGTGTGTCTGAGGACGTTGTCCAGTCTCTTCTTGAACACTGTCAGGCTTGGGGCCGTGACACCTCCCTGGGGAGCCTGTTCCAGTGTCCAGCACCTCTGGGGGAAGAACCTTTTCCTCATGTCCAACCTGAACCTCCCCTGGCACATCTTCCTGCCATTCCCTCGGGTTAAGTCACTGGTCACTAAAGAGAAGAGATCAGCCCTGCCCCTCCTCCTCCCTTGTGAGGAAGCTGTGGCCGTGATGAGCTCTCCCCTCAGTCTCCTCCAGGCTGAACAAACCAAGTGACTTTAGCCCCTCCTCATACAGCTTCCCGTCCAAACCCTCCACGAAATGTGTAGCCCTCTTCTGGACACTCTCCAGTAGCTTTATCTCTTTTCTATCCTGTGTCACCCAGCCCTGCACACAGTGCTCCAGGTGAGGCCGCACCAGTGCAGAGCAGAGCGGGACAATCCCCTCCCTCCAGTGCAGAAATTTTAGATCCAGAACTGCATCCCGCAAATCCTGCCTGACCCTGGGGCGTTCGAACTTCATTAGTGCCTTTGTGCTTTAGCTTCTGAGTTTCTGCAGCATCTAAAAGGCAGCTGGCCCAAGATGTGCTCTGGTCTTGACAGAGCCAAGCAGATGGACGTGTAACTCCTGCCTTAGCCTCAGGGTCCAGGAGCTGTCCTGGAGCCTTCCTGGACTCTTTCATATCCTGGGGCTAAGGCAGGAGTTACACATCCATCTACCTGACTCTGTCAAGACCTGGATCCCATGAGATTTCTTAGGCTTGAGGCCAGCAGAAGCAGTCATAGGCCCAGGCTCTGTGCTCCAAGGACTGGAGTCCACACTGCAGCTCCCCAGGGGGGTGCCCTGAGCACAGAATGAAGAATGGTGGTTGGGGATCAGGACCAAGGCATGCTTCACACCCTGTGCAAAATCAGTGAGGTATCAGAGGTATCATCACCATTGAAATTATGTGAGCTCTCACCACCCCCTTTCCTGCCACCTCTTGCTGTCACCTGTCCCTCCATCACTTGTGAGGCCAGCGTGAGGAGAGCATCTTCTGCTGACTGGGGGGCATTTCAATTTCCAGAGACGCTCCAGGAGTTATAATGAAGAATTAAAAACCTAGTGTAGATAAGACTGTTTTAAATAGTTAATCAGCTTAAGGGAAGCCTATGAGGGAGAAAGTAGTTTCAGGTAACACCTGCTAACACAATCACAGGCCTTGCTGACACCTTAAAAACACACATATTTCCACAGGGCTCTGACTGACAAACTTTTGTGAGTCTCATGCATGCTGTTCAGACGTCGTAGTTTAATCTAAAGAGCAAACAAAACACTGCCAAGGCTCATTTTCTGTTCCTGAGGGCAGATAGCATGGTCTGGTTAGGTCCAGACCACCAAGCCCTAGGCTTATAGTGACCCTGAGGTGCCAGGAGTTGTTTGGAAAGGACAAGTTAACCTCAAATAAACCCGAACTAGGGATTTTAGGCAATCTAACAACGCAGTTGGTGCAGCTGCAGTGCCCAGGTTGAAGACCTAATACTGCAGTTTATTAGCAGACTATAATGCATCTCCCCCATGCTTCTGGCATGAGCTTTGGGATCTTACTCAAACCCATCTGCACCACCACTTGAAGAGGAGAGGCCACGACCTGGCCCAGACCATGGCCCACTTTCCTTTGGGGACAATAAGTACGTCTTGGCCTGCGGCTCCAGCACTTGTTGGACAACTTAATGTGAGAATCTTCTTGTCCTAAAAGAACCACTTGTGACTGGTTCAGAATTGCCTTTTCCTCCAAAGCCCAACAAGCACGTACAGCAGGTGAACACACCTTCAAAGGTATTGTGTGTTTCCTAGCAGAAACCGCCCCCAAACAAACAATGTTTTCTCAGTGACTCAGGAAAGAAGGTTGTTAATTTTAGGTCTCTAAAAATAATCTTGACCTCTACGTGCCTCTCCTCACTTGCTGCTCTTACCCTCCCAGCGGCTGTGTTTGCAGGGTGTGCTACAACCTGCTCCTCCTCGGTTCCATGCATGTACAGGGGCAAAGTACCAGTGCCCTGCCCGGCGCAGGCTGGATTCCGTGTCCCCTGTCCTCTGCCAGCCTTGGTCATGACATTTGTCACTGCTGACACTTCCCTGCACTTTCCTTCATGATTCAGCCCTAGACTATGAAATTAATCCTGCGCAGGAGCGGTATAAAGTGCAGTCATTGAAAAGGGGCTGTCGTCTGTTACAGCAGAGATTCGGGGAAGTCTTGTGTTGCCTTCGCTACAGCAGCAACACAATGTCAAAGGGCACTGGAGGAAATGATCTTCTGATCTTTCCCTTGCTTCGGGTTGGTTTATTTTTTCCTTTCTTTCCTGGTCGCTTCACTATCTATTGCTTAGCCACTTTCAGAGTCTTATTTTGGACATGGCACATCTACGTGCATGTTGGCACGGGATTGTTGTCTGCCTGCTGGGAGTCTATATTCAGGCAAGGAGATTCCTGGGGAATAGCAAGAAGTCTGCTCGCACATCAGTGGCTACGTATTCCTCAAACTTCACAAGCTGGCCTGGGATATTTCTGAGAGAGAAATGAACATTCCTAATTTCAATGGGTGTATGTTCTTTTCCACTGAGAGCACTGTAATAACTTTTGTAGTCCAGCTTATTTGTTTAGCTTGGCCAAAGGGAAAACATGGAATTTCTGGCCTGTGGTTGTTTATTACTGTCCAAAATTCAGATTGAAAAATGAAAATCTTGCAATTTAGTCTCCAATAAAATATCTAAAAACATTGCTATGGTAGTGGATCATTTCATTTAGTCATTGAGTTCTGGATTAATCTCAGCATTCAATACCTATTGTGTAGATATCGACATCTAGGCTAATTTCCCTGCTCTCACAATGCAGGGACACAAATAAGTCTTTTTATGTTTTCATGTTCATCAGATTTATTTCAAACCCCCATTTTGGACAGTCTGCTTACAGCTTTCCACTGGCTGTAAAAGGATTCTAGACAGCTGGGACTAGACTGACTCGCCTCCTCGTCGTAGTCCAGCACCCTTGCAGATTCACTGATTTACCCTTCCTAGTTTCTACCTTCTGCTGCAAAAGAGTCTTCTGTAGGTCCTGAGTCATGTCTGGCCCATCAGACTGTCCAGAACTCTTCAAACGGCACCAGGCACCTATTAACATGCAACTGAATCCCTGGTTTGCACTGTGGTTGCTCAGAATATGCATTGGCCAGTTGAGCACTCTTTGAGTCTGACCACAACATTCAGATAGTCCCAATGCTTAAATGTTTGTTGCAGTTGGTGGCATGGCTGTCACCTTCAATCAATAATCTGCCTTAAGTCAAGATCAACATTTAACTTAATTTTTCCTTGGTGGCACAGAGCTTTATAGGAGTTATAGTTTATGAGGCTGCACTTGAATTTGTCTGGCTTTAGTTTCCAGCCACTGCTCCTTGTCATGTCCTTCTCCAATAGATTTAGAAAACTATTTAACATTTTAACCTTTTTATTGACTATAACTGAGTTGCCACTAAAACTTCTTTTCCTGTATAAATCAAAGTGATGACTTTAACTCCCTTAACGTATTTTTTCCAGGTCTCCAAAGTATTTATTTTCTACTTCTTCTGAATATTGTATCTATTTTCTCAACTCTCTCTAGAAATGCGCATGCTAAGGTGCAGCCTTCCTCCTATTAGGCATCTCACAGGTGCACAAATAAGTCTGACCACATCATCCAAAGCAGCTTTCAGTCGGTGGAGGGAAACAGGCCTCTCCAGATGGCAATGCATCTGGCTTGAACCTTTATTTTTGAATGAAATGAACCACCGTCTGGAGGAGGCTGTATCAGTCATAAAGGCAGCTGAGAGCACAGCGAGGTAGATTGGAAAAAGATGGGAAACAAGGTCTGCCAGGAGAGTGTCTCTGAGTGCAGACCCCCCAACCAGTTCCAACAGGGAAATAACAGGAAACCCCAGTGGAGGTTGGAGCCCAATTTCCTTATGTGGTCAGGGTAAACTGAGATAGTTTCCTCTGTGATGTGAGTCAGTGTCTCTAAAACCGAAGTTCAACGGAACAGTAAACCTGGATTTAAGGAATGTTAGTAATGGACATAGAAACTGTGATGGACACACATTCTTTGCAATTTTTTTCAGAAAAAAAAAAGTAAATTATTTTTAAAAATGTGAAGTGCTGACAAAATCCAAATGCATTCTGCTAGATTTCCCTCATCCAAAGCTTGTTGATATTTTACTTCCTTGGTCGGTCGAAAGCTGCTTTGAGCACTCCGGTCAACCTGGTTGTGTGCTCAGAGGTGCGCTAGGGCCAGCTGTGCACATCCTGATGCTGCCAGTTAAGAAACAGAGCCAGAGTTTCAGGAGGGCAGGAGTGAATGACAGGGGAGTCCGGCAGCAGGCACAGAGAAACTGGCCAACAGGCCACTTATACTGCTTTGTGCCCATGTTTATATACGGCAAAGAGCAGAATCCGTGCCATCGTGGACAGCACACATGGTACGAAGCAATGACGGATCCTAGGGAGTGGTTAGAGACGTTCACCTCCCTTCCCAGAGGGCTGGAACATTGCTCCTATGAGGACAGTCTGAGAGAGTTGGGGTTGTTCAGCCTGGAGAAGAGAAGGCTCCAGGGACACCTTATGGCAGCATTTCAGTGCTTAAGAGTGCTTATAAGAAACATGAGAACAGACATTTTAACAGGGCCTGTTGTGACAAGACAAAGGGTGATGGTGATAGATGCCCCATCCCTGGGGACATTCAATGCCAGGCTGGATGGGGCTCTGAGCAACCTGATCTACTTGAAGATGTCCCTGCTCATGGCAGGGGGGTTGGACTGGATGAGCTTTGAAGGTCCCTTCCAACCCACTATTCTACGATTCTGTGATTCCCCTCCCCAGCTCTTCCCTCTATAGGAGCATCACCAATAAGGAGATTGATGCCAGCCACCGGGGTACCGGGGCATCCTGCTGATACCACCTGTGTCCTGACATCTTGGCGGCAGGGTGCACACAGCATTAACACTTCGGGGGCTGAAACCACCTTGAGTGGCTGATGCTGCTGATACAATGAGAGGACAGTAATTTTGCTTTATGTCTGTTTTAGTTACAGTCTCTCTGCTTGCTATCAGGGAGGAAAATATCAATTACCCCCTGTAGGGAGGATAGATTACTTGACACCCCATCAGTCACTCTACCCCTGGTAGCAGGATAACACAAACTCATTTCACAGAGGTCTCCAAAGAGCTGTCAGAGAATAATAACTTTCAGTTGTTACCAGCCCATACGAACTCTGAAGCAGTGACCTAGACTCAGAAAGACTGAGTCACATTACAAATCCCTTCAGCTTTCAGACGCACCTCCATTCATTCTTTAAGTCCAAAAGTTTTCATTAATACAGATTATAATTTCTCATGTCACTCGCATTTGTGCAAAAATCGGTCTGGAGACCGATCTCCAATAAACCCTTATCTTTAAGAATTTTTCCTGTGATATATATTAGCACTCTCTCAATATCTTTTCTTCCATTTTAAAGCTTCAGGAATAAAATCTGATCACTTACAAAAGTGAACTTCCTTAATTGAAAACTGGTATCTTTACATGGAAGAGAAGACGTATAGATAAAAATACTCAGTAATGCATCATCAAAGAGAAAGACTTCAGAGCTAAAAAGGAGCAGTTGTAATGCCATGTCAGGATTTCACATCTCATTTTTGCTACTTTTTATATTGCAGTTGAAGTGAAACATCCATTCCCTGTTTTTCAGTTTTATTTTCATTTCTATCCATCCTCAGTGTCTGGGGTCCAGCTGGCCTCTCATTAATGCTGTTGGATAGAGAAGTCTCACTGAATCTGATGAGATAATGTCAAAGATTGTGAAGAATTAGGTGCCCCAGCTGTATGAAATTGTTTCAAGTGTTATTTCCCAGGCAGACAGACTCTGGTCGTGGTCATGCTATACTCACACCGCTAAAACTGTGATGAGAATCTGCCTTTGATAGGTTTAGCATACATGGTACTTACCCACAGGAATAGCTCTTGCTGACAGTGACGTCTTGCAGGCAAAGAGAGGACCAGTGAAAGATGGAAGAAGAGAAATTTTGCATCAGAATAACCAAGCAGTTTACAAATAAGCAGGTTTTACTGCCTAAAAAGTGATTGTAATACATTGTGTTACTCACTATGAGAATCTAAATGAAAAAAAGGATTGGATTTTTCCATTAAATTGACTGCTACTATTCCAAAGAGACTGAGGGTTTATGAGCAGAGGCTGCTACTTTGATGAGTATAATTAGTAACTGGCTCTGGTATGGATAGGAAGAACCATGTGTTGCTATCAAAGGAGTAAAAAAAAACTTTACTCAGGAAGCCCTTTGGGTTTAGCAAGGCCATTGCTTGATCTTGCAATCCTATCCCGAGTTATTTTAATAACCATCAAATTGCAAGTGAAAAACTTAGTCCTTCCATCAGCACAAATCCACCAGAGGGAAATTAGTTCAGGGAAATCTCTATAGAGGCAAATGAGCCATCCTCTTCCTGAATGGCTTGTGAAAAGAGCTGGAGGCACTGCCAAAAAATGCCTTCATGCTTCAATAAGGAGAAGGAGAAATGTCAGAGCAACCAAATATTAGACAGCAACTGTAGTCCCTGCAGAAGAAACACCAACATCAGCCAAGCAGCAACAAATCATTCACATTCACAGGCAGTGAAGGCAGAAGAAGAGAACCTGAGCACCTCCAAGACATTTGGTAGGATTTATTTCTCTTCACTTGGCATGTCTACTACGTGAATGTCCATTCTTGGGCCAGATACACTAGTTTCCTTCTGCAGGTTGCCCATCCACAGTGCCAGACCACTGCAGATGCTGGGGTGGTCCCCAGCATTATTTTGGCCTGGGCCTCCCACTGCTCCCCCAAAGGCCTGGTGGACTCAGGTCAGGGCAGTAGCATTTATCGTGGGGCAACCTCACTACTTTTGAGGGCAAGAGCATCTAGTGTCATTCCTTGCCCCCCATCTTCACTGCCAGGGAATGTTCCCTAGCATTTTAGTTTTCTAGTGTAGACATAGCCTGGACATCCACTTCAGTGCCAGTCACTTCTGGTTCCCTTTACAGCCAGTGGAAAGAAACAGGAAGTTTTAAGGTGAAATATCAGAACCATTGTAGACATTAGGATAACGAAAAATCCATCCTGAAGTGCCTGTATTTCTCTGTTGACTATAAAAACAGTCTAGACACTTAGCTCATAGGCAGAAATTTACAGTGTGAACATCTGGAGTTGGTCGGACAAATCCCACCTCTCCTGTCAAACATTTACAAACTTCTTCCATAAAGAGACCACTAGTGAGGACTGCATCAGCAGAACACTTGCAGACAAAGATATTTTCCCTTATTTGTTTACCAAATACTTCAGGTAAAAATTTACTTCTCTAATCTAATAAAAAAAAAAAAAGGAAATTCTTTTGAGGTTAGCATAATCTACTACAGAAAATCATTGCCAGTGTTATACGCTAGGAAAGAGACCAAGATATCAAAAATTGTATTGCTAGGATAGTCTCTGCCTGACACACTGGGTGACCTACTAGGTCTTTTCCGTCTGACATGAAGCTGGAGTGACACAAATGAAAACTGTCTGATCCAATATGAAACCTGTCCGTAAACAGTTAACTTATCAAAATGATGTGAGCATGGTTGAACCAGTGCACTGCATTTCTAGCAGATCAGCATTTTGCATGTCTGACTAGTGTTTCTGGTAAGAAGTGCACTTACTGCTTTCTATGCTCTCTGGGGTGCTTCCACTGAAATGCTCAATGGTTCAATCAAGGGAAAATTAGACACCTAAAATTTCGAAAATCCCATCCTTAATCCCATTTTAAAGGTACAAAATGACATGAAGTTTAGCCTCAAGTGCAAACTAAAACCTGGAGTGTTGTTGGTAGATGGGTTTAAATAGACGTAGCTAAAATAATGCTGTTCTGTATTTTATCTCCTTCACACCTTTATTCACTGCAGACAGCAATTTAAGCATTCCTGTGGCTGAAATCTTCCTTACGTGCTAAGTGTGGACATGATTCAGCGTTGATTCAGTGAATGACAGCATCTTGTAACTTGACGCTGCTTCTCCCTGGTGAATAATTTGCAATAAAGTCCTTTTATGAGGTAAACAGATAGTAAAACACTTATGCATCTCGTAAAGTAGTGCAAGGACGGTCTTGATTGCCTTGACCATGGTCTGCCTTTATGAGCAGTGGAGCTGCGACAAGAGGCTCCCCTTGCTTCCAGCACCCAGAGAGGGGATGGTGCCGGTGACCATGAACCACCTCCTCCACTGGTACAGCCTGGTCTTTGTGGTGGGGCAACCTGCACCCCTTTTGTGGACCTACTCCAGAATAACACACCCATCAGTGAGAGACCCTGTGGCCCTTGTTTTTCCGAGTGTGAGGGAAGGTGGTGAAACACTGGCCCAGGTTGCCCAGAGAGGTGGTAGATGCCCCATCCCTGGAGACATTCAATGCTGGGCTGGACGAGACTCTGAGCAACCTGATCTAGTTGAAGATGTCCCTGCGGGGGGGTTGGACTAGATGACCTTTGAAGGTCCTTTCCAACCCAAGCTATTCTATGATTACATCTGGGCTCCCGGATGACCTCATCGAGGTCCCCGTTAGATGGTTTTGGGTTCCTTTCTGGCACCAGCAACTACTGTGTGTCTTGTTTTCTTTCCAAACGCAGGAAATCTCCCAGCTCGGGATTCTCTCAGATAGGATGGATGATTCATGCGCTGCTCTGCTGCCACTTCCTCAGGCTACAGCTGGGGACTTTATATAGAAAATCGTCTCAGACAGATTGTACCGGGGAAACTCTTTTATGACCCACAATATACTCTCTGCACAGTATTTGTTCCACTGTCAGGGGCAGACTTCCTGAGCTCCCTGCCCTCTCCCTGGCCTCCGGCTGCCCGACGTCAGCAGTATTTCCTTGCGTGCCTGGGATGCTTGAAATTGTTGGGGCTTAGCTAGGAAACAGAGAGGATTTGGGGAAACAAGGGTAAGATTCGGTTTTGTTTCTGACAGGAGGAATTTGCTACCGGACACCACTTTGTTTTGCACAGACCATGTTTACTCCCCATTTTGCCACAGTTCATCTGACTGC
This sequence comes from Pampusana beccarii, assembly GCA_013399365.1. Classification (NCBI taxonomy): domain Eukaryota; kingdom Metazoa; phylum Chordata; class Aves; order Columbiformes; family Columbidae; genus Pampusana; species Pampusana beccarii. Next base: position 105,619 of record VWYH01003312.1, on the reverse strand, counting down.
TCAGGCTGCCACAGTCCCTGAAGCAGATGTTTCCTGCACAGATCCTGCTCTGTAAGAACTGGTGGGGTAGAATACGCCCCAATAAAAATGTAACTGCTTAGTTTTGAGCTGATGTGTCTGTGACATACCTGGGAGCAAGGGAACAGAGAGATAGCAGCACAAGTGGTGTCCTGTGGGTGTGGGCACCCCCGGTATGGGCACAGAGCTGGGCAGGGGATGCAGCCCCTTGTCTTCCCCCCACCACCAAGAGCCCTCAGGCTTTGATGGAGCTTTAGGCTGAAGAACCTGGCTGAGGCTCCACCTTCTAGGAAGAATTAGACTAATATTTTCCCTACACAGCCTACTGAAGTCAGATAATTTGGGTCGTGTTTGATTTAGGAAATAGGACCAGGCCACAGGCCTGGAGCATTCCGTATTGATAGGATATTTTCTCCATTGTTGGCATGGGTTTTGTCCTCAGATCGTCTAACACTATCACAGCAGCTACTGGACAGGGCATGAATTATGGGCTATTCACACCAGGCAGTTTCTCTTTGTCTATGCTGGCTTTAGGACAGAAGTGTAGCTGTGAGCCATTCCAGGGCAGGTGTCTTCATGATGTCCCACTCTGCACAATGGAGTTGAATGCTCACCCAGCTGGAGAGAGGAACAGGGCTTGTAAACTGCTGACTGTATAGGGCAGCAGTGATTGCATGGACCCAAAACCTGGGGAGGTACTGGTGACAGCTGAGTTATGTCAGAGATGGAAAAGGCCTAATTCAGACCACAGGGCTGGGGTCAAAATCAGTGCTCTAGAAACGAGAGAAGCAGATTCGAATGGCCACCCAGTTGGCAGGTAGCTAGAACACAATCAGACAAAGGGTCTCAATTGCTTGCATATTAAGAATACCTTTCATGAATGCAGATTTCTAACACAATAGTATGGAGGTGAAAACCAATCTCAGGATGAAGGTCAGGGAAACAGCCTGGCCTGGCTTTGGTTCTGTGTCCTCTGCAGCTTTAATCACTCTTACAACTGCAACAATGAAAGCCTAGTTATGGCCCTGGCAGTGGCAGTGCTGGGGGAAGACCAAAGGACAAATACATCTGCCAGAAGCAGGCACTGATCCAGACCAGCAAATGGTCTGCAATAATAATTCCATAAGGAGGTTTTTCAGGGTTAACCAGGCAGGGCAACAGGTGGGGTGAACACAGATGTATGTCTAGCAAGGACTCTGGGGAGAGGTGTCTTAGAGGCTGCTGGACCTCAGCCCCAGAGAACCGCACTTCAAGACGACAGAGCTGCTTAAGGGATGACTGCTGTTCTCCTTTCCAGTCAGGTTTGCAAAGAAAACTCTAATCTCTTAGATTAATCGAGCAAAATCCTCAACCCATCACAGGTCAAGCAATGCTATTGCTATCACACAGGCACCACTGACACATCTCGGGGGAGAGTGAAACCAGACTCAACAGCAGGATCTACTTCGAGCAGTCTGAGAGGCTTTCCTTCCTCTCCTTACAGTTCCTGCCTTGCTTGTAGAGTCAGACCCTGGCAGTCATAGAATCATAGAACAGTTTGGGTTGGAAGGGATCTTCAAAGGTCATCTAGTCCAGCCCCCAGCCACACAGCTTCGACTGTTTGGTCAAATCTGCCACCTCCTAGATGCTTGCTGTCCTGCTGCCCTCACCTCCAGGGAAGGATGCCCTGGACCACCAGTCCCCTGCTGCTCTCACAAGAAGGGAAGAGCAAGCAGCAGGTCGAGCCCAACAGTGAGGAACAGCAACATGCTGAAACAGCTTTGTTCCCTCTTGCTGTCATCAGTAACTAAAAGAGAGGTGTGGCAAGCCTGCAGCACTTTTGTTAAGAAAGTAGGACAAAGCAGAGCAGATTTCTGTATGGGAGACACTTTTCTCTGCTTTGGAAATGTTCTTTTCTCTGTCCTGACTGCTTGTTCTGATCCACGCCCTGCTTTTCCTCCGATTGCCTCTTTCTTTCCTGTATGTCCCTTTTCCACTTTCCTCCTCCACAGCTGGTGAAAGTACTGTGGAATAGGCTGATACGTGTGGTTCTCTCATAATTTGTGCTGCCTGAAGTGTCATCCTCCTTTTATCAGTCCATCACAGACATCTCAGCTCTGACTCATCAGTGCAGACCCATCGGCAGCACCATGGGGACTCATACTCAGGTAGTGCCAAGAAAGTGTGAGTATTAGCTTGGTTAATCAGAATTAGGAAACAAACCATTGGGCAAGAGATGACCTAGACAGTATTTTCCATGCAAGCAATGTTTTCCAATATCAGTTTCTCAGATAAAAGGCAGGAATTTCTTTCCAACAGATTGTAGGGCACAGGTCAACAAAAACGATCTGTTTATAATTTTTGCTGTCAAAACAGTATATGTACGTAGATCTCAAACAGCCTTGTAATCTGTGGTTGTCTTCTCTATGTTTGTTTTCCAGCTGAGACCTTAAATGGCTTCTCAGATTGTGCCACTGTGCAATGAACATGTTCCAGCTCCTGAGTGCTCTGACAATTAAATCCATGTCCCTCCACACCACCACTCCTGGCCAGTTCTGCAACCCCACGCAGGGCATGGAGCAGCTTCCCTTTGCTTCAGCCAGGGGAAACACACAGATTGGAGTCTCTGTCTTTCACTGGACTGACAGGATAATTTTGGGAAACCAAGTGCGATTTTGAAAGGAAAGGGAAAGGAGGCCCTCTCTGACTAGTTAAGCTGATGACACCATGATATTAAAATCCCTAATAATGATCAGAGGGCTGGAGCAGCTCTGCTGTGAGGACAGGCTGAGATAGTTGAGGTTTTTCAGCCTGGAGAAGAGAAGGCTCCGGGGAGACCTTATTGAGGCTTTTCAGTGCTTAAAAGGGGCCTGTAAGAAAGATGGGGACAGACTTTTTAGCAGGCGCTATAGCGGTAGGACGAGGGGTGATGGTTNTGCTGCTGCAGGAGGTTGGACTGGATGAGCTTTGAAGGTCCTTTCCAACTCAAACTATTCTATGACCCCATCATTCTATGGTAAACTAAAAGTGATGGTGCAGGATGGTTGTTCAGGGACAGCAGCAAGATGAATTTCGAAGGTGAGCTGCTGTGGGAACCCTGACCCTCTGTCTGGCACCAGACATGTACACAACATTACACTTCTGTTTCTAGGAGCACCTATTGCCAACTCCTATCTGTCCAAGTCATGTTACTGCACAGCCATTGACGTCATCTGGTACGGCAGCATAACACAAGGTCATGTTAACAGGATCCACCAGGGAAGCAAGAAGGCAGGGGACAACGTGCTGTTCACATGTTATAGATAACATCTGACTGTGCAAGGACACCAGCTTGGCCATCATATTACACAGCGAGTTGTTTGCTGGTCCAGGGAAGATAGTCCAGCACCTAGCCTTGACCATGGCAACATGCACCAGCAGGTGCTTTCAGAGCATTATCAGTTATACTGCTACTAATATTGTTAGAGGTAGATGTCAGTAGTTATTACTGGAGTTCAAGACTGTACAAAATATAGGCAAAGTCATCAGAACATCTGCGTCCATGAACTGATGTCAAGATTGACCTGCAAGCATCGTGTGTAGCAAGTGTCAGCAGACTGTGCTTTTCTTCCATCACAGACTGCACTTTTCTTCCATCTCAGACTGCTGTGCACACAGCAAACACAGCTCTGGGACAGGGGCAGGTTGTGGCAGTGCTAGGGGCTGCCCATCAGCTCTGCTCCATCACAAATAACTAAATATGTGCTCTTAGCTGGGACATGTGTAAGGAAGTTTATCCCCCTTTCGCCACCTTACTGTGGAAACGGCAAGTCCCAGCTGGGGAGATGGTTTGTGGTCAGGAGAGTGAACAGAAACCAGAGATGTGGACATGGTTTGTGTTCACTCTCCTGGCTTGGTGGTACAGGAAGGGCATTTCACCCTCTTTCACCTCCTCAGGCATCACTGGGAATGGAGTTTGGTTCAGCTCTGCTGGCTCCTGCATGCCTGGCAAGCCAAAGGCAACATGGATACCTGCGGTAGATCTAGTGTGTCCCTTTTACTAATTTGCAATGAAAAAAAAAATTTGCCAAATACATCCATGTTTTGGAAAGGACCTCTTACAGGGCTAGTTAGCATACCTCACATGTCGTTTCTCCCAACGAGATAAAGTCAGGGGAGAGGTAACCAAGCAAGGAGGACACTAATGGGAGCCTTAAGAGATCAGTTTTTAGCTGCTGCATCTGCCACAGGCTGCCACATGCATGTCCATTACTCTTCTCCTACTCTTCCCAGCCCACAAACAGGTATAACAATAAAATTATCTCCCACTGTCTACCTACCTTGTCTGTGTAGATTGTAGGCTGTCTGTATTTCCTCATGGCAAACACAAAAGGAGTGATGCATTAGTGCTTCTAGCAGAGACTATAATGTAAGCAAATATAATAATCTTATGACCCGAGAAACTTGAGATACGTAGGTTCAGGCAGTCAGGCAAGGGGAGAGCAGTAACCCAACCTGCACCAGTGCTTCCCTCCCTAAAATAAATCTATCCTCCACCCCTCCAGGTGCCCATGCTGATTCCCATTTGATCTCATGCTGTTAATTTTCCATTCATAATTTCTTTTCTATCTTGACTGTAACTTCATTCTGGAAGCAAAATTTTGTACAACTATGAAAAAAATGAGGACATCTCTGCTGGAATAAACTGACTCTGCTGAATTGAAGTAGAACATGCCCACATACACCAGCCAAATCTCTGGTCCATAACATCAATATTTATTAATTTCTGTACAAGGAATGCTTACAGCAAGTTTCAACGTGGTGAAAAACAAATATTGATCTGTTTGCGTAAAAGTTGGATTAGACTGTGTCCATAGGTAAATATTCCTGCTAGCAAGTAGAGGAGAGTTTTTTTTTCCCCTTCCCCCCTTCCCAAAGGCAGACAAACAAAACAAACAAACAAACAAAATATTGATGCCTAGTGAGTTTTTAATTAAGGAAGTACCAAACCTGAGGGAAACAGAAGCCCTGGGCAGCTGCCAAGTCATTGTTTCGGTAGTTTTATGACAGGTAGGATGGCTAATAATGACAACCACCCACTAGTGCCTCAGCTCCTTCTGAGCAGGGGGAAGATGCTCCTGTGGGAAACAAGGTCAAACCTCTTCATAAGCAGGGGTGAAGGTACTCCAAAAACAGGTCTGAGCACAAGCATTTCACATTTTAGTCTTCATTTTACCCCTTGGCTCTGCTGCTTCAAGGCAATCTCTCCCAGTACTGACGCATCGTTCCCTGCCTCCCAGGATACCTGGAAAGACACAAGGCCAGATTCAGACTGGAACCAGAGAATCGTAGGATCACAGAATAGTTTGGGTTGGAAGGGACCTTCAAAGCCCATCCAGTCCAACCCCTGCCATGAGCAGGGACATCTTCAACCAGATCAGGTTGCTCAGAGCCCCGTCCAGCCTGGCCTTGAATGTCTCCAGGGACGGGGCATCTACCACCTCTCTGGGCAACCTGGGCCAGTGTTTGACCACCCTCATTGTAAAAAATTTCTTCATCATGTCTAGCCTGAATCTGCCTTCCTGTAGTTTAAAACCATGACCCCTTGTCCAATCACAACAGGCCCTGCTAAAAAGTCTGTCCTCATCTTCCTTATAGGCCCCTTTTAAGTACTGAAAGGCTGCAAGAAGGTCTCACTTCTCCAGGCTGAACAACCCCAACTCTCTCAGCCTGTCCTCACAGCAGAGCTGTTCCAGCCTGCTGATCATTTTTGTGGCTCCTCTGTCCCCTCTCCAACAGGTCCATGTCTGTCCTGTGCTGAGGGCTCCAGAACTGCACACAGAACTGCAGGTGGGGTCTCAACAGAGTGAAGTAGAGGGGAAGAAGCCCTTTGCTCAACATCACCGGCATTTCTGGCTGTGTGGCAGTCTCCTGCCAGCACCCAGGAACCAACCCTGAGACCACCCCGAAGCCATCACAAGGTGGGTTGCAGGGATTGCTGTGGGGTGGTGGGAGAGCTGTGGGCTGACAGCACAGACAGGCCCTCCAGCCTGCACGTGTCTCTGTGATTAATCCTCGTGTCTGCACCGGGCAAGCTCAACTCGGTAAGAGCCAACCTGTCTGACAAGCTCTTGGACTGCTCCAAGGGTGACTGAAGGGAAAGTTTGCTCAGGAATTTGCCAAACATTAGATCTGGCCAGGGGATTGCAAACTACTTTTTGTGCTTTGTGCTGATTTTGCATTGCTGCTCATTTCCAGTCCAGGATAAGGTGTTTTCAGACATGATGCCACCCACCTGTTTCCACCTCCATAGGACTGTGGAGATATCACCCCCTTGGCTTCCTGAGGAGGTGGTTCCCAGTTCCCAGTGGCTGAAGGAAACCTCTCCATCATGACCCTTGGTCATTTAAAAGACTCTCTACCTCTGTCCTCATCATCGCAGCCCAGTGGCAGATGGGTGGTCAGTACATACTCTCACTTCGAAACCTCCTCATGCAAGTGTTGATTACCCATCAGGGGTGGTTTCATCCTACCTGACAGGGATGGAAGACTGAATTAGGATCTGAACACGAAAACAGGCTGCTAAATATCTCAGCAACCTTCAGCTAGCAACAGCAGCTAGCAAGCCATTCTTGTGCCGATCCTACCTGCAAATAAACAAACCCTCTTGCTTTTATTCTGCTTATGTTCCTTTCCAGTATGGAGGACATCTACCACAACTGGAGGCAAATTCACAGGCTCAGTTAAGTTTTGCTGAGGGACTAAAGCCAGATTAAAGTCATCTTCTCACTCCAGAAGCCGAGACAGGAACATAATCTGAGGTTCACTATCCAGAGCCACCCGAAGGCTGCTCTACAGTCTACAGGGCTGGTTCCCTGTCAGGAGAGGTGATGGAAATGTCAGTCCCAGAGGGCAGAGGCACTCACAGAACCAGGCAGCCTGAACTGTGAGCGCTGAACACTTGCTGCAGCTGGAACTTGCTCTGTGCAGGTGCATTTGTGTGTGTCACTGGTGGGAACCAAGTCGCCCAGCGCTTGGACATTTCAACCATATGCATGGCCAGCGCAAGAGCAGCGGTATCTTATTGACTGAGTGGCACAGCCCCAGTCGCTCCCTCTGCCCCTCTCCCTGCTCCTGCTCCTCCTGGGGGAAGGCTGCACAGCACCGACAGTCTGACTCGCTTCTGCCTCTGTTCCTACGGTTAAAAGCCAGTTAAAATGCAAGAAATGCTTTTGTAATTCTTAAGGAAAGAAACTGAAGAGTGTTTCACCTTCTTCATGTCTCCAAGCAAGGCCTGTGGTCTCTTATTTTAGGCTATAAATTCTCTAGTGTGGATTGGGTTTTGCTTCGTACAGCACCTTGTACACTGAGGATCTCATCTGAGCCAGAAAAAATTAGTGCACAAGCCAAATAAGCAGCGTTTTTAATTACATATTTCCCCTGCTTACTCCATCTCTGCCTGTATAGAGCATCACTTAACCTAGGAGCAGACTGGATTAGCAAAGGGTTACTTCTTTCACTGTCACGTCAGGAAAAATGTTAATTTCTCCTGTGGAGGCTATCTCAATGAGTAGTCATTTGTTCTTCATCTCCCAGACCACATATTATTTTACAAGTTCGCATTAAAAAAGGTTAATGGGAGAAGCAAGCACTGACAGTCATTTTCACTCCCCCAGAATGATTCACTGCATTGCCATCATTCAGCCTGGCGTAAAGCTCTATATAGCAGAAATATCTACACAAACTAGCTGTTCTCAAAATATTTCTTTTTTTTGCTTTCAGCAAAACTTTTTTTTTCCTTGACCCTTCTTTGGATGAACTTTGTCTTGAATAAACAGCAACATCTGGAATTCAGCAAAACACACCATAAAGGGAATAGCATGTCCACAGCAGTTTTGCTGAAAAGGACAAACCCATTTATTACCCAAATGAAAAGTTTCGATTGCTAAATGTCAGATGAAATTAGAAAAAAAAAAAAAAAATTGAATGCATGTGTCCTTTATGCCCTTGCCAGCTGTGTGTGCAGAAAGCTGTCCCTCTATCACCGCTGCTCTGTCTTTCTTTTTTCTGGCTTGGTTGAAAGTCTGTGAGGATTTGTTAATTGCAGACACAGACAATCAATTTGGTTACATTTATGCTGGGGCACAGTTGCAGATAGTGCTTTTTCCTCTCAGTTAGGGAAAATACATCAGGCAGGGTGTCTGTGCCATGCCATGACTCTAACCAAGTTGTGTTCCTAGAATCATAGAATCATTTTGATTGGAAGAGACCCTCAAGATCATCGAGTCCAAGCATAACCTAAATCTAGCACTAAACCACGTCCCTAAGAACCTCATCTCATCGTCTCTTAAACACCTTCAGGGATGGCGATTCAACCACTTCACTGGGCAGCCTGTTCCAAAGCCTGATAACCCTTTCCATGCAAAAATTTTTACTAATATTTAATCTGAGCCTGCCCTGGTGCAACCTGAGGCCATTTCCTCTTGTTCTGTCATGCAGCCCCTTATCTTGCATGGGCTGAACTCAGAGGTGCAGCATCCTCCAGGTTGGACTGGCTGGTGAGCTGATGCTCGGACACAATTGGCCACCCCAGGAACACCCTGGGGCTGCTGGGGACATCCAAGGACATGCAGCTAAGTGGGGTTACAGGAGTTATGGGGGGGCTCCAGGGTTGAAAGCACTGAGCACTTCAGAAGGGGAATGGTAAATGTCACCTCTCCCTTCCTCCCTCCTCCCAGCTGAACACCACACAATGCTATGGGAGGAGCAGCACCTCCTGCTAGCTCTGCAACTGTGATAACACTGGACACGGTGCACAGAAACAGACTGAATTCTTCTCCCTTCGCTTTGTTTTTCAGTGGGTAACTCCTGGTTTCTGGCCCAAACTCACTTTCTTCAGACCACATGTTGAAGTCGTGAAGCCACATCTCCCATAAATCAGCAGGAGCAGAACACATTAATCCAGAAACAGAAGGAGGTCTTCAGCTAGTTGGGCAACTTTTGTCTTAGAAGATTGGTCCAAGGGGTGAAAAGCTGCCAGCCTGGAGAATAAATATCGTTTCAAGGGCTGACTCTCTGTGCATTTTCATTTTGTACAAGGAAGCATTTTGGGTCTTTGCAGCACAAAAATGGAATTAGGAGGGTGAGACAGAGATGGGTTTGTTTGCACGAGGCTGGGGTGAGCCCTGCTTTGACCCTTGCTTCTTCCGAACATTTCATATGTGATCACAGATGTATTTCTGATGGCAAGACCCACCAAGAGGTGAAACCCCCTTACCCCCACTGATGCTGCTGTACCTGGAATCATACAGGTGACTTTTAAATTCACATGACTTCTAACTACACCAGTACGTTCAAAACTGGGTATTACTAGCTCCATCTCAGGTAGAAAGCTAAGCAAGGCACACCATTAGGTTGGTGGGACATTCTTTTACCTCAGCCCACAAAGTTCTCCTCAAAAGCACTACGTCTGTGCCTACAGCCCATATTTGGGCCACCAGGGTGATGCCCGTGGCCTTCTGCTGCCTTTTGCACGTCCTTTCACAGCAGTGGTGGTGTAGAGAGGCTCTTATCACTTGTGAAATCAAAACTCAAACAGACTCCAGCCAAGTTAATGTATTACTAGGCAGCATTTTGGGCAAACACCATCATAGTTTATGTAAATAAACGAGAAGTTTTTCCTGTTTCCTCTTCTTCCCCCCAGAGAAATCAGAGGTTTCATCCATACTAATAAACTCATCCTGAAGGCCGAGTTTTGCAGGTTCAGTCCCCAAAACTTGATCATATATGCTGTTAAATTCTCAGCGCTGACATAGGATGGTTTAGGTCTAGGCCACCAGCATTAACCCTGTAATCCCTGGGGACACTTTAGGACTTAACAGGGGCCAGAGGCTGTTCCCAGCCAGCAGTTTGGACATGGCCAGCCTGGCTGGAGATGTGGAGATGACGCTAACAGGCAAACCAGCTTCCTCAGGCCTGGCAACTGGTCCTGGCTATGTTTAAATTCACAAGTGAGATTCTATCCTAGGAAGTTTGCAGGGCAGAATCACAGAATGGTTGGGGTTGGAAGGGACCTCTGGAGATCACCTAGTCCAACCCACCTGCTAAGTAGAAGTGACAAGCTCACAAGGTCCTGAGTTATAGTAGAAAAAAGCATCACCTTAGACCATAGGTAACTCAAATAATGTTAAATATATTGTGGCCCTCACTGTGAGCAGGAACTGCTTAATAGCGTGGGTTACATATCGTTTAACAACAACAATCCCATCTCCATGGAGTACGTAATATTATTTTCGTTACCACAACTACCCAAGGGTGTGCTCATATAAAATATCATTTCCTGCTACCGACAGGCGTGAAATCTCAGCAGAGAGCGCAGGGGACCCTCCCTTCCCTGGCTGGCAGACCCACCATCCCAAGGGCACCCCCACCTGCCACCAGCTCCTGGGAACGAATGCCTGGGAAAATAATTTGTTTTCCTCCAGCAAATTATGGCTTGCATCCTCCCAGCTGCACAGGACAGGTAGCCAGAACTGCGGCACATACTTTCTTCTGCCTGCATGCTCAGGGTAGGACGCTGAGCTGGGCAATGCCTCCATCCTGGCCAGCTCTCACTAAGCCACCCTTGCCCATCAGGTCACACAGCAAATTTGGAACTTCTCTTGCCTGTTCGCATTTCCCATGTGTGTCCTTTTCACCAAACCGGTGCAGCCACATCCCTGTTACCAATGGGCAAACCATGACACCAAGGTGCTGAGCTTCAGCCTGGTGTGGCCTCCTGGGCTGCTTGGGAAATGTATCTGCCCCAGTTTCCCTCCATCTCTTCCTCTTTTTTCACAGCTTTTCAGGGCTATTCCTGCTGCAGACTGGGGATGCTCCTGGATTTTTTGGCAGCTTTTCAGATGGGGGAGTTGTTTTACACCCAGCTCAAATGACAGGATGTGTGTATAGTATCAGGAAAATGTAAATTTTTCCGGAAGTCTTACAAATGAAGGCGAGGTTTTACAACAACAGATATGGAAATGAAGTGGCCGGCTGCTGCCTCCTCCCCTCTCTAGTTTCAGAAATCCTGTTCCTTGCTAAGAAAAAAGAATGCATATTTCAGATTTCACTTTAAACCAAAATAGACCCAGGATATAAGTAGGAGTGTGGTTTACTCCCAATATCCTTTAGAAAAAAAAAAATCTGTGAGATTCCAGTAAGAAGTGATGAGGCACATCCTCAATTTCCAATAATAACCCCACAGTCCGTATAAACATATGGTGCCATCGGGACAGAGATGCTGGGAGATATAAATCTTCAGCAGCAAGTCGACTTTGTGTTTGGTATGTGCCTTCCCTCTACCAACACATCACACCCGTCCAAGGACCACCATAAATTTTACAAGTTTCACATTCTCTTGATCCTTTTTCTTACAAGTACTCAGAGGAATGCAGCATTTACCCCAGTACATGCAGCACTGCTATTTATAACTCTGGACCGATCAGGATGATATTTCCCCCCGCCTGAAATCTTGCAATAGTTCAACTGAATGAAAAATAAATTATCTTTCATTTCTTTTATTTAATGCATTTAACTACTGGGGCGGACAATGTGGAAACAATCCCAATAATGATGTCTCAAATGAAACTGAATTCCCACAGACAATTTATCTACAGCTGGAAGGACAGAGATTCAGTATCCACTGTACAATCTATGGGGAGCCATAAAGAGCCTTGACTTGCAGAAATTAATGCTTGCGTTTGGTCAATCTGTGTAAATAACAGACCAGACCTGGCAATGCCTTAATCTCTGCAGAAAGTCATGCATGATCTGGGACCCAGCAGCATCCCTGTGCCCACGGTGAAGCTGAGCAAAGGCAAGTGCCTATAATTATCCCATCCTTCCATACTCCCACATTTTAATTTCATTCACCTGTTACATCAGTCACTAAACAAGAGAGCAGGCTCTTTGCAGAAGGAACCTTTGCTTTATTCCTGGCTTGTACAGCACTTGGCACTGCAGGGCACGTTATGGTAGCACTGCAATGTGAATAACAGCTATATTTTGAGTTCTTGCTTCCCTTCATCTTGCTTACTTGTGCATTCATGTGCACACATATACATAGGCTCTCCAGGTCATGACAAAAACCCCTCAGGAGGCCTGATTCCGACCTAACTTATAAGAATTTTACAATCAGTAGTAAAATTTACCTCAATATAAATTGCTGCTGATTTATATGTGTATCAGAAATAGGCGCTGAGTGAACATTGCTGGAACTGGGAGCGTGTGATTATCCTTTCCAAGAGAAGAAGAACAGAAAGAGAACACTCAAACAGAGTTTGAGGCAGTGGAGACAGGTGGTTACAAAAGCAGGTTTGGGGCAAGCCCTGCACCAGCCTGACCTGCTCACCGCACACTCGCACAGGTGATGCACCCTGGTCATGCTGCTGCTGCCCCTGCACCTGCAAGGAGGCCAGGGAGGGCAAAGAGCTCCCACCCTCGGTTGCCATGTATTTAACTTCTGAGGGGGAAGATATTTGCACATCAGGTTTGTCTTCGCAGCTGTGAGGATGTTTTCTTTTCCCCAGTGACACAACGTGATTCACTTGTGCCCAGAAGAGGTGAGGACCAGGTTTGCCAACAGGCTTCCCTGGAGGTGAAGGGATGCAAACCAGCTGGGAATTGCTAATGGCTTGAGGAAAATAAGGGGAAAGGCTATATCTTGGTGAGATGAAGGCACTAGAAATTCAAACTGGGCTAGCTGAATCCAGGTAGGAGGTAGACCCTCTGGCCATAGCCATGAGGTGTCCTGCGAAATGACAAAGACGTCCTACAGTCTGATCCTTTACCCCAGGCAGTTTCCACCAAGGAGGTCACACACCTTCCCCACCTCCCGCAGAGTGAACAGGCTCCAGTCACCCAGGGACCCACTACCAGCATGCAAAGGGTGGTTTCACATGCTCTGAATGTGTCGTGAGGTTGCATGGAGGGTTTCACCCCCAACTGATCCCATCTTCCCAGCTGCCAGACACGGACCCCGCTGCAGCTGCCCCAGTAAAGAGAGAGAGGTGCAGAGCAGCAGGGAGCCCAGTCTCTCCCAGCACCGCTCCATCTCCCCTCCTCAGATGAGAGATCAGGTAGAAAGGTCCCAGCTCAACTCATGGAAATCAGGCAGATGCAGGGTCTCATCTCGCTGGCCTGGTAAGTGCCACCAAGGAGCAGCTACCCGTTCACACCAACACATCACAAGAGAAATTTTACTATTACAGACAATTTAGGCCCAGATGGGATTTACCTCAATCGAAACTGAGGGATCCCAGCAGCCAAGTTCCTAGTGCTGTAAGAGTAGATTAGCTACAAGAGGAAAAACGTAAAATTTCTTGTTGGGAAAGAGGGATTGAGCAGAAATGAGATCCCAGGCTTATTACTATATTAGTGCATATGCTGTGATTTTTCTTTCTTTCTCTTACATGTGAATAGTTTTAGATGCTATGTTTATCTGTAAGAATAAAATTCTGCTTGAGCGCCTTCTGCTTTATCTGTTTTCCAACGTAGGGAAAATGAATTAATTTTAAAAGTCCAAGAAGAACCTCCTTTATCAGCTAAAACATCCTCAGTGTTCTGAGATAGGGATTTATTTCAGCGGTTTCAAAGCTCTCTCGCTGCCCCTCCCAGGCGTGGGGGTTGCTGGACTCTAAGATTTGGTCATAAATTGTGCAAATGCTCCCAGCATTTTTAATTAGTGTAAAATATTCATTTTAATGAAGGAGGCGATGGGGCCCTGCAGCAACAGAAACAATTACACATTGACCTGACGAAATAGCAGCTGGATTGTTGCAGCGAGCACGTTTAGCTTGGTTTGCAATGGATTCAGAGCGTTCTCCTGGGCGCAGGCTGTGGTGTCCCAGCCCTGCCCATGGTTATGGGGAGAGGTTCAATGCCCCTGAGCAAATGTCAGGAGAAAGGGAAGCTCCTGTGGTCCTGCTGATTTGGGACAGTTATATCAGGCGTTAGCAGCTTCACCCACCTCTTGGTTGGGTTTGCTCAAGGGCCAGAGTGGAAGGAGGAAGGAACTGAGCCCTCTTTTCTTCCTTGTCCCCAGCACCAGGTCCTGGATGCTGTGTGGGAGCATCCCACAGTGACCTTTCCCTAGCACTGGGAGTATGAGAGAAGATATTCTGCACTATTCTTTGCTTTTCCAGATTTGCTGCCCTGAAGAGAGGCAAAGAGCATTTTAGCTCAGTTTCTCAGTTCAAATCAGCATGAAACACAGAAAATTATTTTCACTACTTTTGCAATCCTTCCCTCCAGTAAAGCAATTTCCAGTTTTTCGAGCTGATGATAATCTGCATAGCGGCATTTCAATACGCAGGACCTGCTTTGGAAGCTTTGAAAATCTACAGCACTTGGCAATGAACCAAAAGGACAGTTGTTTGAGTGTTTTATATATCAGGGAGCTTGCCTCAACATGCATTCCTGAGAAACAGACCAAGGCACTAGAAAACGTTTTGCATCCAGAAATTATTTATAAAGCATAGAGGAAGTTTAACATAACAGGAAACATTAAGACTTTCCAGACTGCTGAACAGAAAGGGACATAGTATAGTTTCATAGCAGGTCTTGCTGGTTCACAAGATATTTTATACATTTCCTCTCTCCGGATGCTTTACAGTAACTAACACATGAATGACCTGGTGTTTTTTTTTTATTTAAAGAGGGACAAGTAAAATCTCTGTAGAGCTGGGAACTGATTTCAGATCCTTTCAACCCAAATTCCGTCTTACTCTTGAGAACACTCTTTCCTCCAGCACACCTACCCCAAAGAGAGCATGAGCTCTACTTATGTCCAAGTGCTCAGAAACAACAGAGCAGATGTGGTGTTAGTGCAAGTGGCTCTGGCTCAATTTGCCTTATTGTCCCTACCTGATTAAGAAGTTAAACACTGGGAATCAGATCCTAAACACTCATTCACCTCCAGACTATTGACTACCAGAATAAAAGGGGCCAGAACTAGCGAGGGCAATGGAAGCAGGGCGTTTTATCTGCACATCAGAGCAGAAAACCTATTTAGTAAATCTCCTAAAATGATAACAGAGTGAGGTTTACACTGTAACATCTGAAAGTGAACAATTCAGGCAGATTCAGCCAACTACAGTAATGGGATTTTCCTAGATTGACCTTTGAGAACACCTTTAAGCCCTGACTGTACTACCTTTGTTAAAAACTCCACTCCTATTAGTCTAAATAGCAGGTCTCCTCTCCCCACCCTCATTTCTGTGGTCTTGACCTCGTGTGCAGTCTGTGTGGTTATGCTGGTGTTATCTGATCAATTCCTTGTATTTTCGTTGCCTCCCCTGCTCGCTCACACCCTGTTTTTCTGCTGTAGGGACAGAGGTACATTACTCTTTATTGTTATTATGCTGTCAAGTGCCATCTTGAGCAAACCTGCCTCCCACATCTAATCTGTACCCCGGCAGTCCTTCCTAAACAGTGATTTTCACAGCCACTTGCAAGTAGGAGCATGCAAGGAAGGTAGCCTGGGAGCAGGCAAACAATAGAGCACTCCTGAACCCTAACGAGGTCATTACAGAAAAGGAGGCGGCTGGTTTTGGGCTTTAAATTAAGCTTAAGTCCAGCATTAGGTACTCAAGTGAAGATTGTTATT
Organism: Pampusana beccarii; assembly: GCA_013399365.1. NCBI lineage: Eukaryota > Metazoa > Chordata > Aves > Columbiformes > Columbidae > Pampusana > Pampusana beccarii. Next base: position 89,997 of record VWYH01003312.1, on the reverse strand, counting down.
CTGGGAACTCTATCTAGAATATCCCTGATCTGTACTTGGTCCTTGCTTCTTTTATTCTTCTTGTTCTGTTCATACGGGCAAAGAACATTTTGCTACTTCACATCCATCAGGTTTAACTCATCTCCCAACTCACCAACTCAGCAGTTCTCTTTTTATGTCTCCCTTTCCCTAGTTTCCTTAGTTATGATACAGCTGTCTCTGTTTGTCAGTCTTTTTTTTTTTTTTTCCTAAACTTCATTAATTGTCCACTTCCTCATAGCATTGCCCTTTCCTGCTATTTTCTTCTTTGGAATACAATTCCTGGATAGTTTTAGTAGCTGTGCCTTAAAGAAATAAATCTTTTTCACTTTCCAAGCTCTGAGCTCCTCATTACAGGTGAGTTTGTTAGTTTCCTTAATTTATCAAAATTCATCCTTTGAATACTGAAAATCCTGACAAATTAGATACTTCTGCTTATTCTTCATGCAGCTTAAATTGAATTCGCTCAGCCACGCAAGCTGAGGCCATTTCCTACCAGCCAGTTCTCGCTCACAGCCACAGCATGACCAACATTAGATAATCAGAAGAGTCAGTATCTCCAGTCTGGTCATCAGTCAATTAAATCTGAAACAGACACCAAGAAAAAGTACAGCTCCTTTAACTCCGAACTTAGCCCACGTAATTGTAGTAAAAAGAAGGGAGAAACGGCAAATTCCTGCCTGCCCCCTGAGAACCAGTGGATGCTCTGAAGCCTGACAGCCCATTATCCATAGTCTAACCTGCAGATTTATAAATTTCAGTGTGTCTAATATTATACCATTCACTTACCTGCAGAATACTCTATGGACATAGTCTTAGAGTACCTGCCATAAAACTTCAGATCCACCTTTTGCCTAAAATGAAGAGTTGTTTACATGCATCACACTGCACTATTTGTTTTTCTATGACTAAATCATGTACTATTGAGATAATCTGGCAGTATATGTGAGCTACTTTTGTGGGTAGGTGGCAATAATGCTTAAGAAGAGAAGTTGACATATCTCAGTGTAGAATATTTTCAGGCAGAAAAAAAGTAGTTTTTCAAGGTCTTGCATGTATTTATGAAAAAAAAAAATCTGCTTACTCTAAAATGAAAATCTGTAAGTGAAAACATTTTCAAACAAACATCATAATTCCAATTTTCAACTGAAAGAAGGTCAGTTTTCAACTGTTTATGTAGGGTTTTTTTTTCCCCACTAATGGGCAAACTACTTTCTTGGGGTAAAATATTCCATTGCACTTTTGTGAACATTATTCATGGGAAAAAGGGGTTGTTTTCTAACCAGCTCATACAGAAGACGTGTTCACTCCCACTGTGTGTCATAAATTTGCACAGTAGAGCACTCACGACAGTCTTCTGATGGGAGCATTTTTTAAACTATAAGTAGATCTCCTCAGCCTCTCCTCCAGTCTTGTCATAAATCTATCACACCAGCCCCTGGCTTTCTACTTCAGCCTACACACACCTGCTTTATTCCCTTATGCTTTCTCTAATGTACTTTATTTGTGCATAGCAGCTTTTTTGATGAGGTTCTCACACCTTGGGTGCATGGCATCATCCCTGTCTCTCTGAGGGTTGCCTTGCAGCTTGGCTTCCTCTGGAGCAGGATGAGAAGCATCACTGAGATTGTATGCGCCAGAAATCCTGAGAAACAGCACAAGTTGCATGAAAAGACCCATTTGTGCTTCAGGCTAAAAGCCCCTTTTTGGGCGAGGTCTCCATGGCAAGTAAGTTGTCCTGGAAGAAGGAAGAGATTGTCAAAGCAGCTGGTGTTCCTCGACCTTGACCAAGACAAGAAGGCAAGACCAAGATCATACCCTTGTATAGATGTGGCAAGAATATCTACTTTCTTTCTATTTTTCAACTGAAGAAAGGGCTGGAGCCCTTTCGGTGCTATGTTCCCTTAGGATCAAACCAGAACTCATCCTCACCTCATCCTCCAAATCTACCTTCCAAACCTTCTTACTACACCATCTGTTCTTATTTCTGAGTCTGAACAACTACACACCACACTCACAAGTACAACAGACCATGTAGCTCTTACCTGTAGAGCTACAGGTGCCCAAACTGAGCTGATGACCGTCAGGGTAGAATCAGGTAAAGCCCCATCCCTTTGCACCCCTCCGACATGCCTAGAGCTGCCTGAAGGAGACCACTGAAGCTTTTCTCCAGAAACAGGGCATTCAGGACAGGTCTTGTATCTATTTTAATCATCACGCTTTCCTTGGGGCATGGCCAAAATTCCTGTCATCGGAAATCATGTTTAGAAATCTTTCGTTCTCTGAGAACCCCCCTCATACCTCCAGCACAGCTGACACCACAGTCCCATGTAATTCCTGCCTTCCCAGCCCCTCCTTGTCACATCCCAGCCTATGGGATCCCAGCCTCAGAGACATGGTTTAGTGCTACAGTTAGATTATGGTTGGACTCGATGATCTTAAGGGTCTCTTCCAATCAAGTGGATTCTGTGGTTCTGATTCTCAGCTCCCACAGGCCCAGCCCATATGCTGTTCCATTGCAGAGTCCAGCTGCACCACTCCTGCATCCCCAGCTCCCCCAGATTTTCTGCAGTAGACTCAAGACCTGTAGGGTTACAGCACCTACTGCCCCATCTTCCCAGACCCCAGCTTAGCCAATTCTCCCCAGTCCAGATCTGCCAGCCCTTAGAAACTGCAGCACTCCAGTCTCCAAACCCTGCCCCAGGCATGGCCAAGCCCCACAGCCAGAGCCATGAGAGGCTGTGATCTCTGTCTGCACAACGTAGCATCCACCATTTAACTACACCTAGAAACTAAAGCAGCTTGGCAGGAAACTTATCCTCTCACTGTGAACCACGCAGTGGAGACTTCCCAGCAAGGGCTTCACGGTCAGAGTTGAAGGTGCGCATCAGGCTCCTGCCTCTTGCCGCTGCCTTCACCCAGGCACGTCACTCAGCGTCCTCAAGACTCTTCGTGAATGGCTTTAGAGAATGTACTCCAGTTGGTCATGAGCCCAATGTACTGACCACATAGCAGAAAATGGACAAGAAACCCAAATCTTGTTAAGCCTGTGAGTTCTCTCTGAGCCCCTTGGTGTAGGCGTCATTCCTCTAGACTGCAACAGAAGCAGCTTCTCTGACCTGACTCAGGCTCCCACAACATCACGGATTAATCACATCCTCAAACAGTGTGTTTCTCTCTGTTGACTGTACTGGAAGCCCCAGAGAGCTGGCTCAGAAGCCGGCATTGACTCTACAGATATCCATGCTCAGATATTTGGATCCCCTGCTCTGAACCAGCTGCCTGTGAGAAGTAAAGCCCTGTCCCTTCACATCTCTCCAGCATGCCTACAGCTGCCTGAAGGAGAACACTGAAGCTTTTCTCCAGAAAGAGGGCACCCAGGGCCAGGATCCAGCTCTGTGTTAAGTCCTCCACAGCTGCTTTTTCTGCATCTCTTCTGCTTCCTGCACCACGATGTTACAAGCAGAGATCCCAGTGCTCTGGTTCATTCCTTACTGGGAGGTAGCCTTTAGACACTGAATCAGCACTCAGTTCAGAGAAGGGCTGTTTTAGCACTCAGTAGCCTTAGGATTGGAGGAGGACATGAGGAACATAGCTTTAAGCCACTCTCCTCACGTTGCCCGGGTCCCCGGGCTGTTCATGAGGCCCAGCTGAATGTTGAACCTCAGATTTTCAGGCAGGAACATTAGCATATTTTTAATACCAACATTTTCCATGCAAGTTGTTTAGATTTTCACTCGTAAAACCAAGTTTGGGTCACCTGCTGCATCCTGCTGTGTCGCCACAGCTCAGCGCTTGGATTGCTGCACGGTACCACATCGACAGCCAAGGAGCTGGTCTCTCCTAATCCCTTTACACGTCACCCCCTTTGAATCCATGCCCTCCAAGAATGTGTTTCTCATATGGCATTGCCTTGGCCCCTAAGCGTTTGTTTGAACAGACAGCTACAGCTGGGGATTTTTGTCCCTGTGCGGACTTTGAACAGCTGCTTGCAGTTATGCCCAGCCCAGCTCACAGAAGAGCTGCTCTCTGTCTCTGGCAGGAAGCTCTTCAGGATGGGAGGAATGAAGCAGCATCAATCCTCCGGGTGTCATCAAACAACAACGGGAGCGGGACGCAGCCCTGGCCAGGAGGGACAAGGTCAGCACAGAACAGGCTGATGAATTACGCAGGCCAAATGTGGAGTTTGCTGAAAGTCATTGGTGAAAAATGGGGGCTTTTTATAACACCAGTGGAAGGTGACCCTCGCTGAGGAGCGGCTGACTGCGTGGCAAACAGTTTTGCACACCCTGGCTATACCTCCTCTGTGTGTATGCCTGGCCCAGGGGAGCATCGCTGGGGTGTGCTCAGGATACCTAAATGTGTTCATGGCATTTATAGATGTACACTGAGCACAGATGGTCGCATCAATGTAAGAAATTTTTATCACTTGAAACTGGAGGCTCCCAGAAGACTTTGTAAATACAAACTGAGCCCTTCTAAGGATGCAGCTTGGCTGGCTTAACCCAAGTGGTTGAGCTGCCAATAAAAGGAGAGGTCCTGCTTTTCCACCATCCCATCCCCATAGTTTCCTCCTCACTGTTTTTGCTACAGTTCGTGAGCAACGCTGGAAGACCTGTGGAATGGCTTTGCTGATCCTGCTGGAAATTAGGTTTGACTTGGGGTTTGGGTTTTCTGGTGGGCTGATTTTCAAGACTGATTACTGACCTGATCTGATCCACTGAGCAGGCACAAGGGCACTGAGCTGACCCAAGGGTCAGAGTTTGAACCACATCAAAAGACAACTGTTTTGTCTGTGCAAACAAGGCCAAGGAGCAGACAAGATCTCTGGTATGGACATAACATCCTTGGTACAGTTCTATTTTCCACGCAGTGCCTTCTACTGTGTCAGTATCTGACAGTGTTGATGCAGCAGAGGAGAAGACTTTCCCTCAGAGAACCATCTCCCAGGCAGGTCTTAGCCTAGAGTTTGTTTCTCTCTCTGGAGAAATGTTAAATCTGGATTGCTCTGAAGAGGATGAGAAAACAACCTAGACCTCTTGCAAAAATGGTTCCAGAGATAACAAGTTTTTTTTCTTTTTTTTCCCCTCTGTACAAAAACCAGTAGAAGAAAATCAAAACCTCGTTTTGGTTTTAAGCAGTAGGCTGCACTAACCCATCTCTGGAGTGAGCTGTTGTTCAGATGTTGTCCTTGTCATTGAAAAAATCAACCATGGTTTTCTCTCCCCTCCTATCTGGCTAAACGATTTTCAAGAAGACACATACCCAGGGCCAAAACTTTGCGATTTGAATTAGTTTTCTCATCAGTTATAGATCATCCTGAAATTTCATGTGTCTTCACCAAAGTAATAGTATCTCAAAATTATTGTTTTGATAAGATTTTAATTTTTAGTTTTAAACTGTAATACTGAAAAGCATTGTGAGAAACAAACCAAAAAAAAAAAAAAACCACTTCATAATAACAATAAAGATGTTGTATTCTGAAATTACGCTGAAACAAGATACATCTGCATTGTGGGAACCTTCTTCTCTTTTGAAGTAAAATTTCAGGCTAAATCAACATGGCTTTGCAAAGCATTTTCGTTGCATGGGAGTCTTTTTTCTAATGCAAAATAATTTCTCACTAACTTACACCCCAAGACTCAGGAATGTGGGAAATCCAGATCAGGAGCAAGTTGTGAGTTTGCCTACTTGGGCTTTTCACTCACTGGGATGGAAAAAGCCTTTGCTCTGGACTGGAGATTTCTCAAAGGTGGGGCAGGGAGGTGTTGTCTCTGGTGAGATTAGGAAGTTTCTTTATTCTGTTTTATTGCTGGTACCTCAGACAATATAAATGTGCAGAATGTGGTCTTGTAAAATCTTTCAGTCTCAGCTGAGGCTTCGCATTCCAGCTGTCAGGTTTTCTCTTGTTTACCTTGGAGCCTGGCTTCAAGGGATACGATGGAAGCGATAATTGAAGCAAAGTGGTTGCCAGCAAGCAAAAAAAATAGTTTCAGTAAAAAGTATTTTATTCTACTAAGGATGCTCATATAAACAAATGGCAAGCTTGGGTACAAGCCAGAAATAATCCTGAGCATTTCTCTCCTTTCCTCCACGTACCTCCCCTGAGCAGGTTTCATACCACACACAGCATCGCCGCACACAGTTTTCCACTGATGTCTCAACCCCTCACCACAATGGGCCCCAGGAGTTTTTGGGGCCAGGCTTCCCGTGCTGTTAAAGAGGTGCTGTGGATCTGGGGTGTTCAATAGCTGGAGAAGAGTGGGGACCCCAGCATCTCCCTCCTGGGCACCTGTGTCACCTCCTTGCCCTTCCGGACCATCAGCGCCATTGCAGACCTGATGTGGGGAAAAGCTGAGCCCCAGGGCTGCCCCATCGTGCTGTCCTGCCTGACAAAGGCCTCCAGCCCCTGCCCACCCCCCGTGTCTGCAGGGTTTACTGCTGTGATTTGTCCAGCGCAGAGATAAGAGCAAACCCTGAAACTCAAACAGGACCTCACTCTTTGAACTCTGTTTCCCTCCCCACAGCAACCCAAATCTGGTTTTCAGGTTGCCCAGGCCCAACCTTTGAAAACATGTTAATGACCAAGTAACTTCCTTACTTATTTTTTAGCACATCTCTGAACAAAATCTTCTGGGGGAAGCGTTCTGTTTATGTGGTGAGCCTGCCATGCCTTCTGCTTCACCAAGTCAGGAATGAAAAGTCTGACTGCAACAGCAGCCACAAAGTCAAAAAGAAAAGTCAAGGCTACAAATGGCTTGCATTAAACTTTTCCTGCTAAGCCCTGTCTCCTTGCACCCAGTCGGCAGCTAGTCCCATGGATAAACTATTTCAGCTATCCCCTAACCGACTCTCTAGCAAATCACTTAAGACACACAGTGCATGAGAAACCCCTGGCAGTGCACATTTTGGTTATTACCACCAGAGCTTGAACTCCAGCAAAGATGTAGCCAGTTAAACCAGCTCTTCCATCCAGCAACTGAAACCCCATGTGAGCACCTTGTGTCTCACAGCCGGGATGAGAACTGGGACGCTGAGAGCCGTAAGCAGCAGCCCCAGCCGAGCCAGCAGCTTTTCTTGGCCTGAGCCAGGAGCTGCTGCCTCTGTGCCACATGAGCCATCTGAAGCATGGTTCCATGACGGTCCTGGACCCCAGGAGGAAGGATGTCCCTGGGGCTAAAGCTGCGCACAACAGTAGGCACAGACGAGGCCACCAACGTGATCAGAGCCTGGAACACCTCTTCTATGGGGACAGGCTGAGAGAGATGGGGTTGTTGAGCCTGGAGAAGAGAAGGCTCTGGGGAGAACTTACTGTGACCTTTCAGTGTTTCAAAGGGGCCTATAAGAAAGATGGGGACAGACTCTTTAGCAGGGCATATTGCGACAGGAGAAGGGGTGATGGTTTTAAACTAGAAGAGGTGAGATTCAGGCTGGACATGAGGAAGAAATTTTTTACAGTGAGGGTGGTGAAACACAGACCCAGGTTGCCCAGAGAGGTGGTCGATGCCCCATCCCTGGAGACATTCATGGTCAGGCTGGATGGGGCTCTGAGCAACCTGATCTGGTGAAGATGTCCCTGCTCATTGCAGGGGGTTGGACTGGATGAGCTTTGAAGGTCCCTTCCAACCCAAACTATTCTCTGATTCTATGACCAGCTGCTGCCCTGGGGAGTGACACCATGGGACCAGTCCTTCCCACACCCCAACAACATCTTGGAGCTGGTAACACCTCTCCTGCAGTCTGCACAGAGCAGAGAGTCAGCCAACTGCTGTGGCTGCAGATGCAGCCTGGGCAAAGAGGTGATTAATTTTCAGGTTGCTCATTTCCCTGACCTGTCTCCCTGTAGGAACGCCAAGGCCAGCACCAGCAGCCCTGCTTTAGAGAGATTTAAGATGCTGTGGCTTTTGCCGTCATGACTTCTATGGTGTAAATTAGAAAGTCCACTCTCTCCTGCCTGGCTCAGTCCTGCACATTCAGTGGAGCTAAGCAGATGCACTGCTGGGTTACATAGTCTGTCCTCAGTGACTGCATAGGAAGCCAGAAACCATTTCTGCCTGACTCCTCATCGATTATGCTTCTGTTTTCTCACCTTAAACATTAGCTTGAAAAAGCTAAATTAAACTCCTCGGGTTAATTATTTCAATGTGCCTCTCTGCAGATCAGTGTCTTCACTAGTAAATACATGGATGAATTTTCACTTCTTTCGTACATATCCTTCTTACCTTGTCCTAATAGGAAAAGTGATTAATGACACCAACATTATCACGGCCTTCTTAAGTGATAAATGTCTTTTATATCTACTATTCAAAGATCAGGGGAATGTGCAGGCTGGTGTGTTTTACTGCACATTGTGAAGTACGACAAAATGAATCAAGTTTCCTCTTTTTCAGTGAGTATCCAAGAAAACAAGGTTTCCTTAATTAGAGTGTGTTTGGTTCACTATTTGTTTCTCAGCAGGCTGAAAATTAAAAAAAAAAAAAAAAAATGAAACCCCTGAACACCAATGGCAAGTATAAATTTGCTTTTGCTTATGTTACTATTATTTTCCAATCATATTTACAATTGCTGAACACCTCCTGTACAGGATTCCCAGCAGACTTCTGATGTATGTTTGCCCCAACATGCACTTATGTCCATCGTTCACTCAATATAGATGCTCACGTACAGAGCTAATCTGACTTTTTTAATGCATATGGTGCTGTAGCAAAAGCACATCTGAATAATCTTGAGACAGCTATTCAACCAAGGCTTAAATATTTCAGAAAAAATTGTAAATTCCTTTTTATTTTAGTTTTTAATATTCAACAGGCAGACTCCACTGCCAGTGACACATGCATGAATCCTGAATTGACCTCTCTTGTCATGCTGCTTTGATTCCGCTGATTCACTTGAACATGGTGTTTGTGTACACAATGGGGAAGGGTGTCAAAGCACTTTGATTTATGCCAGATTTATACTGCTTGCACTAATGCCATGCTGCGTCTTACCCTCCGAGATGTCTGGGAGCTGGTAGTACTGTGGGAACCCTTGGAAGGACCTCAGTGTCCCACCAAGGGTTCTCCCAGGGCTAGGAAGGGGCAACTGGCCTTCTTGGATCCCAGCCCAAACTGTAAGGACTACCACAGAGTCTCCTCTTTGCTCTTTCGGGGCCATAATTTGGGGTATGAGGCATAACAAAGGGTGAAAGCTTGGAAGAGTGCAAAGTTTCTCAAATAAAAATTCTTTCAAAGTCAAGCCCAGTGTGAGGCATTCGCAGGGAGCATTTCAAGTAAGTAAAGCATGTGCAGTTACGTGTCAAAATAGCTGTTTTCCAGGTAACCACGACAATAAAATAACTACTATAGCTGGCACGTCTCTAGCAGACCCAGCAGGAAAAGCACAAAAATGCAGAGAGTGGAGTTTATACCCCTGGGGACAACCCCTGGTCTGGGCTGAGGGTGCTAGAGAAGGGGGAAAGGGGTGCAAAGGGATTTGCCAGGGTGCTGTCTGCATCAAACTGGTTTCTGATATAAAAAGATGGCCTGTCAGCTCACTGCTATTCAGAATCCCAAAAAGGGAAACCCACAAACACAGGCACAAAACAGCAAAGCAGGGAAGAAGAAAGCTCGTTCCAGCTTTATCCAAACAGAGCTGGCTGCTGAGTGAGCCAAAACGGACAGCAGAAGTGTCCCCAAGGTTGGGATTTGACCTATCAGCTTGGATTATCCTTGTGTAAATCCTGAAAAGCAGAGGACATCCCTGCACAGTGTTTGGAGATTGCTTTACTTGCCCAGCCACCAAAGCATCTGCCAGGGTTTCTGAGTGCACTTCGCTCTGCCAGCAAACCCCACCTGGATTTCTTCATGCAGCTCTGGAGCCCTCAGCACAGGACAGACATGGACCTGTTGGAGAGGGGACAGAGGAGGCCACAAAAATCATCAGAGGGCTGGAACAGCTCTGCTGGGAGGACAGGCTGAGAGAGTTGGGGCTGTTCAGCCTGGAGAAGAGAAGGCTCCAGGAAGACCCTATTGTGGCCTTTCAGCGCTTAAAAGGGGCCTATAAGAAAGATGGGGACAGACTTTTTAGCACGTTCTGTAGCAACNCTGATCTGGTTGAAGATGTCCCTGCTCATGGCAGGGGTTGGACTGGATGAGCTCTGAAAGTCCCTTCCAACCCAAACTGTTCTCTGATTTTCTGATTCTCTGATTCTCTGATTCCATGACATGACTTCTCAGATCCTGAGGCTCAGCCCTGAGTCCTGCCTATCGCATTGTGCCACATCAGGCTCCCTAACCCAGCATGGGGACAACAACAACAAAACCCACCTGCTTTTAGAGGAAAATGTTGAAACTACAAGTCCAGAAAGACATCAGGGCTTGAGCAGGGTGGGTCAAGCCTTTTAAAATGCTGTATGATCAGATTAGACAGAAGTGGTGATAATACTAGGCCAGATATTGGTAGTTTTAAAGCCACTAGGAAAAGGCCTGCAGATTTGAATGAGTGCAAGGGAGAGCCCAGCAACAGCGGGGTTTGAGGGAACACTCCAGCCCGATGTGCTCTGGTGCTTAAGGCTTTCATCCCTGCTTTAGGCAAGGGTGGGAAGCTGGACCACAGTCTCTCCAGAGGTCCCTTCCAGTCTCGGTTATCCCCTGACTCCATGAGCATTTTGCGTTTGAGAATCTTCCTGAAGTTTCTAAAGTTTCTTAAGAAACTTTTGGGATAAGAAACATACCATCACCATCATCATACATACTTGCTGTGTCTTCTGATGAGCGTCCTGTGCTGAGACTGGAAATATCTCAGTTCAGTCACTGGCACTGCCTCAGACTTTGTGAGTCGTGCTGAAAATAAAACCCAAATATCAGAGCAGTCAGGCTAGATGTCCCATTAACACAGCATCCTTTCTTTAGCAGGAGCTAAAACAGGTGCTGTGTCAATTGTTTAACCAGTAATCCCTGTACTGTGCTTTTGGTGCCCACATGTTCAAGGATGACAGTAATCTCTTCTTCCTTCTACTGTTTGCCTGTCTCTAGAGCGGAGCCCTCGCTTTGCTCTGTGTTTGTACAGCAGCCGGCACAAGAAGCTCCAAGTCTCACTGGGCCCCTGTTGCAGTCAAATACAAACTCCTCTCTGCTCTGAGTGGTGGAGGGCACGGCACCAGGAAAATGCTGCTTTCTTTCACTTGATCTACCATGATTTGTCACTGAGCAAACCCTGGAGGATAAATTCAAATAATNCCACAGTTCACACCATGTGTCTGAGGACGTTGTCCAGTCTCTTCTTGAACACTGTCAGGTTGGGGCCGTGACACCTCCCTGGGGAGCCTGTTCCAGTGTCCAGCACCTCTGGGGGAAGAACCTTTTCCTCATGTCCAACCTAAACCTCCCCATGCAAATTGTCCTGACATTTCCTTGGGTTCTGTCATTGTTCACTAGACAGAAGAGCTTGGTGCCTGCCCTTCCTCCCCTTGTGAGGAAGATGTAAACCATGATGAGGTCTCCTCTAATTTTATGAAACTCAGAAACACATTTTCACTCCTCTTTGGTTTTGAAGGTGTTTTTTTTGAAAGGACAAGAGCTAACACACAAGTCAGTCAGCAGTTTCACCTTTTCAGGTTCATAATGTGAATCACGCCCTCGTGTTCGAGCTTCATACCTCTGCCATATTCCTGCCTGGCCTACTGATAGTACAGGATACAGTGAGGATGGACAAAGGATGGCCAGTGCTACCCTCTGGGATAGGAGATGGTAAAACCTTCAGCACAGCTCAGCCGCCCTCACCCCGCACGTGGGGACAGTGCCTGTGCCAGCAAAGATGCAAAACTCCTCTTCCATCAGAGACAGCGCAGAGCCAGGGGCTGGCTTGTTGTGATTTAGGGAATCCAAAGGTTTTGCTCAGGTTTTGTACCAAACCTTAAACCCAACACTTGTGTTGTCACTGATACTGTGGCAGGAGGGAGCCAGAGGCATCAAGCAGTAAATTCAAGAGAATTAAGACCATCTGGTGCCCAGGACTGCCAGCCCACGGCTCCCTGCAGAGTCAGTGGAGACAAGCAGTTATAATATCCAAATTAAATTCCCTTGAAAACCACTACATCCAGTGCTCTGTCCCTCTTGCACTCGGCAGTAGATAAAAGACAACCCAAGCAACATTTTTGCTAGAAATTCTATAAGTTCTTTACAGAGAGTAGTCAGATAAATGTACATAGTAACTGACTACATACGTAGACATATATACACATCTTCTGTTTGGATCTGAGTTCTCGAATCAGCCAAATACCTGCCCTAAGGAGTCTTCCATATAAATGGGCATCCACATGAGTATAGTTTTCATAATCCTGTACATGATGTTCTGAATAGAGTCTCCAGGATTCCAAATGCAGAAAAAATGTGACCAGAGACAGTGATTACACAGTTCCTCACAAAGGGATGGGAAAGGGGCCTGATTTTTGGCCACTCCTGATCATTATTTCTGATGTAGAGGAAAACACCATCAAGGGGATGATAAGATCGTTTATCGCTGAACTGCACAAGGCTGAGAGACAAGCACCTCTCTCTCAACGTCTCTGAGCTGACAGCACTCCCATCTCAGCAGCAGTTTTCTTTAGAAGCTAGCTAGTGCTATCAGTGCCTTTTGCCAATAGCAGCTATAATTACATTAAATGGTTGATTTGCAGAAGCAGGAGGAGAACAACATGTGCAGAGCAATGTTACACAACACAGCAACGAGTTTGCACACTTCTGTCACTCCAGTAAACCACTTACAATGGCACTCACTCCTATTTTCTCTCTGTCTTCTGGAGATAAGCCTGTTTTGAATCCTTCCATGGAATTATCTGATGGCTGCACGCAGCTTGATTCATTGCAGCCATTAGAGGGGAGCTGGATGACCCCCGAAACAATTCCCTGTCGCGAATAGTCACTGTGATCCCACACGAACAATGGCACAAGATGTCACACATCCTTTCCTGAGCTTCAGAGAGGAATGCTCAGACACAAGAACTTAAAAATAAAACAGCATCATTTCTGTGAAGTGGAAGTGACTGCGATGTGCACTGCCTCTTCTCTTGGAAGCATACTGGTGTTCATGTAAGTGCTTTCTACCTCTAAATGCTGTCCTTTCTCCCCAAGCCTGTGCTGTAATTAGAATTCTACCTGTAAATCTGAGTTCCTTTTATAGGCCTAATAAGGCAACTGGCAGCAATAATGGCAGTAATTACAAATATGTTCAGTGTTCAGAACTAAAGAAAAACACACTAAAGATTAAAAATGCCATCACTCAAGAATTTTTTGAAACAACACAGGCAGAAATGGGTAAGTTTGTGTGGCTATAAATATCACAAGCACAGAGCTTACATTATTTAGGGCACGTGTGTGATGAGTGCCCTTTTGAAAGACTCTGGGCAGCGTTAAAGCATGAAAGCACAAGCAATCTGGGAAATATCAAAATATTATAATCTGCCACGGAGACACACAGCTTTTTTTTATGGCTTGCAAAAATATACTCAGGATTCCAGATGCACTCCACCGCGGGAGTGCCTGTTTATGGCAAATAGAGAGTGCTCAGGGAAGTATTGCTAAACAAGTTGGCAATGGATCAGCATAAGCAACTTGGCAATGAGTTATTTTAATGGCATTTTATATCCTGTCCTGAGTGTCGTGGTGAAACGTCTCAGGGAACAGTTTGTAACAACCACCTTACAGTCATCCCTTGTGTATCACCAGGATGCAGAACACATGCAGAGTGGACACAAAACAAATTGGTAGGGATCTTGGTTGTCACAAGGAGCTCCTAGGCTCCTCAGGAGAAATTCTACTGGAATTTGGCAATATTCTGAACACAAACTGTTCCAAATAAGCCATCAGGAGACCTGACGTATTCTGTTTTCCCATCTGCCCTCCAAAGGGCAGAAGGACAAACTGAGTATGTCTGAACAACAAATTACTGTAACTCATCTTCTTATTTTATTACTTCTCATTTATCCATGTATACATATATCAATATATCCATGTATCCATATCTCAGTATCCATGAAGCATTTCTCCCAGTAGCTCCTCTCAGACACTGCTCAACCTGGCCCATAACAGAACTGGGAGGTTTCCCATTTTTGCAGCCTGGGAAATGAAGCATGATAAGGTAGAATTTCTACAAAGCTTTTATTTAACCCTAAAGCTTTTCCCTTCTCAAGCCATCATGCAATGTGGGTCCAAGCTGAGGACCCAAGAGGCACCTGACTCCAGGCACTTGGTCTCAGCACATGCAACATCATGAAGAACAAGCCAACATTTCGGGACCTTTGCAGCTCTTTGTTCCACGGGCTGCTTCTGGACTTTGCCACTTGTTCTCTGGCCTTCAGCCTCTCAGGAGGAAGAGGTGGTGCATTGCTTCTGGTGCTGGCTGTGCCACCATCCCCAAGCTTTCATACCTCTGTCAGCTGGGAGAACAAGGCCCTCCTAAGCTGAAAACATGATAGATGCTGTTGGTGGCTGATGCAATTAAGACAATGCCTTGTTTTGTGGAACCACATAGAAGTCTGCATGGGGCTGCCCACCTTGGATACACCAAAATTAAATGCTTCCAACCTCAAACTGCATGCTGGTGTACTTGTCTGATACTGTTATCTGCTAAGGTGTCATTGCAAGAGAAGTGGCCCTTGTGACACACATGATTCCACACAGTTGAGTGGGAACACAAAGTGCTACTAGGAAAAAGAAACCCAACACAATAGTTTTGTGACCCTTCTCTGAGCATTGGTGCTAGAAATGCTTTGCTCTAGCTAGCAGGGCAGCAGCTGGCAGAGTCGAGGCTCTGGGTATGGGTTAGAGTCACCCTTTATTCACCCTTCACTGCTTTCTTTGGAAAAGTCATTGGATCCACCCAGACTGCCCACTGCAGTTCCCTAGAGGGGTGCTGGTGTCCCAGCTACTCTCTTTAAAAGTGGCATTAGGCTCAATTTATTTGCCTAACCAGCAGTGCCCAGCGTTATTTAAGACGCCCTTTGGTCTTTGCTCCCTTACTGCTGTAAACTCTGTGCTCATCTCCTAACCACGGCAGACGTTTCAGCTCCCCTAGGGCATCCCACATGGCACAGGGTGACTACATTTCAGTTTGGAAACCAGACCCACAGTCCTCAAATCTCCCCCTTTTTTTTTTTATTATTGCCATCAACAAAACAAGCCCAGACTTCTACGGTACAGTGCCTGTCGGTCTGTGTTTATATATGTAAGATCTAGTGCATGTGGATGGAGATATAAATACGCATGCAAGCTAATGCAAACTTTCTACCAGGTGAGCAACAGCTCAGATGTACTTGCCCACTCGCTGGTGGTTTCTGAATCTCATTTTCTAAATCTACCTTGTTCAATTCAAGAGGGAAACACAGATGTTTGGCTCCTGAAATTTCTTGAACTTCCTTAGACAAGAAGGGAAAGGCCAGAGGTTGTGCAGCACTATTTATTCTGACTCATTTCCTACCAGTTGTTCGAAACTGCACAGCAGATAAACTGTGGGCATTTCTTGTCAGCAAGACCCATGAGGGCTACCAGCACGGCGTGATGAGCTCCAGTCGTTCCTCCAGGCTGCTGGGGGCTGCCCGTGCCCCATCGAGGAAAAGTGGCTCCACCAGCCTGCAGCCTGCCAAGGAAAGACCTGCCACCAGACAGATCACCCCATCCAACAGCATCGTTTCTGTTTGCTGTTGCTCAGCGGGGAAGAAATCCTGGGTCTCAAGAGGAGTCTTGTCCACCGGGTAGCTGGGTACTCCGCAGTGGCAGCCCTGGTGAGGATGCCTGAAGGTCTTATTGATTTTCAAGCAGGATCATAAGGGAGAGAGGAAGAGAGAAGAAGAGATGCTTGCCTGGATTTTAATTATTTAGCTTTTCATGCCCTTAAGCTTTAATTTAATTAAATTTAAGAGGGTGGTGAGACAGTGAACAGGACGCCCAGGGCAGCTGTGGATGCTCCATCATTGGAAGTGTTCAAGGTCAGGTTGGACCACGCTTTGAACAAGTTGGTCTGATGGAAGGTGTCCTTGCCCATTGCATGGGGGCTGGAGTAAATGATCTTCAGAAGTCCCTTCCAACCCAAACCATTCTATAATTCTACGAATTTCAGAACAAGGGGCCAGGAGTACATCTGCAGTGAAAGGTGCTTGCTCGGAACTAAGCCTTCAGGACCCAGGTATTAAAAATCGTGCAGCTCTAAGAAAAGGGCAGGGACCAGCACAGTTCCTCCTCCTGGCACTCCCCTAACAGCAGGTGGGTGCTCCCACAAGGACGCAGGCTGTCCCCTCGTTGTTTGTCCCAGCCCCAGCAGTCACACACATGGCTACCAGACAGCAGCTCTGACCTGGGCTCCCCCTGAGATGGGTGCCCAAGAGTTGTTGTGCTCTGAGCTGCGTCAGCCCGCACAGAGCAGCCACCTCTGGCTGCACCAGCATTTTCTATGCCACCAGCGGGTCTGCTCTTACTGTGGGCGGTGAGCATGAGGCATTTTCATCTCAAAAAAAACCCAAATTATAATGTGTTCCAGCTGCTTTTTCTGTAAATACGCTCTATGCTAAAAACAAAACACTGCAGTAACAACTGCAGTGGTTCCCTGAATAGCAGGTCAGGGTGGCACAAAGCTCTCTGACTCTGCCACTACCCAAATAATGAGGGGAAACACCACAAAGTGGTGGTCTGGCTCTCCATCCTGCCCTCATGTCACCTTCAAGGGCCATAACTGACTGGTACCTGTCACATGAAAATGACCCCAATTTGCAGGACATCCCTGCCACACAGGTGGAACTCATTCTGTGCTACTTTCAGGTGTTTCTACACAGAGAGGTCTGAGACATCTGCATCCTCCAGCCGGTTCTGATCATTCAAAGAGCTTTCTGGGGTGGGAGAGGTTTGTGTACCAGCTGCACCATCCTCTTATGCTGGGACCAAATCACTATCTGGCACTGGGTGGTTTCCCAGCACCAGGGAAATGTGAATGTGGAACAACACTATCTTCCCTCCTCTTCCTCCCTCTGTCCCTGCCCTGGGCATGTTCTGTGCTTACTTACTGTGTGGACACCTGCAGTTCAAGGGCTGCAAATAGTAATAAAGATCTAAGAAAACGAAAGCTTCAGCCTGCACTCTCACTGAATGCAATCAAGATTTTTTTTTTGAAACAGCCCTGTTTCATTCACTTATATATTCTCTGCTGATTTAACCTCTCACGGAAGTTTTTCTGAGTTACCACCATGAAGTGCTAACCTTCCGTGCTGCCCCTCTTCTTCCTTTCTCTTCTCCTCCGTCCCCAAGATGGTCTCAAATGCACCCTCATCCCCCTTCCTTCCCCAACAGCTAAAAAGATCTGTTTAGAAATAAGAGCAAGAGCATGACCACCTTTCTAGTCATTACTGCCATGCCTACTGCACGTCTGCGTCTCCAGGAGAGGCTAATCTACCTAACCTGAGTTCCTACAGTGAGCATTGAAGTGATTTCAGGGCATGCTACAACCCAAACCAGTGTTCATTTAAGAGTTAAAGCAGCTAGTGCTGTGTCTTCATCGCTGAGTCAAGCCAGCCAAACATTTTTGCAAGTTAGAGGTAGCCAGGTCTCAATTTTGTTCTGTATTTCTGCTGCACTTTGCACAGCAGTACTCTGATTCATACACGATGTTCCCAGGCATGGTCCCAAAACAAACAAGAAGTTGCAACTCAGCAATCACAGGCTTAACTGATGGGTCCTAAATCACCCGCTGCAAGCCCACTATAATGAAGAGAAGTGTGTCTTTGTTTCCTTTGGAGCAGAAGAACTTTCTGTGTCGTTTTCAGATCAAGAAGCAGAGCCCAGGAGGTCCAAAATCTTTAGCCTGGCCACCAGACTTCAGCTGGTTGACTGTAGGAGCGTGTTGTGGCCAGGTTAACACTTCACCTTCCCTGTAAAGGAGTTTGGTTATACCGCGCTGTTAGTGACCACCTCCCAAGTTAACAGCAGATTTGTGATGGCATCACTGGCATCACACATGAGTCGGTGGGACTCTGCACCACGGCAGCACTTGTGAAACTCCCTGCAGACAGTGAGGAAAGGTTGAGCACAGTCCTTTGGGGTCAGCAGCATGGCCAGTGCATGAGCTACATCAGTCACAGAATCATAGAATAGTTTGGGTTGGAAGGGACCTTCAAAGCTCATCCAGTCCAACCCCTGCCATGAGCAGGGACATCTTCACCAGATCAGGTTGCTCAGAGCCCCGTCCAGCCTGGCCTGGGATGTCTCCAGGGATGGGGCATCCACCACCTCTCTGGGCAACCTGGGTCCGTGTTTCACCACTTTCATTGTAAAAATTTTCTTCTTCACATCTAGCCTGAAACTAGATCTTGATCACTAGACCATGTTTGGAAATAAATAATTAACCGTTTGCACTTCCAGCTTGTCTTTGCTTGAACTGTATATCCCTCCCTACTGCTATTCAATTGAATTTGGACCCTGACCCGATGAAGCATTGAAACACATACTTTGTTTTAACCACTGGTCTTGGTGGAGCAGAGAGATGAGGTGACAGCATGTGTGGAGTTTGTCTTTTATACTGGCAGGGACAGATGCTGGATTCATCCCTGTGTATTCGCTGATGGACAGTAGCAACTGCGTTCAAAGAGGGCTGGTGTCCCCTGCTTGTCTCGTCCCCAGGGGAAGAGCTGTGTGGTCACAGTGCCTCTGCTCTCCCCTGTCCTCAGAGCATTCCTCCTTGTCCCTGGTAGCTCTTGTACCGAGCCTGTAGGACTTGTGACCTGCGTTAGATGTGCCCTACAGTGCTGGTGGCATGTCTGCTTGGGTCTGCCTTCCGCTGCTCCGCCGTGCTCACAGGGCTGGGCCAGGGGAGCGGGCAGGGTAGGCTGCAGCCCAAATCTGAACAGGGTACACGGCCCCATGGGGAGGCTCTCTCCTTCATGAGTCCAGTTAGATGGAGTGTCCCAGCCCCAGCATGTGCCCAGACACCAACAGCAAAGGAGCCAAGAACAGGGCTATCTTGTCCACTCCCAAATAAACAGGGAAGGGGCACTAAGCAAACAGCAGAAAGGCCTCCGTAGAAATGGAGGGCACCCCTTGGGAGGGCTTTCAGCTTCTTATTAGATGAAGTCCAAGTGCCAGTATGGTCCTGTCCAGAGACAGATGCAAGGATTGATGCCATAAGCAAAGCAGTGATCTCTTAAAACACTTGCTACAAGTGTGGCAAGCCACTCAGAGGAGCTAGAAATCATGCAAAATTATGGAGGCTATGAACTCAGGAGCTTAGCTGTGGCCTGCTGGGATTGCTGTCATAACTCAAATCTTAACACATGGTCTGTTTAAGGGAGATAGGAAGGGGAGAGGGAGTGCAGGGGTGCTGTTATGCATCAAGTGTACATACCACTGCCAGCAACCTGTCACTCGACAACGAAGAGCGTGATGATGGAGCCCACTGAGTAAGTGCATACGGCATGTGAAATGAAGGGGAAAGCAGTGAGGTCTCTGCTCTGGACCACCAAGACTCGTGAGCTGGAGAGAAAAATGTCTGGACCGACTCTTGAGCTGACAGAAAAGATGGAAAGGTGAAGCTGTCACCCCTGACTGGGGCTGAGGGCGGCTGCTGGCAGTCAAACATCCCTGTATTTATATTCCGCCTGCCTCCTTTGGAAAGTGCACAGAGTCTGGCATTTCATAGCAAATGTAAAACACCAGAGACTTTGACTCACAACTGGGATTTATCTAGGTACTGCCTGTGGTCTTTGTGGTAATGCTGAGATTTTACAGTTCACTGCCCTCAGTTGTGATTCATGGTGAGAGAGGCCATTAAAAGGAGATTTACAGAAGATACAAGAGAACTGCCCAAATTATCCACTAAGGCTAGGCAGAGCTGCAAAGCTTTGGCTCTGCCTCTCCAACAGATATTCACTTTCCTTCAGCCTGAATTAGACACCTAAGCCTGGTCAGTCTGTCCTTTCTTGTGAAATAAAGATGAACAGAGGAGCCGTGTACAGCCAGACTGCAGTTATATCAGCAAAGTGAATAAGGAGAGAGCTGGGCCATAGGCCTGGTTCTTCGCACAGCCTTTGTCCATCTTCCTGGACTCTTAGCACAGTCTCCAGAATACTTTTGGCACAGAAAAGAGAGAAATTTCCTTATTTGGAAGGGAAGAGCTGGGCTGTGACGTTGGCTTCTGAATGAGAAAACAGGTTCTTGGCTGTTTTTTTAACTTGTTAGTACAGATGCAACATCAGACACCAGAGATCTGGTTTAGATTCCCCCCAGTTCAAGTCTTCACCTCTATGGAGAGTGCAGACGTTATGATGTAGAGCGATAGGCCTCACTTTGCGTCTGTTGCTGCAGGTGTTCTATTATCATAAAACGAGTACACATTTGCTGAAGCAGTCACCAGACACCTCATCCACCAACCCTGAAACTCATAACCCCCAATACATTACAGCTGTTGCTGGACCAAAGAACTAAGTGTTTAATGCGAAGTGAAAGATCCACAAAAAGCACAATTTAGAAAGGCCCACTCCAACATCTGACAGTGTGGTACCTGGGATGTTCTCCAGGGTGTCCACATGCATCCGTCTTCCTTCTCCCCCAGATAGCGACTCAATTAACTACCTCTGACCCCGTAAGCCCATGTAGTCATTAGGCACATCCTTACCATGGCAGTATCGGACTCAAACTCCACGCCTAGGAAAGCTTTTTCTCCTCAGACAAGACTTGGTGTCACCCAGGTTGAGGCAGACAGCCATCCCTGTGTCATGAACATCCCAAAAGAAGTACAAAAAGCTGTAGCTGCTCCTGTTACACCGGTCAACAGAGACACAGGATCATTTTCATGTTATATACTGCTAGTTAAAATAGTAATATGAACTCCTTACTTCATGTACTGAGGAATTTAGTCCAGACAGGATGAATGTGGCCACATGCTAGACTGAACTGCATGTAGTCTCTGACTGGGCCATGACAGAAGGACTCAAGCATGTGTCCCTGAGGCAGATACATGACTGTTGTTGGTTGGGTGGTTGCCGTTTCTTTTTTTTTTTCAGTAACATAATTTTCAACTCAGATAAAGATGCACGGACGTGTGTGGATCACATGAAAAGTCACAGAGGGCAGCCAACACTTAAATAATCCTAACTGCTGCAAACACGGCAGGAAAATGAGAGGGAAGGACAGGCTGTGTCTGTGGGAGAGGCACACAGCTGAAAATACTCCCAGGGCCATGGCTTGACCCTTAGATGAGCTGAATCTTTGATCTCAACAGAGGACTCACAAGCTTTGCAAGCACAGCCAAGCACCAGATCATGGATGCACACAAAGCTGTGTATCCTGCCTCATTCCCACAGAGGAATAGCCCTGCAAGGTACATGCTCGTGGCTCTCCACTTCAGGATCAATTCTTAATGTTTATTCATTGACTTGAGTGCTTTCTAATGTGGCACACCCCGATGATTTATTACTGGCAGTTATTTCCATTAATAACACAGTAAATTGTCATACTGGTATGCTCATATCTAGAGGCTATAAACGTGGGACCAGCAGGACAGAGAAGGCTGAAGGTAACTGTGACCTCCCAACAGCCAGGGATGGATGGCAGCCCCCCTGCATGGGGTAGGTAGCATGGATATGAAGATCCCTTCTCTTCTTTTTCAGGCAGAACTTGCTCTGCCCTCAAGCTGTGCTGTTAGACTGGACAAGAATCCCCGTTTTTCACATTCTTTGGTTGTCTAAAATAGTACTTCGTTTCAAATCCACCTCCAAATAAGTGTTCTTTTTTTCAGAGGAGAAAAGTGGGACACCTAGCAATTAAAACCTGATTAGGTAAGTGGTATCAGTCTGAGAAGCCTGAACACTTCATCATCTGCTTTTGGCAAGTCTTTGTGTCTCAGCTTCCTTTTTTCCCTTTTTATTTGTTTCCTCAATTATTACATTTTACTTGGGATTAAGAGGTTTTGGCATTGTACTTATGCCAATCCTACCTAACCTGCAAACTTTCTTGTGTAACATCTTTAATAGTGACCCATCTGCCTTCCCTGCTGTCTATCCTACCAAACACTCCTGTAAATAACTGCAGTGTCTTGAACATGTTCTGGGGAAGGGCAAGACAGTGTTCTAAGAAACAACAAATTGTCACAATCTGCAGAGAGAGAAACATAGGCTTAATTTAGTCTCAGCCTTATTACAAGCACTGTGTCCTGGCTCTGAGAAACACAAACTCAAGCTGAGTCCATTTCCTTGCAAGTGAATAAGGAACAACCCAGCCAGCTTGCTGGGAAGCGCGGCCCCAGGGCTGGGCAGTACACGGCTTCCAAGAGGAAAGGGCCGTATTTGTAAAGAAGAAAGCATCAACACACATAGTTACGAGAAGCAACACCCTGTTTGACACGTGCTGGAACAAAGCCACCAAGCTCCCTTTATAGACAACAAGTCTACCAAACAGGAAGATCAAAGATGTGACAACGTCTGGATAAAAGAATAAAAAATACACATACATCCTTCTGCCATTACACTGGATAAAAGACTAGTGAATATTTCATGGCGGTGGCAAGTCTGGCGTTGTGCAAGTGCTTTTTCTCTGCAGGATGGTGTAGCCAGGCCAGCAGGGACCTGCTTGGTCCCACTCTTTGGAGAGGGTTTGCACCTGCCCTGCGCTCACAGGCACTGTGGTGAAGGTGTCCACACAGCACAAAGGGCTTTGAGCCCAACAAGAACCAGTGCATCTTGTGGGTGTTGGCACTCACTGGTCGTTTTGTCTAACACGAGGAAGCACAGACTCTTCTGAGTACTCCTCAGGGGTTCACAGGAGAGCCAGAGAGAGAAGCAGATGCGAAAGGGTGAAATGTTGGCTCCTGACAAACCCAGAACAAAACTGTCTTTGGTTTCAATGGACTCAACTATTTATCCTCAGATTTCAGGGCTGAGGCAGATTACTGAGTGCCTGATCTATGACTCAAATCCCATGAGCAACAGCAGTTCAGCCTGTCATACCCCAAACCTGCAGCGAACTGGAGCAGTGGCCCCCAATTTCCTTGGCCCTGGGCGCCACAACAGCCTCAAGTTGCACCAGGAAAGGTTCAGATTGAATATTAGGAAACATTTCTTCCCAGAAAGGGTCGTCAGGCATTGGAACAGGCTGCCCAGGGCAGTGGTGCAGTCACCATCCCTGGAGGGATTTAAAAGGTGTTTAGACGAGGTTCTTGGGGACATGGTTTAGTGCCAGTGTTAGGTTATGGTTGGACTCGATGATCTTAAGGGTCTCTTCCAACCAAAATGATTCTATGATTCTGTGATTCTAAGTCAGACTCTGGGAGGCACAACAAAAAACATCACATCTTGTGTGACAAAGATACCTGCTCATCATGGACGGAAGGTTGTCGATCTCAAGAGGTGTCTTAGAAATCTCTCTGCTCTTGCCTTGATTGCTTCAGGTAGCAAAGAGCCCATATGTGTCCTTGGAAGTTCTTTCAGTGGTTAGCTGTCCTTCTCCACATGCACATATCGGATCTGTAGAGTCTTCCTTCCCCCAGTTGCTCTTTAGAGCACATGGTTTGGGTACTAATGCTGCATGCTGGCAGAAGGCTGTGTTTCACGGGGACAAATATGCTGCTCTCCATAAGCAGATTAGGAAACAAACACAAACACTGAGAAGTGGAGAACAGATTGGGAAAAGAACTCATCTCTAAACAACACCCACAGCAAGAACCACGGCCTCCCTTCCGTGAGGACACTAGGAAAAATGTGGTATTTAAAACTGAAACCGATGGGAGCCTTTGTTACCTTGCAGCAGTAAAGAGATGCACTTGTGCTCCCTCTACATCTGACAGGCCCACCATGGCTTTGCTTATAGTCAAGCTCAGTTCCTCATGAACATAAAAATATGTCCCTTGTTCAAGTCAGCTGCACAGTGTCTTTTGGGAAATTAAAGAGATCTGGATCATACAATGTCTTCATGGTCTTGTGGGTCTTGTTTTACATGAAAGGAGTCTGGACCCCACTAATCTACTGGGCACCACAACTAAAATAAACCATTGCAGCTTGAGGTAAGGCGGGCAGTTGCAGAAGAGCTCATCTTCAACAGGCAGCTGCCACATTCTCCAGTATCTGCCCATATCTGCAGAGGCTACAACCATCGTAAAGTGGGCTTGGACAGTGATATTGTTGACCTGCCTCGAACCCCTGGGTGGACTCTGACTCTTGACTCACAGTCTGGATCATTTTCCAAGCTCACATGTGTGGGTGAATCCCACACACTGCTCCTACTGCTGCCAAATCTCCACCTCTCTTTTTTCTCTTTCTTCCTTTCTCTGCTTTTCTCTCCAATTTGTCCCTTGGATTTTATTCCATCTCCATTATTCAACACTGTATAAATAGAAACAGCAAAAACCAGGCATTAGAGAAAATAAACACAAAGGCAAAAAGAAGGCAGAAATACTTAATACATAAGCAAGCTGCTTTGTAGGAATCCTAATGTCATTACTTTAGGAGAATAAAGGAGGACTGTAAATTCTAATGCAACTCTCCCATTCAGTTGTAAAATATGCTGCTGTATTTACACAAAAATAGTAATCAGACAAACAGTTATGGGTTTTTTTCCCAGAAAACTGTATCCTGAATTTGTTCTCAGAGAGGAAGTTGCTCACAGCTTCTCACACTCCTCTCTTTGATGCCTGCTATTTTAGGATTGTTCAAGCCTTCTTTGCCTCTCTCCCTGTAAAACTGGAATAACTTTAAGCCACAAGGTTATTTCATAAAGCCTCCTTCTCAGCATATGAATCCAATTTTAGATTTTTAGACTTAAAAATAAATATCTGACCAAAAAAATAAAGCAGGTCACATACAGAAGGAGGAGAGAAAAGAAATCTCTAACATCCATTGTTTCAGCCTTAGCAATCTCCAACATATTCAGCAGAGTCACATTCATTTTACTGGAAGGGATGTGTAATCTCTGGATGGATCTGCTTAGCAAAGATTTAGTATTGAACGGGTGATGTCTGAAAGAATAGGAGTGCAGTTGTAGTATGTTGCCCAGAGATGGCTGCTCAGTAAGCTGCCCAGAATAAACTGCGTATGCATGCAAATTAGAAAACTCTTTGGGGAAAAAAAAAAAGCACCACTTACATAGTAACAGCCCAGCTCTCAGAAAAGCTGTTCTGTAAAGTAAGTTATTTGTGGAAGACTGCATTTTACTTTTATACTTCGTACTAAGTGCATAAAAATATATAATTGACCTTTTGCTGGGGGACATTTGCAGTAGATGTGGTCAGTCAGTAGGTGTATTAAGATGTACAGACATCATTTTAACACAAGCCTGAGAGCGCAGGCTGTCAGCTGGAACAAGGGACCAAAACAAGTCTTCTGGAGGAAGAGGCTGTCTTCTACATGAGAAGTTGGTTAGCCATCTTCCCAAACCAAGACTCCTTGATGAGAAGGGGGTTTGCATCTGAGGTAGGTGCCCAAATCTCAGAAAGCAGAGCAAATATCCTCTCTGAAGCTTTGGTTCCCATTGTGTTCAGTTTTGGGCCCCTCATTATAAGAAGGACATTGAAGTACTGGAGAGAGTTCAGAGAAGGGCAATGAAGCTG